>PVIW01002251.1:0-230326 GCA_004026585.1 Noctilio leporinus | reverse complement strand
ACCATTTGTTGAAGAGACTGTTTTTACTCCATTGGATGTTCCTTCCCCCTTTGTCAAATATGAGTTGACCATAGAGTCCTGGGTTAATTTCTGGGCTCTCTATTCTGTTCCATTGATCTATATGTCTATTCTTATGCCAGTACCAGGCTGTTTTGATGACAGTAGCCTTGTAGTATTGTTTGAAGTCCGGTATTGTGATGCCTCCTACCATGTTCTTCATTCTCAAGATTGCTGTGGCTATTCCTGGGTGTTTTTGGCTCCATATAAATTTTTGAAGTATTTTTTCTATTTCTGTGAAGTCTGTCATTGGTATTTTAATTGGGATTGCATTGAATGTGTAGATTGCTTTGGGTAGTATGGACTTTTTAATGATGTTAATTCTTCCCATCCATGAACATGGTATATGCTTCCATTTATTTGTATCTTCCTTGATTTCTTTCTTCATTGTTCTGTAGTTTTCTGAGTACAGGTCTTTGACCTCCTTAGTTAAGTTGATTCCTAGGTACTTTATTTTTCTTGTTGTTATGGTAAATGGGATTTGTTTTTTTTTTGCTTCTATTTCTGTTGTTTCATTATTGGTATACAAAAATGCTTTTGATTTCTGGATATTGACTTTATATCTAGCTATTTTGCTAACTTTGCTAATTAAGTTGAGTAGGTTTTTAGTGGAGCCCATAGGGTTTTGTATGTAGACTATCATATCATCTGCAAATAATGACAGTTTGACTTCCTCCTTTCCAATTTGGATACCTTTGATTACTTTTTTTCTAATGGCTGTAGCTAGAACTTCCAAGACAATGTTGAATAGAAGTGGAGAAAGTGGACAGCCTTGACTCATTCCTGATATTAGGGGGAAAACTTTCAGTTTTTGTCTGTTAAGTATAATGTTGGCTTCAGGTTTCTCATAGATGGCCTTTATGATGTTGAGGTATGCTCCCTCTATTCCCATTTTGCTGAGGGTTTTTATCATAAACGGTTGCTGCACTTTATCAAATGTTTTTCATCATCTATTGATAGGATCACATGGTTTTTATCTTTTAATTTGTTGATGTGGTGTATTACATTTATTGATTTATGAATGTTGTACCATCCTTGCATCCATGGGATGAAACCCACTTGATCATGATGTATGATCTTTGTAATATACTGCTGAATCCGATTGGCCAATATTTTGTTGAGAATTTTAGCATCTATGTTCATTAGAGATATTGCCCTGTAGCTTTTTTTCTGAGTCTTGCCCTGGTTTGGGGATTAGAATGATATTGGCCTCATAGAAAGAGTTTGGGAGTCTTCCCTCTTCCTGGATTTTTTGGTATATGTTGAGGAGGATAGGAGTTAATACTTCTTTAAATGTTTGGTAAAATTCACCTGTGTAGCCGTCTGGTCCAGGGCTTTTGTGCTTTGGGAGATTTTGGATTACTTCTTAAATTTCACTAGTTGTTATTGGCCTATTGAGGCTTTCTGCTTCTTCTGGGTTCAGTTTTGGTAGATTATACCTTTCCAGAAATGTGTCCATTTCATCCAGGTTGTCATATTTTTTGTCATAGAGTTGTTTGTAGTAATTTCTTACAATCTTTTGTATTTCTGCGGTATCAGTTGTGATTTCTCCTCTGTCAGTTCTGGTTCTGTTTTTTTGGGGCTCTTCTCTTTTTCTTGATGAGTCTGGATAAAGGTTTGTCAATTTTATTTTTTCAAAGAACCAGCGAATCTATATGTATTTTCTTAAGCCAGCACCAGGCTATTTTTATTATGGTGGCCTTATAGTATACAAGTTTATATATTATATATATATATATGTGTGTGTGTGTGTGTGTATTTATATATAGTATATAGTTTGATATCAGGAATCGTGATACCTCCAGCTTTGTTCTCTTTCACAAGATTGCCAACACTAGTTAGAGGCTTTTTGGTTCCATATAATTTCTGAACTATTTATTCTAGTTTTGTGAAATATGTCATTGGTATTTTAATAGAAATTGTGTTGAATATACTGATTGCTTTGGGTAGTATGGACATTTTAATGATGTTAAGTCTTTCAATCCATGAATGCAATGCATGCTTTCACTTATTTGTATCTTCTTCAATTTCTTTCATCAGTGGCCTCTAGGTACCTTATATATTTTTATTGTAATAGTAAATGAAATTATTTTCTTAGTTTCTCTTTCTAATAGCTCATTATTTGTGTGTAAAATTGTCATCAACTTCTGGGTACTAATTTTGTATCCTACTACTTCGCTGAATTCATTTATTAGGTGTAGTAGTTGTTTTGGGGAGTCCTTAGGGCTTTCTATGTATAATATCATGTCATCTGGGACTGACAACAGCTTTAATTCCTTCTTTTCAATTTGGATGCATTTTCTTTCTTTCTTTCTCTTTTGTCTGATTGCTTTGGTTAGAACTTACAGAAATATGTTGAATAAGAGTGGTGAAAGCATACATTTCTATTTTGTTCCTGATCTTAAGAGGAACAAATTTAGTTTTTGCCAATTGATGTTGGTTGTAGGTTTTTCTATGTGGCCTTTATTATGTTGAGGAATGACCCCTCTAAACCCACTTTGAGAATGCTTTTGTCATAAATGGGGGCTGGATTTTATCAAATGATTTTTCTGCATCTATTGCTATGCATAGGTAATTGTTGTCTTTTATTTTGTTTATGTAATGTATCCCACTTGATTATGGTGTATGATCTATTTGATGCATCGCTGGATCCAGTTTCTAGTATTTTGTTGAGAATTTTAGCATCTACGTTCATTAGAAGTATCGGTCTATAATTTTCTTTCTTTGTTGTATTTACCTTGTTTTGGAAATATGATAATACAGACCTTGTAGAAATAGCTTGGAAGTCTTCATTCTTCTTAAGTTTTTAGATAATTTACGAAGAATTGGTATTAGTTTTTCTTTGAATACTTGGTAAAATTCTGTGAAGCCATCTGATTCAGGGCTTTTGTGTGCTGGGAGTTTTTCGATTACTACTTGATTTCATTCATTGTTATTGGTCTACTTAGGTTTTTTGCTTCTTCTTGTTTCAGTTTTGGGATACTGGGTGTTTTTAGAAATTAATCAATTTCACCAAGGTTGACCATTTTCTTGATGTATAATTATTCATAGTCATTTCTTACAATCTCCTGTGTTTTTGAGATATCAGATATCAGTTGTTATTTCTCCTCTTTTATTTTTGATTTTATTTATTTAGGTACTCTCTCTCCCTTTTTAGAAGAGTCTTGTTAAAGGTTCATCAATCTTATTTTTTTTTTTTCAGAAAATTAGCTCCTCATTTCATTGATCATCTGTATTTTTTTTCAGTCTTTATGTCATTGATTTCCACTCTGATTTTGATTTTTCTTCCTTCTACTTGCTCTGGGATTTTTTGTTTGTTTGTTTCTTTTCTTGTTCTTTTAGATATGATATTATATTGTTTCTTTGAGATTTTCCTTGCTTCTTGAGGTAGTCCTGTAGTGCTATGAACTTTCCTCTTCAGACTGCTTTCATAGATCCATAGATTTTGGGTTGTTGTGCATTTATTTTCATTTCTTTTCAAGTATATTTTTATCTCCTCCTAGATCTCATTGGTTACCCATTCATTATTTAATAACATGGTATTTAGTTACCAAGTATTTAAGTGTTTTTGGGTCTTTTTTGTTGACTCTATTTCTAATTTCATGCCATTGTGATCTAAGAAAACACTTGATATGATTTAAATGTTCTAGAATATTTTAAAACTTATTTTATGGCCTAACATGTGCTCTAACTTTGAAAATGGTACACTTGAGAATAATGTATATTTTGCTTCTTTGGGATGAAGTAGTCTGTAAATATCAATTAAATAAATTTGATCTAGTGTGTTGTTTAACATTGCTATATTCTGGTTGATTTTTTGTCTATTGTTGACAGTGGGTTGTTAAAGTCTCTTATTATGAGAGTATTGTTGCTGATCTCTTCCTTAAAGTTCACCAAGATTTAAAAAATGTATTTAGGCTATCTTGTATTAGGTGCATATCTGCTTACAAAGATTATGTTCTCTTGCTGTCACAAATTCTTTAGTATTATGCAAATACCTTATTTTTTCTATTTTTATGACTTTAGTGTTGAAGTCTATTTAGTCAATTATAAGTATTTCTAATCCTGCTTGTTTTTATGTTTTCGTTTGTTTCCATTTGTGTGGAATATTTTTCACCATCCCTTTACTCTCAGCCTGTGGAAATCTTTTGCTGTAAGGTGGATCCCTTGTAGACCATGTATAATATATATGAGGCATGTTTTCTTATCCATTCAGCTTCCCTATATCTTATGATTGGAACATTTAATCCTTTTAAGAAATTTTATAGATAGGTACTTATTAATTGCCTTCTTTATATTATACCTCTGTTTTTCACTCTCTGTCTTTATTTCTCCTTCTTCTTAAAAAGGTTCTTTAACATTTCTTGTAATACTAGTTTGATGATAATGAATCCTCTAACATTTTTGTCTTGGAAACTCTTTATTTGGCCTTCAATTTTAAATGATATTCTTGCTGGATAGAGCAATCTAGGCTGCATGTTTTTAGCTTTCATCACTCTGAATATTTCCTGCCAATCTCTTTTGACTTTGTAGTGCTTCTGTTGAAAGATCAGCTGAGATTCTAATGGGGTCTCTCTTGTATGTAACTGATTGTCTTCTTTTGCTGCCTTTAAAATTCTCTCTTTGTCTTCAATCTTTGCCATTTTAATTATGATATTCTTGATGCGGGTCTCTTTGTCTTCACTTTGATTGGGACTTTCTGTCCCTCCTGAACTTGTGTGCCCTTTTTCTTCACCAGATTAGTGAAGTTCACTGCCATTATTTCTTCAAATAAGTTCTCTATCCCTCTTTCACACTTACATTCTGGCACTCCTATGATGTGATGTTGTTATGCTTAATGTTATCCCAAATATTCCTTAGACCTTCCTCCTTTTTTTGAAGCCTCTTTTCAATTTTCTCTTTGGGCTGATACTGTCATCTTGTCCTCTAATTCACTTACTCAGTCCTCTGGTTTATCTAACATACTACTGATTCCTTCAAGAGAATTCTTCATTTCAGATATTGTCATTTTAATTTCTGGCTGGCTTGTATTTATGGTTTCTATATCCTTTGTAATGCTTACTCTCTCTTTATTTTAATTCTCACTGAGATCATTTATTCTTTCCCTCAGTTTTTTGAGTATACTTACAACCACTACTTTAAACTCTGAATTTGGTATTTGTTTTGCTTTTATTAGATCTGTATCTTTTAATTCTTTTTGTGGGGATTTCTGTTGTTCTTTCGCTTGAGACATTTTTCTTTGTTGCTTTTTTTGATCTCTCTGTATTAGGTAGGTGTGCTATGTCTCCTGAACCTGCTTTGATTGCTTTACAATAAAGATCCTTGCTGGTGTCAGTTGCACACCCTTGGGAACGCCAGTACTCCATGGTCCAGGAGTGTTTTGTTTTGTGGGCTCTGTGTCCTTCTTGTTGTAGTTTCATCTTAAATGCAGTTAGCTCTTTTGTGGTTAGAGTTATCCCTTCAGGCTGAGTGACTGTAAGAATAACTCTTGACCTCTACGTGTGTGATGCTGTCCAATTGCTGTCCCTTGATGAAGCATTGTTCCTAGTAGGGTCTGGAACCTGTAGGAATCCCCCTTTGAGGGTACTCATTGTGTGGCTTCTTGGTTTGAGCTCTGGTGTGGGTTAAAGGCCACCACTGATTTTTGTTGGTTCTGGGTCCAGTTAGATGAGGTTCAGATATAGGTCATTTTCAGATATGGTGTGTAGCTAGGCTACCTCTCTGTAGCTTCCAGACTGTTCACTACTTGTGTCTGTGTTTATTGGATCTGCTTGTGCATATGAGGGGCCAACCTGTATAAAATAGTCAGCTTTTTCCTTCTTAGAATTGGTGGAAGTTCTGTATAAGAACTGAGGCTCATTGAGGTTACCCTCTACCCCCTTTCACTACTTCGCCCCTCCCTGAGGTTACTTGGTTTTCCTTCTGAGTCTTTTGATGAGGGACTGTATACTGAGACCAGGCCTGTTGAGGGAGGGTTGGCAGATTCCCATTTTGTTGGTCATGTGATCTATAGGCATTGGTGAGGGGACAGTAGCCCCTACTCAAAGCCAACCTTTCAGTCTTTGCCAGAGATTCTAGCACTTGTTTCCTCAGGGAGGCTTGCTGCTGGTTCAGGATGAGTACATTCAGGTTTTCTCTTCATAAGACTTCAGAAGATAGATCAAAATAGTCTCCTGCTGGGGCTGGAGCTAGACCTGACTACAGGTAGGGGCTAAGCTCTCTATCTCATTCCAAAACCTCAGCAGGAGGCTAAACTCCCTGTCCTGCAGAAATCTGGTACTTTGAAAGTCCCCGTTCTGAGTTTCTCTTCCTCTTACCTCTCATCCCTTGCAGAAATGCACCCAGTCGGGGAATCTGGGACCTGGCAGGGTTGTTCAGCAGTTTCCCCATTAGGGTTGGTGCCTTAAAACCTGTAGGAGGAGGGTGGGCACTCCTTTTTCTTCCCAGGATACGTTGAGTTGAGAGTGGATTTGCCTCACTGCAAAGTATCCTAGCAGCTCAACTCTCTCCTATCTAGCTCCCAGCCAACAGTCTTTTCAGGAGACAAAGTCCAGATCTTTCTGCTCCATTCAGCACCCACTTTGCTTGCAAACCAAGATGGGCAGGGCCCAAAAACCCATCATTAGCAAATTTCTGATTCTCCACCCAGCTGGTCTCAGTGGGAAAGAACCTGAAGACCCAGTGTGCCTTGGCACAGCTGAGGCAAGTTCAGAGTGGGCCAAAAAATAAAATATATCCAGCTCTGCTAAGTTCCTGTCTGCAGCAGCAGCCATGTAAATGGCTCACAGTGTGGGGCAGGGTGCTGCCTATACATTACAAAAAGGGGGAAACCTGTTCTCTTGCCCAAGTCAATTAGTAAGTTCTTTGTTTTAGTCTCCATCCTATGTCTCCTCAGCAATCAGACATCCCCTTTATACCACTGCTGTCTATTGCCCTCAGAGGCCCTATTACAGCAGTGTGGTTTCTCCTATAATCTGAGCTCATATAGTAAACTCTTCAGTCTGGAGCCAATACCATAGAAGTACTTCACGCTGAATTTTCAAGCTCTGGTTTTCACAGGTGTGGTAGAATGATACTGCTTCCTACTACTAAATATCCCAGTCTTCTCTTTCCATCTCTATTGCTGTGGGTTGGAGGATTGCTGAGTGAGATTACAATCCTGCAGTTCTAAGGGGAGGGAGCCCCACCACTGTGATTTCAGTCTGGTCACTCACCTGTCCCAGGGGCTGCACAAGAGGTTCTTGATCATCTGTGTTTCAGTTTTCCTTATCAGTCTCTATGCAGTACCCATACCACCCAATTGAATCACTACCTGGGCCTCTGCCTAAAACCTCCATAAGGAATGAAATCTGTCTTAAAGTCAATACTGGCTGCAGCTTGTAGGATCCTCTGAAAGACTCAGAGTAGATGGAAGATGAGTCCACTTGCTCCTTTCCCGAATCTGGATGGTGGCAGCCTGGTCCTTTTAGCAGCTGAACCCCTATCCACAGCTCTGCAAGTTGGCACTGCAACAATGAATGCACTGTATGCTGTGAGCATGAAACCTGGGTCTCAGTCTCAGGGAATCCTTCCAAATTTCTCCTGACAGAAAACATACAGTCTCCCCTTCCTGTCTCTGTTGATATGAATTGGGGATCCCTACATAGAACTAAGGCCTCTGGCTCCAAGGAACAAATAAGTTCTGGAGCTGTAATTTTTGTCTGGTCTCTCAGCTGCCACAGGAGACACACACGGGGTTTTTCCCTTTCTACTTATAAACCCCTCCTACCAGACTCTACAAAGCCTCTTCTGTATTCCTTGGCTTTAACCCTTCATATTGGCAAAGATTCAGTTGATTGTTCAGGTTGATTGTTGAATATTCAATTGACCATTTGGATTGGGGGAAGGAGCAAGTGGACTCATCTTCCATCTGCTCTGCCACCATCTTTAGTCTCTTCTTAAATCTAAACATTATGTTTCTTAGTTTCTCTAAGTCTTATACAAATTGAATCATGAACTTGTCTGTGGTTTAAGCAAGATAATTTTTGAGATTCATTCATATTGATGAATATGGGTAGAGTTCATTGATTTCATTGATGAATAATATTTTATATTTTATTATTTATTATACTATTAATAAAGTTTTGGGTTTCTTTTCATTTTTTGCTATTATTGATAATCTCATGGACATTCTTAGATATTTTTCTAGCAGAGGGATTGCTTGGTTCCATCAAAAAATTTTTTAGGACTTCTGGTCAAGATGAATGCTTTGCCTCCTCATGCAACCACAGAGAGAATTACGACTAAACCTCAAAATAAATAACATCCAAAACTGTAAAAAAGTCAAACTTTATGGAAGTCCAACAACTAAGGGTTGGAAGAAGCCACATTCATCCAGATGAATAGTAGGAGTGGAGATTCAGAGATGGGCAGAGAAGTGAGAAGACCCAGTGTGGTGTTAAGAGATGTCAGTGGTGGCATAATTGGCAGTTTCACATGTATGTGTGGTAGATAAAAATCAGGAAGCATATCTTGAGAGCAAATGATCCCAGCTCAAGGCTAGACCACACAGCCCAGGGTTCTAGCACTGGAAAGATAAATCCTCAAAACTTTTGGCTGTAAACACCAGTGGGGGTTGGGGAAGTTGAAAAAATGGCCAGATTTTCAGTAGACTCTACTTAAAAGACCTGCATGTCTTAGACCATATGCAAACCCACCCACTCTGGGATTCAGCACCTAGGCAACAGCTAGAAGGGTTCCAGGCTCATGCAGGGAGTGGGGGAAGTGACTGGAAACAGGGGAAGTGCCAGGAAAACCTCCAAAAGCCAAGCAGTGACACTGTCTCCTCTCCAAGCCTTTCCCTACACAGAGCCACTAAACAGTGAAGTGGGTTCCCCCCACACTGGAAATTACCTAAGGCTCCATCTCACACAATTTACAGGTGCCTTTTCTATAATAGACCATGCCACTAAGACAGGGAATCAAAGCAGCACTACCTAATACACAGAAAGAAACATAGGGAGACAAAATTGAGGAGACAAAGAAAGAAACATGGCCCAAATGAAAGAACAGAACAAAACCCCACAAAAGGAGTTAAATGAAATGGAGATAACCAACCTATCAGATGCATAGGTCAAAACACTAGTGATCAGGATGCTCAAATAACTTACTGAGTTTGGCAACAATGTGAAAGAAAAAATGAAAGTTGCTTTAAGTGAAGTAAAGAAAAATCTTTAGGGAATTAACAGTGATGAGGAGGAAGCCAGGATCCAAATCAATGATTTGGAACATAAGGAAGAAGTAAACATTCAAACAGAATTCAAGAAGAAACAAGAATTCAAAAAAAAAAAAAAAAAAAAAAAAAAAAAAAAAAAAAAAAAAAAAAAAAAAAAAAAAAAAAAAAAAAAAAAAAAAAAAAAAAAAAGCCTAAAACAAACAAACAAACAAAGAAAACTTCAAAAATCCCCACAAGACTTGTATAAGAAACCTCTGGGGCATCTCCAAAAGGACCAACATCTGAATCATAGGGATGCCAGGAGGAGAAGAAGAAGAGCAAGAAATTGAAAACTTACTTGGAAAAAAAAAAAAAAAAAAAAAAGTAAGCTTCCCTAATTTGGTGAAGGAAGTAGACATACAAGTCCAGGAAGCACAGGGCATCCCAAACAAGTTGGACCCAAAGAGGACCACACCAAGACACATCATAAAATGCAAAAGGTTAAAGATAAAGAAAGAATTTTAAAAGCAGCAAGAGAAAAGCAGAGAGTTACCTACAAAGGAGTTCTCATAAGACTATCAACTGATTTCTCAAAAGAAACTTTGCACAGGCTGCAAGCCAGGACTCCAGCCAGGTCTGTAGCTGGAGGCAGGTGAAAGGCAGCCATACATTGATGTTTCTATCACTTTCTCATCCTCTCTCGCTTCTTCTCTCTCTGGAAATAATAAATAAAATCTTTAAAAAAAAAAAAAGGAACTTTTCAGACAAGAAGGGACTGGCAATAAATATTCAAAGTGATGAAAAGCAAGGACCTATAACCAAGATTGCTCTATTCAGCAAAGCTATCATTCAGAGTGGAAGGGAAGAGAGAGTATTTCTCAGATAAGATGAAGCTAAAAGAGGTCATTACTATCAGGCCATTATTATAGGACATATTAAAGGGACTTATTTAAGAAAAAAAGATAATAATTATGAACATTAAAAGGGCAACAAATTCACAACTGTCAATAACTAAATCTAAAACTAACTAACTAACTAAGCAAACAACCAGAACCAGAACAGAATCACAGATAGGGAGATCATTTGGAGAGTTACCAGCTTGGGAGTCAGGGGTGAAGGGCGAAGTGCAGGAAATAGGAAATATAATTGGTAGGTGCAAAATAGATAAGGGGATATTAAAAATAGTATAGGAAATGCAGATAACAAAGAAATTATATGCATGACCCATGGGCATGAACTAAGAGGAGGGGATTGCTGGAGGGAAGGAGGTTACTGGGTGGAGGGGGCACAGGAGGAAAAGGATAACTGTAATCACATAGTCAATATAATATATTTTAAAATATTTAACACAAAGCAAAAGTCCTTGTGTATAATAGGTCCTGAGAAATGCTTTAGTCAATTAATTTTAATAATTCGAATGCTAAAGTCTTTTTAATATTTCCTAGCAAACACATATTGAAGAACAAATATGAAAAATGTATTTGCAGGTGAAATGTAAGGTGAAGACTTAATAATTGTTTAACTTGATTTTCTTGTTCCAGAAGTATGAACACTCTTGCTGAAGAAAACATGGTACTACTGGAGAGGGATAACTTATTTCCATTATGTGTGTTCCTTGCTAGGCTACCAAGCAAGAATACATTTGCCCAGCTAAGCCCTCTTAAAATCTCTGGGACAAGAATATATAGAAACAAATACAGTAAGACAAATATTTGTACAGCTGACTTTTTCTGTGAAGTTGGTCTCTATATGGGTGTCAATCAATTTTCCCTTCAACTTTCCTTCTGGTGCCTTATTAACATTTAAAAATTTTCAGGCCCAGGGTGGTGTTGCTCAGTGGATTGAGCATTGGCCTGTGAACCCAAGGGTGGTAGTTCGATTCCCAGTCAGGGTACATACCCAGGTTGTAAGCCAGGTCTCCAGTTAGGTCTGTAGCTGGAGGCAGGTGAAAGGCAACCATACATTGGTGCTTCTCTCTTTCCTCCTCCCTTTCTTCCCCTCTCTTTAAAAATAATGAATAAATTCTTTAAAAAAACTAAAACATTTTCATCAAAAAGCACATGTCAAACACTTAGTTACTCATTGTTTTGTAGATTTAACCATGGTTAAAGTAATATATTGGCAAAAATAAAAATTTTTTACTAAAAAAAACTTAATCCTGTTTAACCTATAGCTTTTGTTAGGACTCTCATATATCACTTCTTTCCTTGCAACTTGAATGATTTATATGCCAACAGAGGCTCATGCATCAGGATCACAAGTATAACTATGATGATGTCTCTGCAATCACCTGCAGCCCCAGGGAGCCCTGAGCTTGTTCACCATCTTACTCCTTTGGTAATAAATATTAAGAGGTCAAGTACTTCCTGCCTTGGCATTAGGCAGAGAATAAGAATTGTTTTCTCATGGCAGGGTTGTTGATTATGATTCAGTTTTCTAGATTTCACATTTGCATGTCCTGACATCAGTGACCAACCTGATAACTCTTGCTTTGCTTACCTGAATTCCTGGCTTGCAGAAGCTTGGCTTATTTCTTTTGTTTTTTTAATAGCCATTATTTTTTACTGTTCAACTAATAAATAATCATTAAATTGGGGGTTTCCCAATTGACGATTGAGGTGTCAATAACTGCCTCCTGCAGTAAACTACATTTCCAAGTGTTACATTTGACTTTTCCATTTAGTTTAGCAGGTTAGGTGGAAACCCAATCTTTTTTCCCTTGATACTCATCTCTTCCTCAACCTCCATTTAGTATTCCAAGGTCCAGTCCTGTTTGCTCCTGTCTTGTTGCCAGTTCTATTGCTTCTCTATTTCTTAAAATTTAACAATGCCTAAAACAATTCTTATGGCTAAAAGTGTTTTAAAAATCCAGTTTGTAGAGACATGTAGCTCAATGGTAATATGAACGCTCTTCCTAGAAGAGTGCCTTCCATCTTTTCTTTTCTCTGTATATCTACCTGCTAAGTCATTAGAGCTGCAATGGAGAGTAACTCAAATGTTTTTCATTATAATATTTTATTTAGTAACCTTTTCAGTTAGAAAAGCAAGAAGCAATATATGATTACTTGATAGGATTCCCAGTTAAACATGAAGTTTAGATGCACAGTAGACACTTTTTTAGTATAAGGAGGCCCCATACAACTGGGGCAAATTCATACTAACATGTATTCATTGTTCATCTAAAATTCAAATTTAACTGCATGCTCTAGAGTTTAGTTTTCTTAATCTGGCAACCTTACCCCTTGAGATGGAGAACTTCAAAACTGCCAGCAGATGTTTGCTCTTTAGATGCCCCTGCCTTTCCCAACACAGAGCTGCTGCCTTGTGGCTGGTGTTGGTGCCAACGTTGGAGGCAATTGCTAATCATTAAGTGTACCTGGTGTCCAAGAGAATGGGGCGTAGGATAGATTTCATGCTCTGATAGCTTTTGCATCAGCCAGTGTATATATCATTGTTCAGTGATTCTTCCAGATTTCAGGGAAGAGTTCCCTTTCTCCCCAACACCTTGCTCAGTGCTCTCCTAAGACGATGATGTTCCATGGTAAAATTATCCTGAGGTGCTCATATTGTAGCTTTTTAACTTCAGGAAGATACACCTTACCTGTGGGAAGACATTTGGGATAGGTTCATCTATACAGAGCTTCTGTTCTGTCAGCCATGCTACTTGGTCCTAGCTTTTTCTGCCCTTGTGGTAACTTTATTTCAGGGGCTTTTCCCCCCATTTCTTGCAACTGGGCCTCTGTCAGGGTTATCCTGATCTATTCTAACAAGTTGTATTAATCCTGAATCTTGGGCTCAAGTAAGTTGCGTTTCTGTACTCTTGTACCCAAGAAGCCACTAATATTATGAAAATAAAATTTTATACAGATATTAGTACTAGCAGTAGTTTCTCTTGGGGAGGAAGGAAGGAAGGGGTGAAGAGGGGGAAAGGGGGAAAAAAGGGAGAGATGTGGAGGGAGAAAGAGAAGAGGAAAAGGAAATAAAAACCAGAAAGTTCCACTTCCTTAATGGGCATAAACAAAGAAAAATTTAAAAAATTTGAGGTTCACTGGATGCAGTTAAATGATAAAATGCAATGCATTTTTAAATTAGAGGGAAATATAGCTGCACTGATCCCCAAATCTAGCACTAACTCCTACTAATGTAACATCTTTGGCCATCTAAAAAATTTTTTTCTGCATATCACTGAGTGTGTATATGTGTGTGTATTTCTGTGGGTGTGTATGTAGTCACACACAAAAATGGATCTATACTCTATAGACTATTTTACAATCTACTTTCTTTGTGTATTACTGAGCTGTTCGTAGATGGCAAGATATGATGGAAGGGTTCCTTTTAGTAAACTCTGTCACCTCATTGAGCATGTAAGGGAATTTGATGGACAGTGAATAATAGCTGGACAGGTAGGGATCAGCCATAAAGGTATTACCATTCCTTTGATTTGATTGTCCAGGTTAGGGCTTAACTTCACTCTCATGAACTGTACTCTTTTGATATGTAATAAAAAAACCCAAAAAACATTGTACTATATTATCATGTCCTTTTGTTATCTGAAGGTCCACACTGATAGTTGATATGTTTCCTGAACAGCTTGGAACAGTGTGGAGTGAGGGGCTGTAGGTTCTGGCCTCCTGAAAGGCTGTGCCTGTCACCAGCTCTCTGGAGCCTCCTCCTGGGACGTCTGCCCCGCAGTGGGGGTTGCTGCTGGACAAGCAGGCCACTCATGGGGACGTACAGGGTATATTATTTCATTCTGTCGCCTGTTGTCAGAATGAACACTCCATACTAGAGGTAGAGATCTTTGTTTTGTGTTTTGATTCATTTCAACATTCCAGGGGAGTGCTTGGATGTGGTGAGCACTCCATAAATAGTTCAATGAATGACTCAATTTAAAAAGAAGTTCTTTGGATATGCAAAGGAGAGACATAGGAAAGGGAAGTCCTACTAGGGTATTTTATCTGGAAAAACATCATAAGTATGTTTTAATAAGACCTTTAAAGATGTTGACCATCCCATTGGATGTCTTTGGATCTTTAAGTCACATAGATTCATCTTTGTAGCTCTTCAAATGGCCAAGTTCACCCATGCAACTCTATGCTAGGGTTATACAAAAAAACATTCCATAACTAATGCCTTTCCAGGTTAGAGACTCCCACAATCCAGCGATAAACTGTAACAGTTTTCACTGGTCTAGGGAATTTCTTTCAGGTGATTCTTGACTCATCAATATCAAGTATGTTAACTCCAGTTGCTATAACAAAGTACTACAGATCATGTGGCTTAAATAAGGCATTTATTTCTTACAGTTTAGGAAGCTAGGAGTCCAAGATCAAGGGGCTGGCAAGATAAATTTCATTCTGCAGCTTCTTCTCTTGGCTTGCAGCCAGCTGCCCTCTCTTTGTGTGCTCACATGACCTCTTTCGTGAGCTTGCAGTAAGGGGAGCAAGATCTTTGGTGTCTCTTCTGGTAAGGGCACAAATCTTATCAGGAGAGCCCTACTTTCATGGTCTCATTTAACCCTAATTACCCACCAAAGGACCCATCTCTAAATACAATCACACTGAGAGTTAGGGCTTCAAAATATTAATGGGGGGACACATATTCAGTTTCTAACTCTGATTGTTAAGACCCTTAGTTCTGTAGCCCTGCGTATGCAAAGCTTTAAGGTAGGAACACTTTCTTTCAGAACTCACAGGCCAGATAGCTGGCCAAAGGCAATACTCTTTTTTCCCAATCCTTGGAGCAGAAGACAGAGAAATTACTTTTGGCAAAGGTGTTGTTAGTATTTTCATACAAATAATTAAGACTATATGATTGTAAACAAATTTAAGAAAGTTTTAAGGATGTTTTGCTTTAGACAATAATAAGAAACCAGAGACTCCATTTTTTTTTTTTTTTTCAGAACACAGAAAGCCACAAAAAATGTTGCCCTCACACTAAGAACAGGTATAATTTATATAATCTGAAGGAAAGCATATCTTTTCTCAAGCCCCTCAGAGGACTTCAGTTACAAGGCAACTATGGGAACTGAACCTTAAAGAGTGACAAGCTCCTCTCAGGGAGGGACAGGATGCACAAACTCTTTTACTTGTTGCAGAGCATAGCCTTCATGAAAGTAAGTAAGAAGGAAGCAGCTAAAATGTCAACTAATTCCTACAGGGCAAATGGTGGGCTAGCACAGCAGTTTAGAACCACTGGGAGCCTTATTAAGGGACTTCATGGTCATTGCAAACTCTTCTTCATGGGTTCACTGATGTTCACAGGAAGATTGAGGGTCAGGGCAGCAGACTAGAGAGAACAGCTCTTGAAGTCTCAAAAAGAGGAGGAGGTTTGGTTGTCATGGAGATGGAAGCAGGAACACTGAAATGGCTGTCCCAAGGCCAAGATGAACAGACTTTGCCTAACACTGGTGCTGGACTGGGAAAATCAGGAACCACCATAATCTCTACTTGCCCAACACCAAATAGTAGGCAACAGCAGTCTACTGCTAAGTCAAGGGGCAAGAGCTGAGATGCAGAAATGCAGGAGCTGGTGAAAGCTGAGCGTGGAGCAGGAGCCCTGAGAAAGCACTCAGGCAATCCTCACCCCACCCTGGCTAGGCCACATACTCAGCACAAACTCACCATGGGAAGAATGTGAAAACTGGTGCACTGAGATAATGCTAACAACAGCAAAAGTCAAAAGTACTTTTAGATGGATTGTATAAGGGTTGAGAAAGCTTGTATCTGATGGAAAGGTGTGCCTTTTAAATTTTTGCTGCCTTACACTTGGCTCAAGGCTTTTGATCTTAAAAAAAAATGTTTGAGATTTTTGGGAACTTCACTGTTGGCAACAATAAAGCAATGAAGACCCTCCCATAGAGTGGCCCAAGTAGTGAGATTGTGACTAGGAAAGAGAAGGGTAAGAGGAGGAGCAATTAAGTAATTGTTCTGCTGCACTCATCTCTTTGGTCTTCAGTTTTACCATAAACTATAACACTCTGAGATTTAAAATCAAACTTTGTGAGTGGCTATTTGTTTAGCTCACATGCACTGAAGAATTTAATTTGGAGAGTCATATGTTTGCTTCCATCTGCATCATTTTTGCTTTGGTTTGACTTTGTATCTTGTTTCTTGTCCTTGCACCAACATTCATGCTGATGTAGTCACACTAAGTGTCTATTACCGGAATGAATTATAGGAAAATTCTCTTGTCATTATTTCCAGTGGGGTTATTTTTCAAATATTAAATGCTTGAAAACCCAGGCAATTTGACTTTGTGAAATTCCTGCTAAGAAAATCAGTGTAACACAGATGATATTAAGTGTTAAGGCTATTTTAAATAGTCTTTTCCTGGATTTTCCAATGCATCCTCTGGCAATTTTTCTATGATTTCTGTAATCATTTGATGGGAGAACTCAAGAGTTAAAAAATTAGCTTTAGCTTATAGTTAATAGGTTTAGTGATTAATGTACTAGAAAGCTGTTACAGGAACTGGAATGCATGACCAGACCTATCCTGACCCCAGGAGGACTGCAAGTGATCAAGATGGTATCTGCACCATTTTGCTCCAGGGAGAGAACTTCTGCCAGGATGCAGATAAAGAATCGCTGGTCAACAGATAAAGGGATGCTAGGAAAGTTGCTGGACTGCAAAATTTATGTAATTAATCTTTTCCCTGAGTTCCAAAACCCTTACCTACTTTTCCCTGAATTCAAACCACTTCTCCTTATAAAAAAGAATCACTTGAGATGAGATATAAGGTGGTGTTTTAGGGTACATAAACCACCATCTTCTCGAATCACTGGCACCTGAATAAATTGCCCATGAAGATTCAATCATTGTCTTTACTTATTGGTTCTGGTAGATACAGGCAATATGAATGCCAACTTTTCTGGTTTCATGTTTACAAGAGTCTATAGAGTAGTTGATGAGACAATTCAGTTTGCAAAGTTAAATTATAATGCTTTCTTAGAAGGCTTTCTATTTTATATTCTCCATGTAAATATAATTGCACAGTTTAGAAACACAAACTCAAACATGTTGGTTATAGTATAATTTCCATCACTTCATTTATGAATTGCCCAAGACTCCAACTTCAAATGTAAATACAGCACATATCCAAAAGAAAAGAAAATCAGTAACATTTACTCATACGATTCCTCAGAATTCCAATTGAAAATATGTTGATTGATTGAATCTCTCTTGGAATTCAAGATTATCTCAAATGTGTATAGATACGATTTTTTTTTTAACAAGCAAAACTACCTTATGTAACTGTTTCTACCTAACCAATGAATTAAAACAACTGAAATTTTGGTTTATTTATAAATTATAACATTAAAGTGTTCTATAAAAAATGGGAAAAAATGCCTCAATCTCAATTTACTTCATATTCTGGAGCTGGAAAAAAAGATAACATAAGTAAAAGTTTCTTTTCTCTGTAGGTGATGATGTTTCCAAAATTAAAGGTGATTGCTATTTATATTTGAGCTTTGGTACAGAATCTGATGATTTTTCAGTATTTCAGGGAATAGTCAGAAGGGTGAAAGAAAAGAAAGGAGGCCCTGGCTGGTAGCACAGTGGATAAGGTGCCGGCCTGCGAACCCAAAGGTCACAGGTTTGATTCCCCAGCCAGGGCACATAACAAGGTTGCAAAACAGGTCTCCAGTCAGGTCTGTGGCTGGAGGCAGGTGAAAAGCAACCATACATTGATGTCTCTCTCCCCCTCTGCCTCTCTCTTTCTTCCCCTCTTTCTAAAAATAATTAAATAAAATCTTAAAAAAAAAAAAAGGAAGAAAAAGAAAAGAAAGGAAAGTCCACAGAGTTCATTTTCTCCATGCTTCTATCTTTAATCACAAGGTTTCACAAGTTAAAAACTGGTGAGATTATGTACTTTGCCTTTCTCAAGTTCTCCTTGGGGCAAGTATTATTTAAAATTAAAAAAAAAATTAATACATTTTATTTATTTTGCTATTATAGTTGTCCCAGTTTTTTCCCCCTTGCCCCCCTCCACATGATACCCCCCATTCCCTCCAGCAGTGTCCCCCTTAGTTCATGTCCATGAGTCATGCATGTAAGTTCTTTGGCTTCTCCATTTCCTTTATTCTTCTCAACATTGCCCTGTCTAGTCTATAACCACCAATGTGCACTTTTCCCCTTTTTCACATCTAGACAATTCACCATTTAATTACTGCCTTCTGTCAGCATCTCAAAACATATTAATACAAAGTTTTCTTTTCATTATTTCAAGATGCCTACATTAATTCATTTAAAGAATTACTCTTTTTAAGTAATATGAATTGCAATATTACCAAACACATGCAAAAATACATTTATAAACATACATTATTTTTACACATATTTAAAGTACATACTGGATTTTGAAGAGTTATGACAAAAAATTTAAAATGTGCCAGTAGCTTACATAATTATTATGTTAAATGATAGTATTTTATATATATTGTAGCAAGATTAAGCAGTTTTTCTTCTTTAATACTGATTTTACTCTGAAATGCTATTTTTGTGAAAGAAATGATGTATTGCAGAACTCACTTATGTGAAAGTTATCCTAGAGACAGTGCCAAACCCATAGTAAAAAATGAATTTGGATTTTGAGTCAGATCCTCCCCCTTCCAATAATACAACTCAACTTTATTTTAAGTTACTGGAACTACAACTTATTCTTTTTGGAGTTTTCCATCTTAAATAGTAGATTTATTTATTTAGGCTGTGCACAGGTCTTACTTCTTTCAATACCCTCTGTTTTCCCTTTACATGTGTTTTACAAGTTGAAGCCTTCAGAAATAATGTCACTTGCAATGCTCAATTGGTCCCCAGAATAGAACTTATTATGTCTAATAAGTTGAGGTTAAAAAAAAATCTCTAGGATTTAAATAATTTTGTATAATGGTATTCTAGCTATTTTTTGAACTTGTGGTTGACTTCCTGTGTGGTCCTAAACTAACCCCTGAACTTTTTAAGAGTCTGTTGAGGTAGAGGTTAGGTATGTTCATATTTCAATAATAAAGTTTACTATAGCATTAATTCCTTTTTCCAAGTATCCCCAGTTTGGGGGCCTTCATAATTGGAAATGTGTATTTCCACAATCTGTTTGAAAGGAATCTCATCTAATTTATATGCTAATATGAGAATATATATTGTCTATGTACATGAATCATAGAGTTTAGTAGTTTGCAACTTCCATCCAAATTGGTCTTCATTCTCAGAATCTTTTCTAACCTAAAGATTGACTAATTTCATAACACACCCATGACCACTTGGTTGCACTTTAAAACATAAATTGCTAACAAAATCTATATATTACACACCCACAAATCAGCACATATTTTGTAACACTGAATAAGAAAGAGAGCATGTCTTCTATGTAATATGCATCCACATTTTCTTACTTTTTTCTTCTTCCTTAGCTGCATTAGATTTTTCTGAGTTATCATAACATGATTTTCCTGTATTGTAAAATAATTCCAATCTAAGAAAACTTAACCTGCAGTAATGCAGATACACTATACAAAATTATACCTTATTTAGTAAAATCTATTTATAACAAGATTATTCTAAAACATTCATAAGTTAAAGTTGGTTCTTATCCAACTTTGATTGGTGCATTTAATACATTTACCTTTAAGATTATTATTGATAGGTACTTAATCATTATCTATTTTTTTCCTTTGTACCTGTGTTCTGATCTGTCTGTTTCTTCATCTTCTTAAAGCAGACCCTTTAGCATCTCTTGCAATGCTGGTTTGGTGAAAATGTATTCTTTTAGACTTCTTTTGCCTAGGAAACTCCTTATTTCACCTTCCATTTTGAATGACAGCCTTGCTGGGTAGACTATTCTTGGTTGCAGGCATTTGTTATTCATTGTTTGAAATATTTTTTGCCATTCCCTTCTGGCTTGTTGTGTTACTGTTGAGAAATCAGCTGATAACCTTATGGGAGCCCCCTTGTGTGTTATTAGCTGTTTCTCTCTTGCTGCTTTTAGGATTCTCTCCTTGTCTTTGAAATTTGCCATTTTCATTATGATGTGTCTTGGAGTGGGCCTGTTTGGGTTCATCTTCCTTGGGACCCTCTGTGCTTCCTGAACTTGCATGCCTTTTTTTCTCCTCAAGTTAGGGAAGTTTTCTTTTTCAACAGGTTTTCCATCCCTTGCTCCTCCTCTTCTCCTTCTGGTATCCCTATGATACGGATGTTATTACATTTCATGTTGTCCTGCAGCTCTCTTAAAACCTCTACATTCATTTTTAGTCTCTTTTCATTTTGCTGCACTGTCTGGGAATTTTTTTCTACATTGACCTCCAGCTTGATGATCTGATCCTCTGCTTTCTCTCGCCTGCTTTTGATTACATTCTCCATTTCCTCCTGGTTCTTATTGATGGTTTCTATGTCCTTTTTAATGCTTGTGTAGTTCTCAGTAAGTTCCTTGTAGCTTACCTGGAATTCTTTGTAGTTTCCTTGGAGTTGTTTGTAGTTTTCTTTGAGCTTGATGAGCTCATTGAGCTTCTCTATCATCATTATTTTGAATTCCCTGTCTGATAGGTTGCTTGCCTCTATTTCATTTTGCACTCTTCCTGGGGATTGCTTCTTTCCATTTGCTGAGGGTTTATTTCTTTGTCCCCCCATTTTAGGTGGCTCTTGTTTGTTTCTGTTTCTTAGATTGGTCTGCTTTGACTTACTGTCTTAGTGGTGTGACCTTCTGTGGTGTAGAGGTGCACTTTGTTTACTTCCTGGATCTGTGCATGAAATTATTATCTGCTCCTCTGTCTGCATGCCCAGGGGGCTGGGGGCTGTTTTTTTTAATGTCATTTTATGCCACTGTAATTTGAACATCTAGCAAATTCTACATATAGTTTTCTCAGTTTTCCCCATTTTTATCATGCTTTTTTAAGCATGAGTAAATACATGTTCATTATGTGAAATTCAAATATATCAGACATATTTCTCTAAGCTTTCCTAAAGATGTTATTATGTAGGTTAAAACTGTCTGATGACAGTCTTTCTTATGAGATGGAGATAATACTTATGGAAAATTAGAGTTAGAGTTTCACAAGATGAGTGATCCTAAAGTTTAATATATCTCTTCTGCTCCTTCTTAGACCTCTTCCTGGATCTATTTTCTCCTTATAAGTTATAACACCACCATTTTTAATCATGTGTAAAAAAAATAGCTCTAGGCTCAGCTCACAAATCCAATGATGATAACTGCAGTTTCCCAAAAGAACTTCATGTTATTTGAATTTCTATCTTGACTCACTAAAAATATCTTTAGTTTACCTTCTAAATGATGAACAAATATGTAGACTAGGAAGAAGAAATCAGCATTGAGAAAGTTTTTGTTTAATATTATTCATTTAAAATGTACTGAAGGTTAAATAATAGTTAAATAAGTTATATTTTATTTAAATTTAAATAATTAAATTTAAATTATATAAGTATAATTTTATTATACTGCTTATGTACAATAATACCCCACCTACCCAGATCATAGCTTGCAACAAAAAATACAACTAAAATAAATCATAGTAACAAAAGCTATTGCTCCTCATTTGTAGAATGTCTTCTCAGGCTCTCTCTCAAAAACAGCTTGCTCTTATGTAGCACATAATTTATTTAGCTTCCTAGCCTATGATTTTAATAAGCTTTGCTATCTGGCTTATAACCCTCTTCCAGGTAGAAGAAACACATTAGGAGAGGAGAAAGGTACTTCTACATTTTAGACATTGGCAATTATGAGAAGAATTGTGAGCTTGAAAACAAAGGAAAATGAATTTTAAATATATATACATGACAGACCTAATTATTTAGAAATTTCAGTTTAGGTTTGGAGTAATAGGTCCTTGAGTGGTCCATAGGAGACCTTAAGAATCAAAATCCTCTCTTGTACACCCAAGGTTTTTATAGAATAATTCATCACCTGATAGTATTATAATAGCTGATACCTTGCTTTTCTTTGATGGTAAAAGATCTTTTCCAAGCCTTTTTAACCCTATCAGTGGTAAGTCCCTACTGTCCTATTTCATTCCCCTAGAGTTTAAGAGTAAATTGTCTATACATTTTTGATCCTCTAACCTCTTGCTGACAGGCACCAATCTTCTATCACCTTCCTTTTCACTTACAGTCCAGGTCTTTGTGCTGTTAGATTGTTATGGTAGAAAGGACACTAACTTGATTCAAGAAAATATTATTTTTTAAAAGATTTTATTTATTCATTTTTTAGAGAGAAGAGAAGGGAGGGAGATAGAGAGGATGAGAAACATCAACATGTGGTTGCCTCTGGCCCACAACCCAGGCATGCTCCCGGACGAGGAATCGAACCTGGATCCCTTTGTTCGCAGGCCAGCACTTAATTCACTGAGCCACACTGGCCAGGGCAAGAAAATATGATTTTGAATCCATCCTATCCATTTATAAACTCTATAACCTGGGATGAAATACTTCTATGAACTTCAGTTTAATTATGTGTGAAATGAAAATTAGGTAATAATATCTAGGGGTATTATGAAAATCAAATATGAAAATGCCTAATAATGCATGGTATGGAATAATAAACTAGTTACCCTCACTTTCCTCTGACCACTCATAACTGCTGAATTTCTGATTACTTCATAATCATAGGAAGCTTTGGCACCTGACTCACTGGCTTCCTTTCCTCCTTAGTGCCTGATATCATCCATTGGTATTCCTATGCTATTATTACTTCACTGTTTTTCAGCAGCCCATTGTCAGAGCCTTGTTTGTGTTGTGGCTTGGTGTCGGTTAGGTCTGTTTCATCTCAGTGTTTCTCAGGTCTGATCTACATCTGAAATCTTCAATTCTAAGGAATGTTCTTTCTGATTATTGTCTCCTTTTTCTCTACCCTCATTCTTTTCTTACATCTATATTTGCTTTCAGAAAGCATTATACTCTCCAGCCCAATAACTGCTGTTTTCCAATTGTATCAAAGTCACATTTTTTTTTTCCCTATTCAGACTACATCTGGTGAATCAAAACTTCAAACACTCACACAGTACTCTCTTCTTTCTTGACCTTTGTCCTTCTAATATACCCATTCCAAAAGTTACTGATCTATTCCCAATCTAGTTTTTCTGTTCTGACAAGTCTTTATCAGACACATTTGTTGCAAATATTGTCTTTTAAGCTATGTTTTACTTATTCATTTTCTCAAATAGTGTCTTTTGATGAACAGAACTTTGAAATTATGAAGTCAAATTATTAAATTTTCTTGTATGGTTAGTGTTTTCGCTGTCCTAAGAAACCTTTGCCTACTCCATAGTCATGAAGAATTTTTCATATGTTTTCATGTGAAGTCTAGCTTTTACATTTAGGCCAGAAATCTAGCTTTACTTAATCATTGTATTTTGTATGAAATAAGGGAAAGTTTGATTTTCTTTCATATAGATACCCAGTTGTATCAGCACCGTTGTTTGAAAAGACATTTCTACTGTCATTCAATTGTTTTGGTACTTTTGTGGAAAAACCAATTGGCCAAATGTGTGCATCTCTTTGTGGATGTTCTATTCTATTACATTCATCTATTTGTCTATCTTTATGCCAATGCTACTGTTAGAAAATACATATCTATGGATCTCTTGCATTTCTACCTATCTTGTGAGTAGAGGAACTGATGGCCTTTGTCCTAGAATATCTTTTCAAGGATACTTATATAGTAAACAATCTTCAAAAACAGAGGTATTATCTCTCTCCAGAATAAAAAGCAGGCTTGTTTATTCACTATAATAAATATAATAAAGATAATGTCTCACTCCTAGGTACAGGTCAAGCAGCCTTAGTATCTATTATGAAAATATTTGGCTTTTCCTAAACTCAGAGTTCCTCACCTATAATGTACTTTATTGTGTTGGCAATTATCATCTGATCCTCTTTATGTGTAATCCTGTGAGAAATTGTGCTCTGTGAAATGGCACTAATGCTGATACTTTGGCTATAGCTATTGTCATGAATAATAAAGTCCTTTATATCTGATCTTGCAGTGTTTAGTCTCTTGCCAGCAATCTGGGGCAGACCACAGGGTCTACTAGCATATGCTCTGTCTTGGAGAATATTCCATTTGTTTTTGAAAAAAATGTGATTTCTTCCATTGTTGGATGTAGTAGTTTACAAAATCAATGAGTTTAAGTTGGTAACTACTATTTTTCAAGTCTTTTGTGTAGTTACTTTTTTTATCTAGTTGTTTTATCAATGACTTAAGAAGAAGTTTTACATTAAGTTGTCTCTGTTTCATTTTTTCAGTTTTGGCTTTATGTATTTTGAACCTCTGTTATTATTAGGTGCACATAAATGAATAATTGCCATCTTTTTAATAATTTATTTTTAGTTATAAAATGTCCCTCTATTTCTATGGTAATACTTCTTGATCCAATGTCTATTTTGTCTGATAAGATAGGCACTTAAATTTCAGTGTTTTGTTTTCATGCTACTTATTTTCCTATTTATTTACTTTTGACTCTTTGTGTTTCCTTATTTCAATGATATTTCCTTTACACCAAACAGATCTTGATCTTATTTCTTATTGAGTTTGATAGTTTCTGCTTTTTTATTTATATGTTCAGCACTACTATATTTAATATATTTATTAATACTTTGGAGTTTAGGTCTATCAATCATTTTTCATTTTCTTTTGTTTCATTTGTTCCTTGTTCATCTTTTTTCATTTTTGAGTTTAGTATATGTAGATATTCCAAGTAACTCTTCTCTTGGCTTTTCACTACAACTTGCATATATATTGTGTGCATGTGGTTTCTTTTGGGTTTACTCTATGTATTCCTGCCAGCCCAGCTGCTGCTCCCATTGGTTAGGCCACTTATCACTCCTGGACTTGAGAAGTATGTAGAGAATAGCATAACAATCAAACTTGAAACTACATCTCTTGTATGATTTTTTTGGAGGAGAAGCTAGATCCTGCACAGAGGCTGCTTAATGATGTTGTTTTCACTTGGATGGGGTTCAGTTTTATAAAAATCTCAGTTAAAGACCACACCCTTTCTTATTCCAACTACTTGCTACATCTCCTTCCTTGGACTGCTCTGCCTCCCTTTTTGCCTCCACAGTATCCTCTCCTTTAAATCTCTTCCATAACTATATTAGGTAGGTAAATGCATTCAACTAGTGTCTCACAAGGTAACAGAGATACACTGAAAAAATTAGTATCAGAGGATGCATAATTTAGGAATTTTAGAATATTATTCTTGTACTTAGTCAGATTATTGTGCCTTTGCTGTCATCAATTTTACTTTTACATTAATGAGTTTGCCCACATTTATTTTCATTATTTTCTTCAAAAAATTATAGTTTAAAGATATTAAGATATAAGAAGAAAAATATTATATATTTACTTGACTGTTTTTCATTTCTAGTATTCTTCTTTTTTTTGTCTGTTTTCATTTCATTTCAGCCCAAGGAACTTCCTTTGTGATTTCTTCTAATACAGGTTTACTGATAAAAGAGTTCTTTTTGTTTTTGTTTACTTGAAAATATATTTATTTTGCCTCCTTTTTCTGAGGGATTGTTTCGGCAAACATAAAATTCTAGTTGATAGTTTTTCTTTCAGTGCTTTACAGATTCCATTGCATTGTCTTCTGGCTTGCATTAGTTCTAATAAGAGGTCAGTGATTATTTTCATTACTATTCCTCCGTATGTGTCATTTTTTTCCCTTGACTCCCTCTAATATTTTCTATTTATTTTTCATTCTCATCATTATGACTGTTATTAGTTTATGGAGTTTCTTGGCTCTGTGGTTGATTTTTAAATTAAATTTGGGAAAAGTTTGATCATTATTTATTTAAGTAGTTTGCTACCCAAACTACTTTTTGTCTTCTGGACTCTAATTACTTCTATGTTACATTTCTTGATAATCTTTCATACAGGTCACCATTTTTTTTCTTTGTTCTTTTTTCTTTGTTTCACTTATGCTATTTCCTATTGACCTATATTCAAGTTTACTGCCTCCCTCCTTTTTATGCAGCATCCAATTTGCTGTTAAGACCAGGTGCTGATTTTTCCTCCTATTACACATAATGACTCTCCTCAACTTATGATGGGCTTGACCTGATAAACCCATTATAAGTTGGACATATTTAAAGTTGAAATGCATTTAATGCACTTAACATTATAGCTTAGCCTAACTTACTTAAACATGCTCAGAACAATGATCTGAGCCTATAGTTGGGCAAAATCATCTTAACATAAAGCCTATTTTATAATAAAGTGTTAAGTATTTTTATTATGGATATTGCTTTTACCCTCACATCTTCCATCTTTCCACTCATTATATCCATGTTTTCCTTTAAATTATCGAACAAATATTTAAAACCCTTGTTAGGTTATTCCAACATCTTTGTAATCTCTTACTCTATTTTTACTACATTTTTTTTAGGGGAATGGGAGTCATGTGTCATATTCTTCTGCTGCTTCATATGTGTTATAATTTTTGATTATATGCTTGATGTTGAAAAATCCATTGTAGAGAATCAAGATTATGCTGTCTTTATTCAAAGACTATTGACTTTTTGAGGTATGAGTTAATTTACTGACAACTTTGCTTGCTAAATGTTTAGTTTTTATTTTAAGCTTTATTAGGATATAATGTAATCCTTTGTTTAGGATTGGAAAGCTGTACTTCTAAGCATAGCCTTTCTGAGAACATCAAAATGTCCAGTTTTCAGCAAGTTCTCACTAATTTTGTTGGTTTTGATGGCAGCATCTCATAATATTGAGCATTTTGACATCTACATTCAGTTTACATCTTTCCAATGCTTGTTCTTTGCTGGGTATAATTTACTCTTTCCTTGTGCTTATACAGCTTAAAATATAGTCAATGATGGAAGAAAATCGATGCAAAAATTTTTTTGCTCTATCTCTACCTAGGTCTCTACTCTCAAATATTCTAACTGACTAGTTCCAGCCTCCTTGAGATCTGTGAACTTTATCTCTCTTCTCATCAGCAAGATCACTTGTCTCTGTACAGGTTCTAGTAATCTGTGTTACAGTTTGGAAAGTATCCACAGCCAGAAACCTGGGTTGACTGTAAGCTTACACCATCTATATCCTTTCTCTCTAGGATCATCTCTTCTGTCTCTCATCCAATGCCAGAAAAATTGCAATTGCTTCATATATTTTCTAATGTAATGGGTGTTTACAGTGGAGAATATACCAAATACTCCTTACTTTGTAATTACTGGGCCCCAGTCAGTTCTATTATTAACTCTTAAGATTTTATTCTTAACTTTCAAATTTAATTCTTTCTTTTTATAACCAAATATACACCCAAACTTCAAGTCATCAGAACCTGCATCACAGGGAACCCCTAATTTCGTTTTTTAGCACTTGTCTCAAATTCTTGTTATGTATTATTCACATTTCTGCTGAAATAATCCTTCCAAAATGCAAGCCTGATCACCCAAGTCTCTCCTTAAGTCTCCAATGGCTCTTAAGAGCCTACATAATGAACGTCAAATTCTTAATCCTGGCATTCAGAATTTTTCATTATTTGCCACCTGCACCTTATTATAGTGCCAAACAAAACTCCTTTGAGTTTCTAGAACTTCCCTTTTCTTTTTCTATGTCACTTCTCTTTATTCTTTGGAATAAAATTTTTCCTATTCCTTGTCCCAAAGCACACATTCCTGCTTTAGTACTACTATGGCGTCTTGTGTAGTATAAAGTTGCTCTGTAACTTTTAAATATCTTGTACACCTTTCATGGTATACAGGGTGTATGCAATAAAGTGGCCAAATTTTAGTAAAATAACATACCACAAAAATGTTATATTTTGAAATAAATTTATTTTTATATGTAAATACATAAACATAGTCATTATTTTTAAAATTGTTCAAAAAAGTCTCCATTTGCTGCAATAACAGACTTGATTAGATTTCAGATTCTTGAGCACCCTTTAAACAACTCTTCTTTATTCATGGACATCATCATGTTTTTAATCTTAGCTTTAACAGTCTCTTTATTAAAATGAGATTGTTTATTAACTTCTTTTTCACAAATGGTCCATACATAATAGTCTAAAGGATTTGCTTCTGGTGAACTAGGAAGTCAGATTTCCTTTGACCAGAATTCAGGAACATCAACACTGAGAAATTCTTGCACTTTTTTGGCATTATGTGCTGGTGTACCATCTTGTTGGCAGATCAAATGACGTCGATTTGTGATTTGCTTCACAATTACTTCTCTTAAAACATCAAGGTAAACATCAGCAGTCACCTTCAAGCCTTGTGGAAACAAATGTGGGGTCATGATATCTCCTTCATTGCTGACAACACCTAACACCATCACTGTAGCAGGAAATTTCATTTTCATGATAATTGGGACATCAGGATCAGCATCATACACCTTCACATTGTAAACTGTACGTAAAAGGATGTTATTGAAGTCTGCAATTTCCTTAGCAGGTTGTCCTGCACATAGTCCAGAAATTATGGTTGCTCTAACATTGTATTCCTTTGATGGTTGCTCTCAGAATTTAATACTTTATACCTGAAACAATCATAATGTTAGAAACACAGCTTTTCAAAATTAATAAGCACATGAAATAAGGAGATGCAAAGTTATTACCAATTTATCACACTCACCCTTTATTGTAAGTGATCAAGAAAAGAAAATTTCCTTTCACTGAGGTATTCAATAATTGTTTACTTAAAGAGCAAATAGAAATTATCTAGTAGTTGTTAGCAATATGATAATGGATCATAAAAATACTTTAAATTATACTTCATATAAATTACTTAAGGCACAAAATATATATATGTCTTAAGAAATGCTTCTGTCCAAAACACTTAACATTTAAGCATGATGTGTGCCCTCAGAAATGCAGAAAAACTTGTTATCTAGAATGATATAAGATATGAAGTTTTGCTGTGATTTATTATTTTATATTTTTATTAATAATGAAGATAACAAATTTTTTACAGAAGAAAAGACAATAAAGAAAGTTAGGTTATTAGACAAAATTGTGGAAGTACTGACCAAAATATAGGACAGAAGGGAATAGAACAAATTCCTCCTGAAGAGGTCTGTCAAAATTTCTGTTCACCTAAATGCATCTCCTTCTAGACAGGCAAGTCCTTGCCCTTTGACCAAGGACTAGCAAGTCTAGACCTGTTAATTTCTACCCCTTTTAAATAAGTCAATAATAGTCTCTATTGTTATCTGGCATGATCTGATGCCTTTAGTTATATCAACAAACTAAGGAGTAAAATAACCTGCCTCAAGTTAAACAGATTAGAGGTAGTAGATCAATATTTAACCTTAAGCCTGTATGACTGAAGACTGAAAATATCTCACTAAATACTCTGGAGTACCTGAATGCTTTCTGTTTCCATGCAGTAGACTATTGTTAACCTGGATACTATCCTACTTTGATAATAATCATAGGTTATAAACACAGAACCTAATGTAAAGATTATTGCTACCTGTTTTAGAATGAAGTTCTCTTACTGGTGAATAAAACTTGCACCAATAATCCAGTTGTCTTATCTATAACAGTTTATTGATCATCACTTTTTATGGAAAGTATACAGTTTCTTTGTATTAAGGTAATGTCTGATGTTTATAAGATAAGGCATTTATAATAAAAACAAATGTCTTTTAAACTGCCTGAAGCTGCTTGAAGAGATGTGTAATATAAGGGTAAGTTACTAGTGATTGGAATATACAGTATTTTCCACAAATCCTACTAGTTTTTAAAAACGTAATCTCACAATAACAGTTTGTTCAGCCAAGATTAACATAAGCCACACACACATTTGTAGAAAAATTCAAAGCAATTACATTGAGAAACACTGACATATTTTAGATAAAAATGCCAAAAACTTGAGTTTCCTTAATAATTAGTTTCAAAAGTGACATCTTTTAAAGAAAAACTGTCCTTATGTTGCATCTATTACACCAGATAGTGAATTACATAAATGGGCAAAAATAAGAAAAGCAAGTAATCTCCATAGTAATAGCTCATGTCTTTTTTCTAGGTGACATATGAAGCAAGTTGCCTTAAAGGTCATTAGCCACGTTTTCTACAGATAAATCTCACAAAGTATTGCAGTTTAACTTGGCAGCACTGTAAAATATTAGAAAGCTGTGATTGAAATTTTGAAGCTTTCTGTAAAGTCCCAAAACTAAAACTTGATAGGGTTTGGTTATGATTTATTTTGTAAAAGCAAACAATAACTTCTGGCCCTTTAACCTCTCAAACACAGTGACAAGCATCCCTTTTTTGGTTAAGAAAAACATATCTATACATATGTGCCAGATATGAAAGAATTCAATGTGTCTATGTGATTTTTTTTTTTTTTTTTTTTACTGGGACTTTAGGAAAATACATACAAAGATATCAGAAATATAGTTATTATTTTATTTTAATTTTTAGTCAGAAAATTAAGGAAAATATAAGAGACTATAAGACTGGATGAATAAGTTTAAACAAAACATTTGGAGATGCATAGTAGGCAGGGGCTAGTTAAAAAATGATTATTTTAGATACTATCAGCATAAAATTTTAAACTACAATATTATGGTCAATCAATTAAAACATTTTAGGAGTTATGTATGTTAATGGGTAGGAGAAGAAACTTCCAGAATAGATCAATAGATCAAATAAACTCAAACCATCAGTGTAAAACATGTACTGGAGCTCTTATTCCATCATGACTTGGTGCAATCTTTCAGATACATAACTCTGCATTTCCTGGGCCTAGCATACAGCCTCCCTTCTTCTTAAAGACCCAGAACCTATTGATTCTTTTATTCAAAGTCACATATCACTCAATCCTTCATCTAAACAATCATGACTTCTGCCTATATAGCATTTATTTGTGGCTATTCTGGAACTATTACCTCAAAGTACAATATATTATTTAAAAATTTCAGAGCAGCTTAGACAAGAACCTAGTATAAAGGAGTCATGGACATGAACAACAGATGGGATTGACTTTGGGGGGAATGGGTGGGTGGGGAGGAGGACAGAGGGGAGCAAAAAGGGGATGGATGTAATACAACAACAATAAAATTTAAAAAAATTTCAGGGCAGAAAGCAAATCCTTCACTTCATGGAATATGCCTTGCAAAGTATAAGCACTTTAAAATTCATTGAAATCTGCTAGGTAAACATGACTAATTGAACAAATGTATTCATCCTGATTTTCCTATATTTCTAGCAAAATGACACTAGGAGTTAAAAATGTACTGATTATATAATGTAAGACAATGAGAATGGGAGGGAAGACAATAGTGGACAAGAATGATAAACATTGGGGGAAATATGGCAAGTGGATGGAAGAAAAAGCAGGGCAAGGAAGATTAATCTTAAAAACAAGCAGAGGGAGAAAACAAAGTGCAAACTTATTTATTTGTCAAACCATGGAAAGACTCAGATATTAGAGATGCTGGTTAATTAAAGTCCTGAATGTTTGTTTTGCCCAAAATTCATTTGTTAAAATTCTAATTCCCAAGGTGATGGTGCTAGTAGGTGGGGCCTTAGAAAAGTGATTAGGACATGAGGGTGAAGCCTGCATGAATGGAATTAATGCCCTTATGAAAAAAGGCCCCTAATACTCCCTGGCCCCTTTCACTATGGGAGGATACAAATAAGTTTGCAGATAAGAAGTCTGCAAACTGCAACCTGGAAGAAAGCTTTCACCAGAACCTGGCTATGGTGATACTCTGATCCTGGACTTCAGGCCTTCAGAAACACAAGGGTAAATTTCTACTGTTTATAAACCACCAATCTATAATATGTGTTCTAGCATCCTGAGTGGACTAAGACAATGCCTAAAATGGGGACTAAAAACATATGAATTGGTGTATAATATGAAGTAGGATTAGAAAGACATCTAGGTCCCCATGGTACCCCACACAGCACCTGCCCACTCTTTTGCTACCTCCAACAAAATTAACATTTTGGTTTCAGAAGAACTTTAGCTATAGGGTTGCTAGATTTATGACTATCAGGCATTTAAACGAGTATGGGTAAATTGTCTAATCCAGAGCAAAATAGATTAAGTGAAAGTGCATATGATGAATAATGGAAACATACTTTTCTGTTCATTCCTTGCTCAAATCCCAGAAAATCAAGTCACCTCTTCCCTTAGGCAAGATTTGGAAGATCCTTCTCTGAGGAAATTAAAGAGCTTAGAGAGGAAATTACCATAGACATTGACATTTTTTTAATGACCTAGCAAAAAAGCTAGTGGTCCACCCAATCCCTACAGAGAAGTGAGTACACTTTTAACAAACCTCACCCACTCATGGTGTTTCCAGTAAGCCTTGAACTACATCACTTTTAAATATGAATAAGCCATCAAGCATCATCTGCCAGTTGGGAAATTCCTCCAATATGAAAAAGAGGAAAACAACAAAGAAAAGGAACTTGACAAAAATATAAGCAATCTAGGAATCAGAGAAAAACTTTTAAAAAATTATGGGCACAACTCACTTGCAAGTTCCCCCATATCCACTTGGACATGTACTTGCCCGTCTTTCCAAGGGCTGTCCTGTGAGACTTGCTATCAGGGATGCAGCAGGTGGCTCCTACCAGATGCACCCCAATCCTGTCTCCAGGAACCTGCATAGAAGCCTCTTTTCTCTACCTAAATAAACTTGCTTTCACTGCCAAAAAAGAAAAAGAAAAAGAAAGAAAAATATGATCTGCACTCATAGGGAATAACGCTGTTAACATATAATGAGAACCAGATGCTAAATATTTAAATGATTTCAAATTCAAGTTAAAATATTAGAAATATAGACATGATACCTGAAATAAGAAAAAATTCAATATACTAGTTGGATGGTAATGTCAAACAAATATCTAAGAAAATAGAATCAAAGGGTAAAAGGAGAGAAAAGATTAGAAAAAATCAAGGATCAGTTTAGTAATTTTCATATTTAAATAATGGGTGACCCAGAAAGAGAATATAGAGAAAATAGGAAAAGAAGTATTAATGAAATAATACAAAAATTCCATTAATGATGAATATGGATCTCCAGATTGAAAGTGCCTTCTGAGGGACTAGGACAATAAAGTTTTTTTTTTTTTTAACTTTATTGTTGTTGTATTACATCTATCCCCTTTTTGCTCCCCTCTGTCCCCCTCCTCACCCACCCATTCCCCCCAAAGTCAATCCCACCCGTTGTCCATGTCCATGGTTCCTTTATACTAGGTTCTTGTCTAAGCTGCTCCCCTTCTTTGCCTCTGCCTCCCCCACAATACAGTTTTTAAAAAGAAGAAAGACCCAAACCAAGGAATTTCCTCATGAACTTCAGACCACCAGTATAATGAGAAAAAAACTAAAAGTCTCCATAAAAGAAAAAAGTTATATACAAATTATTAAAATTAAGGATGACATCAGATTCAAACTCTGGTGAAAAGGATTTTCAATGCCATACTCTATCCATAGACAAATTATAAAGACATTATGAGAAAAGCATAACATCACTTCCAAACATGTAAGGTCTAAAAACTTTTTTTCACCTCCCATTCTCAAAGTTTTAAGTAGTGACTCTAAAAAAGACGGCATGAAATCTGGAAGGAGGAGGTCCAACAGAAGTGAAAGCAGTTCCCTGAGATGACAGTAAAAGCAAGTGCCTGGTGCCAGCCATGCAGTAAGCCTAGAGAACAGTGGGGCAGGGGGGCCAGAGTGACTTCAGGGAAAGTACAGAACTGGTGGTTTAGTGATTGGTCTAACTATGGAAAAGGCCAGAGCCTGTTGGAAGCTAGGAGAAAAATTAACAATGGATAAAAAAGAAAACTAAAATTGTAAAAACAAAATGAATAAATGGTTACCCCTGGGAGAAATAGAATTTGATTAAGAAAGAAAACATAGTATTTAGCATGTGTAAAATAACATTAATGTAGACAATAAATAATGACAATAAAAAAATTATGACATTTAAAAGTTTGTGGGTAAGACTGCTAATGTCTTCAAATATATGGAAGTTAAAAACTATGTTTAACTTCATAAATCAGAGCAGAACAGATTAGGATTATTTTTCAATATGAAGCTAAATGCCAGAAGAAAAAAAAACCCCACACATTGAAAGTGATTGTTTTTGAAAAGTACCATAGGTTGGAGGCAGGGGACTGTTGTTTCCATTAACATAAGCCTTTAAACTACGCATATGTTACTTTAATAAAAAGTAAAAATTAACAAGTACTTTTTTGAATATGGGGAAGGATTTACATTATTTGCAATGAAAAGGCTCAATCCATTTTACCTTGATGCCCAAAGTGTCCAAAGGTCTCTGGTATGTTAAAGGAGGAGTGAGGAAATGAGAGCACTTTCTCCTTTCACCCTGAAATATTCCTTGGAGTATGAAAAATAGGCTTCCTTAGTCCCTGCATACTTACCTCAAAGATCAGTGCAGAGGGATGGACCTTCTTCCAAATATTCGCTCCTTTTAAAAATTTTTATTTTTCAATAACAAGTGGCATTCAATGCTACTAGTTTTGGGAATATCTGAGGCTTCCTTTCGGCAGGAATTGTTATTTCCTGCTTTTGTGGTTTCCCTCAAGAAGGCTTTTCTCTTAACACATCCTGATCCTCTACTCCCTCAGGAAGGAGGCAGAGATTTATCTGATTGGTGGATTTGAGGGAAGGGTGGCACTGGGCATGCCTGGCTTCGCTTCTTCCACTCTTCTTGGAAGTGCTCACTTCTAGGCTATGCAGATAGAGGCCTCCCCTGTGCTATACCAGGTAGAGTATATATCTTACTGGAGAGGCTCCTGTATGGAACAGTCTCGCTGTTTATCCTGTGCTGCCCACTGACTGTGTGGGGTCTGACTGAAGAGGTCTGAGGGTCACAATGAGGAAGTCCACCGTTGCCTCATAACTCTGCTCAAGTTCTCAGTAGTAGTGATAGGGATATTTTGGTTCTATTAGCCAGCTATCCTGCTGTCTTTAGTTGTTATTTATTTAGTGGGCTGAATCTAATTCATTCAACACGAACCCTATCAGGTCTCTGGCTGCGATGCCCTCAGTGGTCTCAGTTCTTATTGTTTCTGTGGTCAAATTGATGGCAGGTTTCAGTCATGATCATGATTGAATACAATGCTTGTAAGACACTAGAAGAATCAAAGTAGCACATTGCCATTTAATATTGCTGCACTCATGCTAATCAGAGGCCTTTTGAAATGATGTGAAAGAAATATGTATTTTTATTTTTTATTGTTTATTATAGTTGTCCCAATTTATTTTTTCCCTTTTGCTCTCCTCCACTCAGCCCACTCCTCTGGCCCACAGTAATCCCCTTTCTGTTATCCATGTCCACAAATAAGCATCAAGCATACATAGTCTTTTGACTAGTCCCTTCTTCCTTCCAACATTATCTGCCCTCCATCCTCCCCTCTGGCAGCTGTCAGTCTATACCATGTTTCCATGTCTCTGGTTCTGCTTTTCTTGTTAGTGTATTTTGTTTATCAGATTCCAGGTATAGGTGTGGTCATATGGTATTGTTTTTCAATGACTGGCTTATTTCACTAAGCATAATACTCTCCAGTTCCATCCATGCTATTGAAAAAGGTAGAATTTCCTTTTTTCTTTCTACTGCTTTGTACTCCATTCTGTAAATGTACCACAGTTTTTTGATCCACTCATCTATTGATGGATACTTGCACTGTTTCCAGCACTTGGATATTGTAAATAATGCTGCTATGAATATAGGGGTGCATAGGTTCTTTTGAATTGGTGTTCTAAAATTCTTCAAGTATAATCCTAGCAGTGGGAATCAATGGATCAACAGGCAGTTCCATTTTTAGATTTTTGAGAGAATTCCATACTGTTTTCCATAGTGGCTGTGCCTCAACAGTGCAACAGGGTTCTCTTTTCTCCACATCTTCACCAGCACTTTTGTTTGTTAACTTGTTAATGATGGCCATTCTGACAGGTGTGGGTAGTATCTTGTGGTTTTAATTTGCATCTCTCTAATGGCTAGTGAAGTTGAGCATTCTTTCATATGCCTGTGGGTCCTCTATATGTCCTTGGAAGAGTGTATGTTCAGGTCCTTTGCCTAGTTTCTAATTAGGTTGTTTGTCTTGCTGGTGCTGAGTCTTGTGGGTTTTTTATATGTTTTGGAGATTAAACACTCATCCAAAATATCATTGGCTAATATGTTTGCCCATACAGTAGATTCTTTTTTAATTATGATTATAGTTACTTTAGCTATGCAGAAGCTTTTAAATTTTATATAATACCATTTTTTATTCATTCCTTTATTTTCATTGTCCTAGGAGGTATATCAGCAAAATTATTGCTATGTGGAATGTCTGAAATTTTACTGCCTATGTTTTCCATTAAGACTTCTATGGTATCATGACTTATACTTAAGTCATTTATCTATTTTGAATTTATTCTGGTGTATGGTGTAAGTTGGTGATCTACTTTTATTTTTTTGCATGTACCAGTCCATTTCTCCCAACAACATTTATTGAAGAGACTGTATTTCATTGTGTGCTTGTGCCCTCTTTGTCAAATAATAATTTGACCTGGGTTTATTTCTGGGCTCTCTATTCTGTTCCATTAATCTATGTGACTGTACTTATGCTAGTACCTGACTCTCTTGATTACAGTGGCCTTGTAGTATAGTTTGGTATCAGGTATTATGATCCCTCTAACTTTGTTATTCTTTCTCAAGATTGTTGAGGCTATTTGGGATCATTTTTGGTTCCATATACATTTTTGGAATATTTGTTCTAGATCCGTGAAATGTGTCTTTCATGGATCTAGAATGTGTTCATTTTAATAGGAATTATAGTGAACCTATAGATCATTTTTGGTAGCTTGCACATTTTTAAACATACTTTACTGATTATGCTATTACAGTTTTCCTAATTTTTTCCCCTTTGCCTTCCTCCACCCAGTAAACCCCTTCCTGTCAGCAATCCTATCCTCCTTAGTTTATAACCATGGGCTGAGTATACACATTTTAATGGTGCTAATTCTTATAAGCTATGAATATGGTATATACTTACATTTATTTGTATCTTCCACAATGCCTTTCTTCAGTGTTCTATGGTCTTATGAGTACAGTTCTTTTATATCTTTGGTTAGATTTATTCTTAGGTACTCTATTTTTATTTTTCTATAGTAAGTGGGTTTTTCTTAGTTTCTCCTTTTTTATTTAAAAAAAATTTTTTTAAAGATTCTATTTATTATTTTTAGAGAGAGAGGAAGGGAGAGAGGCAGAGAGGGAGAGAGCCATCAATGTATGGTTGCCTTTCACCTGAGTTTCTCTTTCTTATACTTCATTGTTGGTGTATAAGAATGCCATTGATTTCTGAATATTAATGTTGTATCCTGATACCTTGCTGAATTTGCTTATTAGGTTGAGTAGTTTTTCAGTGGAGAATATAGGGTTTTCTATGTACATTATTATGGCATCTTTGAATAATGACAGTTTTACATCAATCACTCTTCTCCTTTTCAATTTGGATGCATTTTTTATTTCTTTTTCTTATCTAATCACTGTGGCCAGAACTTCCAATACTATGTTGAATAAGAGTGGTGAAAATGGGCACCCTTGTCTTATTCCTGATCTTAAGGGAAACACTTTTAGTTTTTGCTCATTGAGTATGACACTGGCTGCAGGTTTCTCATATATGGCCTTTATTATGTTGAAGTATGCTACCTGTATTCTCACTTTGCTGAGTGCTTTTATCATAAATGGGTGCTGGGTTTTGTCAAATCCTTTTTCAGTATCTATTGAAATGATCATGTGACTTTTATCTTTCATTTTGTTTATGTGATGTGTTAAATTTATTGATTTGTGAATGTTATACCATCCTTGCATCCTTGGGATAAATCCCACTTGATCATGATCTTTTTAAAGTATTGCTGGATCTGGTTTGTCAATATTTTGTTGAGAATTTTTGCATCTATTTTTTTTATCAGCAATATAGTCCTTTAGTTTTCTTTATTCTTCTTTACTTGGTTTGGAATTAGGATAATACCAGTTTTGTCAAAAGGGTTTAGGAGTCTTCCCTCTTCTTTAAATCTTGGGAATAGTTTGAGGAGAGGTGTTATTTCTTTGAATCCTTGGTAAAATTTACCTATGAAGCTATCCAGTAAATTTACCCATGAATTCAAAATTCACCTATGAAACTGTTTAGTCCAGGGCTTTTTTATGTTGGGAGTTTTTTGATTATTGCTTCAATTTTGCTGGTTGTTTTCTGTCTGTTCAGGCTTTCTGCTTCTTCCTGATTCAGTTTTGGGAGACTGTTTGTTTCCAGATATTTTTCCATTTTGTCTAGGTTGCCCAGTTGCTTGGCATATAATTTTTCCTAGTAATTTATTGCAACCCTTTGTATTTCTGTGGTATTGGTTGTTACTTGTCTTTCATTCCTGATTTTATTCATTTGGGTTCCTTTTCTTTTTTTCTTTTTTTTATGAGTTTGGTTAAAGGTTTGTCAATTTTGTTTGTCTCTTCAAAGAACCAACCAGCTCCTGGATTCATTGATTCTTTAGATTGTTATTTTAGAAATAGAGAGAGAGAAACATTGACTGTTGCTTCTCTGATGCCCTCAATTGGGAACTTGGTCTGCAACTTAGGCATTTGCCCTGAATAGGAATTGAACCAGTGACATTTTGGTTTGCAGGCTGACATGCAATCCATGAGCCACACTAGCCGGGGCAGAAATATATATTTTCTGCCTTGTTTTCCTAACAACAATTAAGGGAAAGTTTTGGATTTAAAAGATGAAGGTATGACAGTGGGATGTCAAACACTGGCTCTACTGACACCACCTAGAAATAATCAAACCACTTTCACATTCGAAATCTGTCCTGAAAGTATCAGCTATGCAAACTGTTTTAATTATATTGACATTTGCTCAATACTTTTGGGACAGACCTTGTGCATCTTAGCTATGTGATACAACTCATATTAACCTGGTGAGTTGCATACATAAACATGGGAAAAGGTTGTATCTTTTGTAAAGATAAGATGAATTACATAAGAATAAAAGAAAAATTCCACTGGGAAACGGTTCATTTATATGCTTTCTAAAATTATAAAAGAGAGTGCTGTCTGTCCTATGATATAACTCACCTGTGTGGTTTAAAGTATTTAGCAAGATTAATGAGGAGAACCAGTTTATTTTTAAATCTCAGCTCTGTTCCTGTTTCCATACTGCAAAAGTATTCCATAGAAAGTCTTTATGACTAGGTCTCTCTGAATGTGGTTGGTGCCTCAATAATCCTTTATTCATCCAAGTTGACACCTTTTCACATGTATCTAATTTAGCCATACAAATCTTATTTGGTCTACCAAACTCATATATTCATCCCTGATTTTTAACTTTGATTAAGCACAATTAATTACCTCAAAAATTGTGCAATATTTACCATGAAATTTTCCAACTTTGTTTTCTTCTAAACTATCTTTGTGGTATTACACATTATCTAGTTTGTCTTTCAATTTTGTTCATCTTCTACTTACTTCCTTTTCAAAGGAAGATGTGACACTTTTCTACTTCAAAGCTATTTTACTTCCCGTGTGTAGGGCCCCATAACCCTTAACTTCCATCTTTTTTTATATGTTGTCTAAACAACCACTATTGCATTTTTTTTTACCATTTCCTTCTGCATTTACTCTTTATCCTATACCTATAAATATTACAACATTTTTCACCCTGAAATATAAACAAAAAGCTACAAGGAACCACTACCCAAAAATGTACCCCTCTATTATTTTTACATTGTTTTCATTCATGGCCTAAATTTATTTTCAAGAACATATTTTGCTGATTACAAAAGTAATGTATATACAGTTCAGAAAACTTGAAAAATAGAAGGTTCAAATAAAAATCTAAAATTAAAAAATAATTATTAATATTTAAGGTATATTCTTGCATTATTTTTCTGATACTTCACTTGCTTTTCTGTGACAGACATGGTACCATTTATCTATGTCTATCTATCTATCATCTATCTATCTATCTATCTATGCCAACCATTATTAATATAACAAGAACAGTTGCATGACATTGATGTAACCTGGTAGCTAAGGAGAGCGGACTGGAATACACATGTGTGAACAATGACAACTTCACTGTTCTTGTCAGTGGAGGTGGTAGATGCCATTGAGTGATCATGTGTATTGTGCAGCTGTTGAATTCAAAATGACTGAGTGATTAGAGCAATGAATCTCCATTAAGTTTTATGTTAAGCTAGAACATTCCTCTACGGAAATTATTCAGGTGATCCAGAAGCCTTTCAGGGATGATGCAATGAGTGCAGTGCAAATAAAGTGTGGCACAAATGCTTCAAAGATGGTCAAGAATCTGTTGAAAGTGATCCACATTCTAGAAAGCTTGCAACAAGCAGAATACCTGAGAATGTTGAACATGTATGGGCTGCAATCAACAAAGATTGGTGACTGGTAGAGGGAGAACCAGAAGCTGATCTGGGATTCCAAAAACTACTGTTTCTGAGATTTTGATGTAGAATCTTGGCATTAAACTTGTCCTGGCAAAATTCATTCCATGACTTCTGTTACTAGAGCAGAAGGAACACTGTGCTGTAGTTGCTAATGACTTGAGTCAAACTGCTACCAATGAATCAGATTTGGTATCCTGCAATTTCTGGCTTTTCCCAAAACTAAAATCACCTTTAAAAGGAAAGAAGTATTAGTGGGTGGGGAGGGGGACAGAGGGGAGCAAAAAGGGGATGGATGTAATACAACAACAATAAAATTAAAAAAAAAAAAGAAAAAAAAAAAAAGATAAGAATTGAAAAAAAAAAGGAAAGAGGTATTAGACCATTTATTTTAATTGGGCTGTTCGTCTGCCTGGTGTTGAATCATATAAGTTCTTTATATATTTTGGATATCAAACCTTTGTCTGAGGTATATTGGCAAATATGTTTTCTCATATAGTTGGTTCCCTTTTAATTTTGTGGATGTTTTCTTTAGCTGAGCAGAAACTTTTCAGTTTGATGTAGTCCCATTTGTTAATTTGTTCCTTTATTTCCTTTGCCTTTGGAGAAGTATCTGAAAATATTGCTGCAGGGGATTTTTGAAATTTTACTGCCTATGTTTTCCTCTAGAACTTTTATGGTGGTACAGCTTATGTTTAAGTCCATTACCCATCTTGAGTTTATTCTGGTGTAAATTGGTGATCTAGCTTTAGTTTTTCACATTCTGTGTCGATTTCTCCCAACACCACTTGTTGAAGAGGCTATATTCACTCCATTTTATGTTCCTTCCTTCTTTGTGAAATATTAATGGGCCATAGAGTCCCGAGTTTATTTCTGGGCTCTTTATCCTGTTCCATTGATCTATATGTTTATTCTCCTTTGTTTGTTTATTTTTCCTTTTTTAAATATATTTAAAATTTCTATTTTATTGTTGTTGTATTATATCCATCCCCTTTTTATTCCTCTCTGTCCCCTTACCCATCCACCCACTCCACCACAAAGTCAATCCCATTTGTTGTTCATGTCCATGGTTCTTCCATACTAGTTCCTTGACAAAACTGCTGCCCTTCTTTGCCTCCTCCTCACCCACCCCCTCACCCTTGCCCACTGAAGGTCTGTTTATTGTATTCATGTATCTGGTTCTGTTTTGCTTAGTTGTTTGTTTTGTTCATTATTGTCCTGTAATGGGTGAGATCGTATGGTATTTGTCTTTCACTGACTGGCTTATTTCACTAAGCATAATACTTTCTAGTTCCATCCATGTTGTTGCAAAAGTTAGGAGTTCCTTCTTTCTTTATGCTTGTGTAGTATTCCATTGTGTAAATGTACCAAAGTTTTTTGATCCAATTATCCACTGATGGGCACATAGGCTGTTTCCAGCACTTGGCTATTGCAAATAGCTCTGCTATGACCACAGGGGTACATAGGTTTTTCAGGGTTGTTCTGGTATAGGCCTAGTGGTGGAATTGCTGGATGAAAAGGCAGTTCCATTTTTAGTTTTTTAAGGAAACTCCATAATGTTTTCCATAGTGGCTGCACCAGCCTACATTGCCACCAAAGTGCACCAGGGTTCCCTTCCCCCCACATTTTTGCCAGCACTTGTTGTTTGTTGATTTGTTGATGATTGCCATTCTGACAGGTGTTAGGTGGTATCTCATTATGGTTTTAATTGGATCTCATTGATGGCTAGTGATGTTGAGCATTCTTTCATATGCCTTTGGGCCCTTTGTATGTCTGCCTCAGAGAGGTGTCTGTTCAGTCCTTTGCCCATTTTTTAATTGGGCTGTCTGTCTCCCTGGTGTTGAGTCTCATAAGTTCTTTATATATTTTGTATATCAAATCCTTGTCTGAAGTATCATTGGCAAATATGTTTTCCCATACAGTTGGTTCCCTTTCAATTTTGCTGGTGTTCTCTTTAGCTGAACAGAAACTTTTCAGTTTGATATAGTCCCATTTGTTTATTTGTTCTTTGATTTCCTTTGCCCTTGGTGAAGTATCATTAAACATATTTCTGTGTAGGATATCTAAAATTTTACTGCCTATATTTTTCTCCAGGGCCTTTATGGTGGCACTGCTTATATTTAAGCCCTTTATCCATCTTGAGTTTATTCTGGTGTATGGTGTAAGTTGGTGGTCTAGTGTTACTTTTTTGCATGTTGCTGTCCAGTTCTCCCAATACCACTTGTTGAAGAGACTGTTTTTACTCCATTTTATGTTCCTTCCCCTTTGTCAAACATTAATTGACTACAGCCTCCTGGCTTTGTTTCTGGGCTCTCTATTCTGTTCCATTGATCTGTATGTCTATTCTTATGCCAGTACCAGACTGTTTTGGTGACAGTAACCTTGTAGTATAGTTTGATGTCCGGTATTGTGCTTCCTCCTACCTTGTTCTTCTTTCTCAAGATTGCTGTGGCTACTCATGGGCATTTTTGGCTCCATATAAATTTTTGAAATATTTTTTCTATCTCTGTGAAGTATGTCATTGGTATTTTAACTGGGATTGCATTGAATCTATAGATTGCTTTGGGTAGTATGGACATCTTAATGATGTTAATTCTTCCCATCCATGAACATGGTACATGTTTCCATTTATTTGTATCTTCCTTCATTTCTTTCTTCAATGTTCTGTAGTTTTCTGAGTACAGGTCTTTTACCTCTTTGGTTAAGTTTATTCCTAAGTACTTTATTTTTCTTGTTGCTATAGTAAATGGGATTCGTTTTCTAGCTTCTATCTCTGATGTTTCATTATTGGTATACAAAAAAGCTTTTGATTTCTGAATATTGACTTTATATCCAGCTATTTTGCTAAATTTGTTTATTAGGTTGAGTAAGTTTTTGGTGGAGCCTATTGGGTTTTGTATGTACACCATCATATCATCTTCAAATAATGATAGTTTGACTTCCTTCTTTCCAATTTGGATACCTTTGATTCCTTTTTCTTCTCTGACAGCTATGGCTAGAACTTCCAAAATGATGTTGAACAGAAGTGGTGTAAGTGGACAGCCTTGTCTTGTTCCTAATCTTAGGGGGAAAGTTTTAGTTTTTGCCTGTTGAGTACAATGTTGGCTTCAGGTTTCTCATATATGGCCTTTATGATGTTGAGGTATGCTCACTCTATTCTCATTTTGCTGAGGGTTTTTATCACAAATGGTTGCTGTATTTTATCAAATGCTTTTTCAACATCTATTGACATCATATGTTTTTTGCCTTTCATTTTGTTTATGTGGTGTATTACATTTATTGATTTGCAAATGTTGTACCATCCTTGCATCCCTGGGATGAAGCCTACTTAATCATGGTGTATGATTTTTTAAATGTACTGCTGGATCCTGTTGGCCAATATTTTGTTGAGAATCTCAGCATCTATGTTCATCAGAGATATTGGCCTATAGTTTTCTTTCTTAGTTGTGTCTTGACCTGGTTTTGGGATTAGAATAATATTGGCCTTATAGAAAGAGTTTGGGATGAGTTCTTGGATGTTTTGGAATAGGTTGAGAAAGATAGGAGTTAGTTCTTCTTTAAATGTTTTGTAGAATTCAACTGTGTAGCCGTCTGGTCCAGGGCTCCTGTGCTTTGGGAGATTTTGGATTACTTTTTCAATTTCACTAGTTTTTATCAGTCTATTCAAGTTTTTTGCTTCTTCTGGATTCAGTTTTGGTAGATTATACATTTCCAGAAATGTGTCCATTTCACCCAGGTTGTCATGTTTCTTGTCATATTGTTGTTTGTAGTAATTTCTTACAATCCTTTGTATTTCTGAAGTATCAGTTGTGATTTCTCCTCTGTCGTTTCTGATTCTGTTTATTTGGGTCCTCTCTCTCTTTCCTTGATGAGTCTGGTTAAAGGCTTGTCAATTTTGTTTATTTTTCCAAAGAACCAGCTCTTGGACTTATTGATTCTTTGAATTGTAGTTTGAGTTTCTAAGTTATTTAATTCTGCTTTGATCTTGATGATTACCTTCTTTCTCCTTGCTCTGGGCTTTGTTTGTTGTTGTTTCTCTAGTTCTTGCAGCTTTATGGTAAGGTTGTTTGTATAAGCTTCTTCTAGCCTTTTTAGGTAGGCCTGCATTGCTATGAATTTCCCTCTGAGGACTGCCTTTGCTGTGTCCCATAGGTTTTAGGCTGTTGTGTATTCATTGTCATTTGTTTCCAGGCACTTTTTGCTTTCTTCTTTGATCTCATTGTTAGCCCATTCATTAGTTAATAGCAAGCATGCTATTGAGTCTTCATAAATTAGAATGTTTTTGACTTTTTTCCTTGAGGTTGGTTTCTATTTCAAGCCATTATGAACTGATAACATGCTTGGTATGATTTCAATTTTCTTGAATTTGTGGAGGCTTGTCTTATGTCCTACCATGTGATCTATCTTTGAGAATGTTCCATGTGCATTTGAAAAGAATGTGTATTTTGCTTCTTTGGGGTGAAAACTTCTGTATATATCAGTTAAGTCCATTTCATCTAGATTGTTGTTCGATGCCACAATATCCTTGGTATTTTTTTGCTTGGAAGAGCTGTTCATTATTGATTATGGGGTATTAAAATAATGTACTATTAGTGTGTTACTGTTGGTATCCTTTTTGAAGTCCTCCAATATTTTTATTATATATTTGGGTGCTTCTATGTTGGGTGCATGTATGTTTGCAAGGGTTATAGTTTCTTGCTGGGTTGTTCCCTAAAGTATTACGAAATGTCCTTCTTTATTTCTTTTTATGGCCTTTATTGTAAAATCTATTTTGCCTGATATAAGTATTGCTACCCCAGCCTTTTCTTCATGTCCATTTGCTTGAAATATATTTTTCTTTCCTTTCACTTTCAGTGTGCATCAATCTTTTGTTCTGAGATGGGTCTCTTATAGACAGCATATATGTAGGTCATGTTTTCTTATCTGTTTAGCTACCCTATGTCTTTTGATTAGTGCATTTTATCCGTTTACATTTAAGGTGCTTATTTATTGAAATTTCCCCCTTTTTACCTGTGTTCCTCTCTGTCTCTCTCTTTCTTCATCTTTTAAAGCAGGCCCTTTAGCATCTATTGCAATGCTGGGTTAGTGGAGATGTATAGTTTTTGCCTTCTTTTGTCTGGGAAACTCCTTATTTCACCTTCCATTTTGAATGATAGCTTTGCTGGGTAGCATAGTCTTAGTTGCAGGCTTTTGTGTTTCATTGCTTGGAATATTTTTGCCATTCCTTTCTGGTTGTAATGTTTCTGTGGAGAAAGCATTTGATAACCTTATTGGAGCCCCCTTATTAGCTGTTTCTCTCTTGATGCTTTTATGGTTCTCTTTTAGTCTTTGAAAGTTGCCATTTTAATTATGATGTTTCTGGAGTGAGTCTGTTTTGGTTCATCTTCATTGGGACCCTCTGTGCTTCCTGAAATTGAGTGACATTTTCACTCATCAAGTTATGGAAGTTTTCTGTCATTGCTTTTTCAAACTTGTTTTCTATCCCTTGTTTTTCTTATCCTTTTGGTATCCTTATGGTATGGATATTATTGCACTTCATGTTGTCCTGCAGCTCTCTTCAAACCTCTTCATCCTTTTTCAGTCTTTTTTCATTTGGTTCCACTCTCTGGGAATATTTTTCTATGTTGTCCTCTAGCTCACTGGTTGGATTCTCTGCTTCCTCTAGCCTGCTTTTGATTCCTTCTACTGTGTTCTTCAAATTGGAAGTTGTATTTTTTCATTTCCCCCTGGCTCTTATTGATAGTTTCTATGTCCTTTTTAATGCTGGTGTAGTTCTCAGTAAGTTCCTTGTAGCTTCCCTGGAATTCTTTGTAGTTCCCCTGGAGTTGTTTGTAGTTTTCTTTGAGCTCACTGAGCTCATTGAGCTTCTCTATCATCATTATTTTGAATTCCATGCCTGATAGTTCGCTTACCTCTATTTTTTATTTAGCAGTCTTTCTGGGGATTCCTCCATTTTTTTGGTGATGAACTGTTTTTTTTTCCTTCCCATTTTTAGGTGTCTCTTTTTGTTTGCTTTTGCTTTTCAGATTGGGCTTTTTTGAGTTCCTATCTTTGTGGTGTGAACTTTGTTGTGTAGAGGTGCACTTTCTTTATTTTCTGGATCCACCTCTGGTGATCATTCCACAGTCTGGGCCTTGTCCACCTGTTGGAGCCAACCAGAGATCCATTGTCTTTGTGCCCTTCAGTTTTTAAACCAATTAATCTGTGCTTAGCTGTCAGGTCCAACCCCTTGGTTGGACAGATTAATTCAGTTGTAATCCAATCAGTCTGTGATCAGCTGCCAGGCTCAAGCACCTCTGGGCAGGACAGATTAATACAGTTGGAATCTAATCTGTGATCAGCTCCCAGGTTCAGGATGCTGGGCCCAGCAGATTGATTCCAGTGGGCAGGGCTATGATATCCCCTCAGGCAGAAGTTGCTTGGCTCAGAGTAATCTGCCTGTGGTGTGGGGGATGAATCAGCACTGGGACCACGTTCGGCTTGCTCTCTCATTTCTCTCCTCAAAGCCACCACTTTAAATTCTCCTTAAGCATGTCTAGTCCACTCTGCCCTCTCTCTGCTGGAGCCCAGAGTAGGTGGGTGCACTGTATTTTCATGCATGGTCCCTTTAAGAACTGGATCTCTCTGTCAAACTGGCTAAACCTGGTGGCTTTTTGCTTTTCATAGCTGGCTGCCATTTTTGTCTCAGCTGTGTTGCTATAGGCTGGAAGGCCCAGCTGGGGGGTTAAAACCCACCATTCTCAGGTGGAGCCCCAGGCTCCATCCTTTTCGCTGCCATCCATGAGAGCCCAGCCAGCCCTCTCGTGTCTCTGCAATTCCTACCAGTCATGTTGTGATGAAGCAGCCTCTTCTGTTCTGTCCTTGGTTATAAGGCTTCTTTCCAGCTGGTGTTCTGTTGGTTAGTCTGGATGATTTTTTCCCAATTAAGTTGTAATTCCAGATTGGTTCTGGGAAGAGATTGGTATAGCTCCACTTACTTCTCTGCCATCTTGAAAACTTCTCTAGCTTTTAATAGCATTTAATTGTATATACTCAAAGTGCATGTACCTGAAACTTAAATATTAAACCACCACACCTTGAATATAAGATTGGAGCAGGTATTGAAGTCATAAAGACTTAGGCATATTAGCCAATCCCTCTAGTGTTTCTATAGCACTTGGATATTGAGGTGCTCCCAAACAGAAGAGTCTTGTGCTTTTTCTAGCAGAGATGACACATTTATTTAAGGCTCTACATGTGAGAAGCTAAAAAAATGATTCTTGGCCTTTTCGGAGTAGAAACAATATAGCGAAAGAGTTGGATTTTGCAATAATTCCTGCTTTCATGTGCCCTTGATAGATGATTTTATTTTAAAAGGAAGAAGAAAAAGAACAATGATAAAAATACAGCTGCACTCAGAATTGTCCTGAACTCTGCTGGAAATCCTGCCGGCCATTTCAGCTGTCTCATATCACAGCATTCATTTACATATTATCTTAAAAGGAATTTGATCAATTCAACATTGTTAACATGTAGCAACGCTACCAACTTTTTGGCATGTACATTTATACCATCTGGTTACACAAGCATAGAACCTGTTGGTCAGAGGATAGTGTACCTATTATTTATTGTGAAATTTAGTCATCTCATTATAGGTGAATGAAACTCAAATTGTCAGAGTATCAAGTACAATAATAGATTTATCTGCTTTCCTGTCCTTCCTGCCAAATACACATGACAAACACACATTTTACTTTATGAAAAGACTTAAAAGTGCTCTGAAGTGAAAGCTATTCAAAGGTCTCTAGTTTCTGCAGAAAGAACACACAACAGCAAGGCAATTGCAGATCAGACTGGTCTTCAAGATAATAGGATACTCTTTAAAACCCTGGAACTATGTCTCTTTTGAATATATGCACTGAAGAATTATCAGAGAAGAGAAAGAAGAATCCCATACTACCATTGAGTCTTCAGTTTCAAAAGGCCAATTCATTTTTTGTTCGGTAATTTAAAAATGTAGGTTCTTAAATCCTGATGTGTAAAGTTATTATTATTTTTTTATGGGAGTTTATTGTCACCAAACATTGTGAATGACATTGTTTAAATAGTAACCATCTTTGTTTCACCTGTTCTCTCTCCCTTTTATGTATACCAAGGCCCTTCCTTTGTGCCAAAAAATTCTATATAAACTCATCATTTTTATGCAGCTTTCATAGATAGATGGCCCCAGGGCCTGGCCTTTCAGCAGCAGCACAACCTTCATGGCTGATTCTTTGGCACAGTTGAATGAAATTAGCTGTGTGTTTTATTTTATGTTTGTATATACTTATATATTTTTGTTTGTCCTGTCTGACAGCAAGTGATCTGCCTTTCAAATACAGTAAACATATCTACCTCCCTCAGAGCTCTTTACAACATCTAGTATACTCCTCTGCTTTATAGTGTTCCTTTAGATCAGAAATAGAAATATATAAAATCAAGCTATGAAAGTATGACATTTTGAAAATTCTTACTTGCCAACTATAATTGCAAACTGGCTGGAATATAATATGCAAAAAAGGATGCTGATTCTTTTATTGACAATAGGGTTATAGACAGGTAATGATTTAATTTATATTTATCTTTAAAATATCTTTATATTTTATATATTTTGCATATATATTATATATGTATAATATATGAAGTATTTGTGTCTGTAATTCAATCTTAATTATTCTAATTCTTATAGCTAGGGTAAAAATGAGCTCATAAGTTAGTAAACTTGTCCAAGGTCAGAAAAGTGATATTTTAAATAGAGAGCTTACACACAGAATTGCCTGCCTACAAAGTCAGTGTTGTAGTCAACAAGTGACTATTTATATAGACTCACTAGTGATTCGCTTGACTTGTAGATGAGACTTCTATACCAAGAATAACTCATTGGCTATCTCTAAGTTCAGATCTTGGCACCCTTGTTTAAGCACTAATTTTATAAATAGTCCATGTTAGGGTACCAATTGTAGAGAACAGATGAGTGAAAGTCTACCTAGATTTAGAAATATCTGCTAAAGTTTATAAAGTTATTGTATCAGTTTTTTTTGAAATACAATGATTAGTTGATAATAATTAATACTGATTTACTAAGTATTTATCTTAGACACACATACAGCATCCTTTAACTGGCATAGAAAGATGCTGTTTAAAATAAGCGCCAACTACAGAAGTTTTGCACACAGGGAGCAGCCAGATTCTTTGGAAGGATGTCTTTTGATTTGGAAATGAAAGAGATGAAAGATATGAATGGACTTGCTCTTTTGGCATTCATGGGCTAATACGAATTTGTAAGCACATGGGAAACTTAAAAAACCTCAATGCATGGGGCTAGGATCTAGGCATCAGTTTTTAAAGCTCTTCAGGTGATTTCAATATGCAGCAAGTTTGAAAAACATTGGTCTATAATTTTGATACTCAAAGTGTGATACTGGGTGCTTATTAAAAATACAGAACCTTGGGCCTTGCCTAAGGTTTACTGAATGAAAATCTGCATTTCAACAAGACACCCCTTTGCCCCCAGTGGTTTTTAGGCTCCTTTAAGCTTAAGAAGCACTAGGTTAGAAAGTCTTAACTTTAGCTATAAATTAGAATCACTTGGGGAGCTTTTAAACTGTAATGATGTTCTGGCCTCACAAACACTAATTTATTTGGTATAAGGTTGGAGTCTGGGTGTTGGTGTGCTATATGCTTCTCAGGTAATTCCAATATGTAGTCAAAATTGTGAAAGAAAGAACAAAGCTGAGTGCTCAGTTTCTTTGCAAAAAAAGCAAATAAATAAAAATCTAGAGGTTACTCTGATAGCCTGAGAAATAGAGGTTAGGGACAATAAGAAATGTGAAATCTAAGGATGCTTATCATGGGTGATGCAGCAGCAATGTGTTAGGCAGCTGGGCTCTGAGAGAAAAGGTTTTTAATGAGAAGTGCCCATGGTGGCAGGAAGGGAAGTGTAGAGGTTGGTTGAAGGACTTTAAAAACATAGATGTGTAATATCTGATTTTAGGTTGTTGGTTTTGTGAGGAAGCATGATAAAAAGTAAACATGAGAGCATCTGACTTTAGTAATTCTTATGAAACATGTAAAATCCTCACAGTATTACAAGGAATTGAGGCTTGAACTATTTATGTATCAAGTAGAGGAATAGAGATCCCAGAAAGTTGTAGGGCTTGAAGTAGGAAGACTTGAAGTCAGAGGCATCTTGTTATCACTCATTTAGGAAACAAACATAAACATATAAAGACAGTTTGTCCTTTGACCACCAGTTACTTCTTCAGGAGTAAGTAGTGTCTCTCTAGCTTGAGTCTAGGTCAGTATCTCATTCTTGCTTTTTTTTGTTATCTTGCCTTTTCATTGCTCACTCATGCTGTCTTCTTCTTGACTTTCATGCTTTTTTAAAAAAGATTTTATTTATTATTTTTAGAGAGAGAGGGGAAGGGAGAGAGGCAGAGAGGGAGACATCAATGTATGGTTGCCTTTCACCTGCCTCCAGCTATGGACCTTGCTGGAGACCTGGTTAGCGACTGGGTTATGTGTGCCCTGGCTGGGAATTGAACCAGTAACCTTTGGGTTCGTGAGCTGGAACCTTATTCACTGTGCTACCAGGCAGAGCTGCCTGCTGTCTTTAGTTGGAGGGACTTTCAAATTCCTGCGTCTAGTTATTAAAACATTAAGACTTTTCATTTTCTCTCTCTCTCTCTCTCTCTCTCTGTGTTACTAAATCTACATATAGAGACTCCTAAACAATGAGGAAATATTTATGCCTTCTGAGTGCAGGGTACATCCCCATTAAATAAGGAGGCAAAAACCAAAACAATGCAATACAAAAAAAAATAAAAGCCAAAGGATAAACCTGGAATGCTCCCTCGGAAATAAGAGGGGTAATTTATCTACAACTAGTAATCTCAGGAGGAGTATAAAAACTCCCCCTGAGGCATCTGGGTCATTTGTATTAAGCTTGAGTACACATTGACATTCAGTGTGGTTGTATCTTATACCTCAGACATGTAAACCAAAGTAAATATTAGATATACAGCAAGATCTTAAGTTATTGCACAAGCAGATTCTTAAGAGGGAAAAATGCTTTACCTTATTTCATCTCACTTGTCTGCTTTCTGAAAGAAGAAAACATGGAGACGAAGTAGGAGTTGTGGAAGATTCTGTTGTTTTAGGTGGTGACATGTTTCTGTGACCATTCTATCTTGGATTCTATAACAGAGAGGTCTTCTTTGGAGCTTTTGCTCCAGCCCAGAAGTAACTATGCAAAAATTTTTTAAATGGTCAAGTCTACGTGTGGACAATCTGAACAGGGTAAATGTAAGGAGAAAATCAGAGATGAGTGAAGGCAAGATGATAACACCAAGGCATCCCACCCCATACCTATCCATTAGTATATAGTCTTCACTATCCAAAATTTAGCAGAAAATATCTCTAAATAATCGATTCCCCAGCCAGGGCACATAACTAGATTGCAAGCCAGGTCTCCAGCCAGGTCCTTAGCTGGAGACAGGTGAAAGGCAACCATACATTGATGTTTCTCTCCCTCTCTGCCTCTCTCCCATCCTCTCTCTCTGGAAATAACAAATAAAATCTAAAAAAAAAAAAAAAGAAGAAGAAGAAGAATACAGGCCATGAATGAATCTTATACATTTTGCTACTTAACAGAGTAGAATCACATTTTCCCTTTCTGAGTCAATCTGCTGTAAAATGATGACTAATCTTCCCTCTGTCAATCTTCATGTGAAGTTACAACCAGAAAGTGAACAAAGGATGTCTAGGGAGCCAGCTCAGAAAGAAAGGAAGAAACTGAATGAGGAACTTGCGCAGCAGAGTCTAAGGTCATTTGGTGTAGAGGCTGCCTTCCACACCACTGGATTTGCCACATAGGGAAGAGATGCAAGAACTGGCAACTAGGATAGACTAGTAGTAGGCAGGAGAAAGTCAGTGAGTCCAGGGTGAAATCAGAAGTTTTCAATGGCTTTGAGACATCTTGAATATCAGCATGATGCTCATGATAAGGACTCTGTTACCAAGAAAAAGGTAAATCCTACTTGGTATGTTTATTTGACCAGGGAGGGGTATTATATATCTCAGTGAGATTTTCAACGAAATCATTGTTTTGTAATGGGATTTAAGGAGTTAATGTTTCATTATGCTAGATATTCACTTACTTGGAAGACCTATCCTCCATCTATCTGGGGCACCATTTTGGATTACTAAGGTATCATGATATAAACATTTAGTTCTCCCTTAGTTACCAAATAACATGTTGCTTCCTCCTCTACTCTGCTACTTGCATCTGTCCTTGTAAAGTGTATTAATATCACCATAAAATTATATTTATTTTGTTGCTTATAGTATGTTAATATGAGCTTTTGTCTTTTCTCTTAATCATGCAGTTAGCCCACATTTTTCTCCCTATATATTTCTCAAACCTACTTTGATCACAATATTCCCTACTTTCTCTCTAGCTTCTCTGCACTGTTTCTCAATTCCTATAATGAAACTAACCCCTAGACAATCTGTTTCTTGGTCATTGTCATTACTCACCTCCAATTTTAACTCTTCAAATGATACTATGCTTCTCTATCAACACATATGTAACTGATCAGCCGCTCAACATGTTTACTTCTCACATTTATATAAAACACATTCAAAATTTCACTTTTCATTTGTATCTGCATTTCATCCTCTTTAGGGGGAAAAATATCACACAAAAGAAGCGAGAACTCCAGTTCTTGTTTCAATTTCATTGTGCTTATTTAGTTTTCTTTTTTGATTCATGTAGTAATAAGAGAAACTATACCTATACCATGGTTATGTAATACTTGGCTCTTAACATCTCAACCAGGGTACCACTTGGCTCTTAACATCTCAACCAGGGTACCAGTATCTCCTTAATAAACTTATAACTATGTAAATATATTTGGGAATGAGATGCCTCTATGTCCATGTGTATTTCACATGGATAAATACATGTGGTCATGTAATTAATATATATTTACAACAAGGTTAGAAGATTGGCAGTCAAATTGTCAATTCCTATCAGACAAGAAGCAAATCAGTTTCATCTTTAGCACAAAACTACCAGTTGCTTTCAGATGAGTGATCAATTGTTCTTTTGCTTCCAGGTCTATTAGTGAAATTTTTACCATGGACCAGAAATACTCCAAAGTCACAATTTACCCTTTTAGTCCTTTTAGACTTTAGCCCATAGATTTTTAACTTAAGCATGTGGGATTTTTTCCTTCCTTTTAGCTAGATTCATATAATAATTTCTTGATCTCTACTTCAAAATTTGCTCAAATATATTTAAGCCACTGCAAACGATGCTAGAGACAGTACAGGGTGAGGAGACAGGCTGGTTTGGTAGCTAAGCAACAGACCTAGACATGATGATTTATAATATGCATAGCTTTGTGACCCTGAGTCACTTTTTACCTGTTTTTTTCCTGGTAAAATGGGGCCAGTGGGCTGATAGTAGGTATTGACATGACTCATACTAAACTAATAGACAATAAATAGTATGTCCTTCTTAAATCACGGAATCCCACTTTCTAATCTTCAGTGAAACTTCTTAGTACAACTGGATTTTGTGTTCAAAGCTCCTTTGTGCCTGAAGGATATCTAAAAATCTCTCTACGTGTCACTGTTTCTTCCACCTTCAGATGTCAGGTGATCCATTGATTCTATCTGCTGTTAACCTCCTATATGACTTCAGGAAATTCATTAATTTATCTAGTCCTTCAAGCCACCATAGCTCAGGCATAATAAAATACACAAATCAATCTTTTTTTCCCATGTACTTGCTTTTATTCATTTGTCTTTCACAGCACCTCAGTTTCTCTTTCCTCATCTCTGCAATTATTTGGGGCCTGGGGAACGTGTTGGCTGGAAGCTTTAACTTCTGTTTCCCTTCACAAGATATGAAAGGCTTAGTAAACATAATTTATGTTACAAATATCTACTAGACTATGATATCTTGGCTTAGAAAACATTTACTTTTTAGAAATACAGATACTTGACCAAGATGAGTTTTAGGAAGAGATTTGAAACATTTCACCTCAATGGCATTAAAGAGTTGGGAAATACCACATTGGCTAGAAAGTGATAAAGCCCTTTCATAGTGGCCGCTGCAGTTTCCTCCCCAGGAAATGCTTGCACTGGTGCTCACAGTGCCTGTCAAACATGGTAATGTGTCCGTGAATTTTAGCTGACAGAAAACACATCAGTTAATCAGCATCCTCAGAAAGTAAATAAAGCTGAGCCACAGGCAGCAATCACTGCACACCCAGAATGGCTCTTGGAAATGTTAGGAGAAGCATATTGAAACCAGAAGGAACAACAAAGATAGTTCTCCTCATCTTGGATGGGAAAGTGCCCTCCAATCACTCCTAGAACTCTGCAGCCTTAAATCCTTGCCTGCCTTCCTTGGCTGGTAATGAACAGGTAGATCATGTACCTTGATGCATGCTTTGTACTTTGTCATCAAAATCCTTTCCAACTCTTCTTTTTTTCCATTTTTTGGAAAAGTTAAACTCACACACCATAAAACTATAGAGAATAAAGCAAATGTTGACATACTCACCTGAAATTTAAAAATGAAGCCATTTCCACATTTTGCTTTGGACTTAAAGCACAGTTAAAGGTGACTCTTTTCTTCACTTAATCAGTCAGTCCCATTCTTCTCCCTACTTCCTCCTAGAGGAAACTTTTTTTTCAATTTGAAAAACAACTTATACCTGTAGTATTCCTGGAACAAAATATAATTTTATTTGTGTATGTAAAAATATATATGGTAGTTTTGTATACTTCACCTAACCAATTATTTCCTTACTTTCCACTCTGATTATACTTTTGTTACCCTGTCTTGCAATTTTTCTTGCATGTTCTTTCTCTTCATTTACACTTATATCTGGCTCATTCTGTTCCCTTCACATTTTTTCCTTCCCTATCTTTGTCCTTTTTTTTTCTTCCAAGAACCGCTCCCCCACACACTACTACTGCAGAAAGAGCTGTAAGTCCCCACCAACAAAAGAGGATAAAGTCTCCAACTTCTTGAATAACTCAAGTGTCTAATAATCTTCTTATAGAAAATGACCAATTTAAGGGTGATATATGAGCATCACGAGGCTCAACCACTGCAGTGAATAGTGCATTCAAATGAATGTGGCTGCCTCAGTCTTAATTTGCCTCTTTCCTGGTGATGGAATCAGCTGGAGTTTCTTACTACAATTTGTGTGGCATGATAAAAGATTTGGTACTTAAAAAGTAGCTCAGGCCCACTTTCTCCCCAATAGCTTTGCAACTAGGTCTTAGAATTTCCCTAGAGAATAGTAAAATTATCCTCTTTACTATATATTCCTCATGTTGCAATTTTCTGGTCCACTTACTGAACTCCCACACAGATCAAAGGATCATTTGTATTGACTCACTACATTCTTGACCTATGCCTGCCCTCTCCTAGGTTACCTGATGCTTTTGCCTCGTGGTGTCTTTACCACATGCTCCTGCCCACAGTTAGATACTGACACTCCCTCGTATTTCCTTGTGAACTTTTTGATTTACTTCTTCCTCTTGCAAGAGGACCAGAGAGCACATTATACTCAGACAGATGTTAAACTTTTTCTAAGTGGCTTGAGTCATTATAGGTATCCTGCTCCTGCTTTTTCACAAAACTTTGACAGGGCTAAAGGTGTGCTAAAGAGAGGAGGCAGTGAAGCGAGGTCTCCTTCCTCTCACTGATTTGATCTCCTTTAAGCATTTTTTTATCCATATAGTTAGTTCTTGGTAAATGCAGCTTAGTTTCATATGCTAAGATAGATTTAACCTCATTTTCATTTAATGCATTTGTATAAAGCAGGTGCTATCTAAAGAGCTCTCTGTGCTTCATGAATACTGAACTGTTTTTAATTTCTTGAATACAGTATGAATATATTTCATAAGCCCTTGGACACATGGTTACCTTTGCCTGGAACATCCCCCATAAATCCTTTCCTAGCCTGATTCCCAGCTCAGTCCACTCCAAACCTTTATCTAGGTAACCCATCCTCATATGTTATGTCTCAGCTTAGACTTGGTTTTCTCTGAGAAACCTTCCTTGATATTCCAAGTCTGGGCGCCAGCTCCTCATCACTCACCACACTGCCTTCATTGCTGACTTGGATGCTTCCCTGACTAGATTGCAAGCTCTGTGTCTGTCATGTTCAGGTTGTGCCTCAAAAGCCTGGCACAGAATCTGGTACATGGTAAACATCTTCAAATAAGCCAATGTTCTAAACTGAGGGAGCTTTCCTTTGACTATGTCCAACAACTTTGTGAAAGCATTTTGCTTTTTTCCACCTCCCCCTTTTCCTTTTCCTAGACAGTTTTCTCTAGCAAATTATAGAGGAAGCAAATTTGTTTTGCTCTTAACCTGTTGATGAGTTAATGCATTGCATATCTGCCCACTTGAATCAAGGGAGGACAGCATTTTACACATGGTTAGCTATTTGGGAGTGCCTGGCTAAAACGTTGAGTTTAATGAGTATGAAACTTACCTTCATCTTAAGGAATCTGAAGCAACTTAAGCAGAATTCATATTTGTTTAAGAAAACTCAAATAATGCTTCTAATAACACATTTACAACATCACATATGTATAATATATAGCCTTTTCATCTAGGATTTTACATGACTTTACCAATACTAATTATAGTGGAAATAAGGCCCCATGTATGGAGGTAAAGAGATGACATCAATATAGCTCCTTTTGTCATTGTGAACTAAGAAACCCATAATTTTTTTAAAATCTGTTGATGACAAAGTATATATTAAAAGTTATAACTTTATCTAGGATGCCCTTTGGCAGTTAGTCATTCCCATATAGATTATCCATGCAAAAAGTATTTGAAACTTTTAACTCTGATTGTAGAGCCTAGCCAAACAACTTCTAAAATGAGTTACATAATTATTTTTCCCCTCCCCTTTTGTATGGTTCTTTTTATGTGAGAGGGGAAAAAAATCTGGTAACTTATGTCAAACAAGTTTAAAAAGATGGTTCTGAAATATACAAAATGGTGTTACATGGACTCATCCCAGTTACACTCACATTATAACTTATTTTAATATAAACTCAAGCTGCTAAAACCTACTCCCACAGTCATCAGCTGTGTAAAGTTACTTTCCCCCCACATATTTCCTTGTAATAACCAAAGTCTTAGAATAATTCCTTTAAATAGTTGTAGAAGAGAAAATGAAGATTGTGTGCCAATTTCCAAGTCAGAAACTTCACCTTCAAGCGGTAACTCTTCCCTGAAGAGGAGCTCCAAGGAGCGGAGGTTTCTTTGCGCAGAGAGCCTGCTCCTTCCCTCGCCAAGGCCCCTGCTGCGAGCCTGTCCGCCTTACTTCGTGGACTGTGTCTCATGGGGTGAGCGTGGCACAGAAGTAGGTTCTGGATTCAGGTAATATTTGCTCAGGTGTTCTCTCTGCTGCCTTCTAGCTGTGTCACCTTAATGGTTTGTCACTTAATATTGTACTTGCCTCCCAGACTTGCTGTGAGGGCCACCTTAGATAAGATGTAAGTAAGGTGTCCAGTACTCTAACTAGCACATAGTAGTTAATAGATGTTAGTTCCTTCCCCACCCCTCTATTTATGCCTTGCCCTTTCTCCTTCCCTCTTGATATATTCTCTTCTACATTCTCACCTTCAAAGAGCAGCGCTTGGAACATTCTGAAAGTTCCTTTATGATTCCAGTCCACACTGACTGACATACTGCTTTATTTTTAGTTGGGGTTACCAGTTTGTTATTGTGTTTTTCTAGTTATATATGTATTTCCTAAATGTCTGTAGACCTGTGGTGTTTATTTTTATGTAGCTATCCTAGTACCTATCGTTGTAAGTTGGCAATCCAGGGGTTATAAACTATGTGTGTGTGTATATATATATATATATATATATATATGTGTGTGTGTGTGTGTGTGTGTGTGTGTGTGTATATACGTATGCACACACACACACACACACACACATATATATAGACAGTATATACATATATAAAATATCAGAAAGGCTAATCTCTAAAAGGACGAACATAGTGGTTTATCTACTTGGGGGTTTCAAGCTTGTAGTTAATTAAATAATCATCCTTTCATTCTGTGATCTGACCTACCTTTTAAGATAAACTATCAGCTGGTTGAGGTTTTTTTTCCTACACTTTTTTTCTTGTAAAAATTAAAGCCAAAGCAAGACTTTTCACTCCCTTATTGCATTTGAATTTTAGTGGCTTTGGATAGCTAAGCACTTCTTCTACAGTCTGTTCTTAAGGATTTAGATGATTGGTTTCATTTTGGTGGTATAAAAAACAAAAGTCAGGAAAGACAACCAGTAACATTCCTGCCAAATGTGATTGAATACAGTCAGGGAAATAACATAGAAACAGTTTTGGGGAGCTGCCAACCAACATAATTGGAAGATGCGAGTCAGACTTAAACATAGCTAATTCTATTTAGACGTATATGAAAATGTTCACAACAAAAACAGTTGCACACTATTAGATAAGCTGAAACACCCTAATACTTATAAATAATTTTCAATAAACTAGTGTCGTGCTAAAGAAATTACAATACATCATTAAATATACAAACCCCTGCTGAGTCTAACTTCAGAGCACTTTACATGGAGTGGCCAATTTTAGAAACAACTCAAATGCAATATAATACTTGCCATGCAAGAATCTAATGTTGTTCTTTTTCTCTTTTGGGCTAATATATTAGGTGAATATATATTATAGTTTGTTCCCGATAGTGCTGGTTTATGCCTGCTGCCCTGGCATAATTATTCATTGCACTCACTTTCATTATCAAAAGTATCTAATTTGGGCAATAATTTTTTTTTTCTTTATCCTCTTGTTTTCTGTGTTCACAACACCTTATAGTCTGGGGCCTATCTCCTCAGGTTGGTATTTAACCTGGTATAAGGTAGGTTCTCTGCCCATGTTGGTTAAATGATTCCTATTGTTTATTGAACTGTATCTCTCCAAATGTTCCTATCTCCAGTACCATATTTGGAGATATGACCTTATTTGGAAATTGGTAATTTGCCTATGAAATCCAATTAAATGAGGTCACACTGCACTAGGATGGGTCCTAAGTTCAATGACTGCTGTAGTTAAAAGAAGAGAGATATTTGAAGACACAGAGGAGACATAAGGAAGAAGACTTTGCAAAGACTGAGGCAGAGATTAGAGTTCTGCTTACATAAACTAGTCAGGGCGAAGGATTGCGAGCCACCAACAAAAGTCAGAGGCAGAAGGAAGGGGCCTTTCCTAGAGACTTCAGAGGGAATATGACTCTGCCAACATCCTGATTTTAGACTTAGTCTCCAAAGCTGTGAGAGAATAAATTTCTGGTGTGGTGTTAACTTGTGACAGGAGTCCTTGAACACTAACACATTTCCTCAAGTCACCTGTTCTGCAAGATGACAAAGATTCTTTCAGGTTCACAAAGTGAAATTTGTGTACTTTATATAGCCCAAGTCTTAAGTCAGACCATCCCAAATTTATACTTCAAATGAGGTGGAAATGTATTCCCAATTTGGCTACCTTAGAAAGTCTCCCAGATGTAATTTTGCATTTGACATAGCCTCAAACTTGGTAAAAATCTTGTATAATATGGCCAATCTTGTATGATGTAATAGGTAAACTGACAAATTTTCAGAAACTCTTTTAAAATGTTTATAAATAGATGGCTAATGGACATAGACTTCACTACTGTAATTTTTAAAGCAGGGTGCCTATTCAGTTTTTAGTAATTAAAATTTTAGGTCTATAGCTATGTATAGATGTAGCTATAGATATGGCTATCTATCTATCCTCTCTATACATGTAACTTTTTATTATGTATACATGCCTATATATACTATTTTAAAATAGTTTCTGTCCATCTGTCAGTCTGACGTATTTACATATCAATTAGAAGATGGATCTAAATCTCTCATATGCTTGTATGTATGTAAGAATCACTTATGGCTGCAGGAAATACCATGAATAAAACCCAACTTCCTGAATACTATACAATGGGATCTTGCTTAGTTACATTATACGAAGATCTTGTACCCTTTTTGAAGCTGTCTTCCTTCCAGTGCCAACTCTATTATATGGGAATACAATCTACATGTTTAATTAAGCTGCTGTTAAGATTTAGGGAAAACATTCAAGGCCTGATGGCATTGATGGCAGAGAGACCAGGAAGGGGTGGACGTGCTGAAACCCTACTGGGGAAAAAGGAATGAGCCATCTGGACCTCCAGCTGAGTCCAATTGGATCCAGACAAGGGCTGCCAGCAGAAATGGTCTGGATCTGGAGGAGGGCCATCTCTGTGTACGGAAGTGGGCTGGCCCTGGAGCAGAAGGAAGGGGAGGGTCTTCTGGGGAGAAAGGACTTGGAAGACAAGTTATCTCAGAGGTCACAGTAGGGACAGGCATATTATGATTATTAACATTGACTGAGGGCCAGCAAGATGATGAGTACTGCTGAGAACATGGAAGCATTCTTGATTACTGTCCAGGGAATCATTTATTCTGGTAAAGAGGTCACTCTTTGGTATTCTTGTCCCTTATATTTTAACTCTGTAGAAGATCATTTTACTTGAACCAAAGGATGAGCCTTTTTCTTTTGTCAATCCCACCCCAGATATTATGTCTCCATTGAAGATTTCTTTCTTCTACTAATGCTGCTTTCATCCCATCACTCTTACTGACTTAAGCATCAACTCTGGAAAACAAGAAATATACCCTGGTTCATCCACATTTTTTTTTTTTTCCTAGGAGTATCTCACAATATTTTTAAATGGTATGGTTTACTAGCATTGTCACTTCACTTCTGCACATCATCTAGCTACTAGATTTGTGTAAGTACTTCTTTGATTCCAGGGCAGGCAAAAGGAATTACTGAATGGACTCTCATTATCCACTGTAGTTTATTCATTGGACTTCAACATAAGCCCTTGGTGAAACTTTGTGTACAAATGTTATTGTTTAAGTCTAGTTTGGATAAAAGGTGGCTCAAAGGGATTACTTATTTATTGACTTAACCCGTTCTTTTGCAGAATGAGTCTGCAGTGTTAGACTTCTTCATCGGTATCATGAAAAGGTTAGCAGCCACTGGTGCCAGGTGCTTCATGACAGAGGACCCAAAGGAAATGCCCTGCCAGCGAATTTTTGTTCTTTAACTACTTTAAGCCATTTATTCATTTCTTCCTGATCAAATTAATTTGGTTTGGCACTATCTGGACAATAATAAAGCAATGATGTATCTTCAAAATTGTGTATTAGGCCCACTTGGAAAGGTCGATTGATTATTTTAAAAATATTTGTGTCTATATCACCTCCGGAACATTTGATTCATTTGCTATAGTGTGGACACCAGGTAAGAGTAATCTTGGAAAACCATTTCAACCTGAAGCATACCCCTGAATAAGAGCCATTATTTTAAATATTGTTCTGCTGTATATCATGCACTCAGCAACCAAAAGGTTTCAATGCTACCCTGGTTATTGTGAATTCCTTTCTTCCTCAGAATGCTAAGATTGTATTCTGTACATAGTGATCAATTGTTTAATTGTCGTTACATATGTGAGCCTGCAAATTCAAGCCCATGGAATTCTTTATCCCTTGCTGCCAAACTTTTCCATAGCTACAAACAACAAAGACTTTTATTAATTTGACAGTCTTAACCTGGTTCCCAATTTGATGCACTGACAATAAGCAGGATGAACAAATCTAGATTTTGTTTTTGTTGTCTGCTCCTTTACCTAAAGCTGAATAGTTAAAGGGTCAAGAGGGAGGTTGGTAGTAACAACCTCAAGCAAAGGTCCACATCAATTAGTCTTTGGACATTCATCTCCTGGAGAAGACAGAATTGACTGAGAAAGCCTGACACAGGTGTAGCAAAGTAAAAAGTGAAGTGGCTTACATGGTCTGCTATAACTATAAACACAAAACCAAGTAAAACAGCAACAAAGGATTAACAAAATAAGAGAGAGTTAAGTAGTATTGTTACTATATTTCATTTGAGACTGTTTCATTGGAACATATCACAAGCCTAAATTGGAAATAAAGGCTATTAAATTTCAGTCAACCCATGAAATTATTACTGCAAACATTCATTATTTTTTGAAGCTGCCTATTGACAGTGCCTTGCCTGAAGAAAGAATTATATACCCAAGTCACAGTGGAACACAGTCACTGAATTTCAGATTATTATTCATCATTGTGTTCATAAACCCATGTCATTGTTTCAAGTAATACTTAGTAAAATATATGTATTTTTAAAAACTCTGCGTGAGGTATGCTGCCTGATGGAAATCACAATTCTGAAAGTAAAAATGTGCCAGATAATGCACAAAATTATGCCAAGTTGTGGTAAAAATAGGATATCTGTGTATATTAAAATATAAGACAGGAAATAAATAGAAACCTCTGTAGATAAAATTTTGGATATATGCACAACATTATCTTTCTATTGCATGAGTAGATGTTGTTAATTTGTCATTTATTCATTCAAATACATTTATTGGGTAGCTACTCTGTCCCAGATACTGAGCTAGGCCATGGCAAAACAAAGCTAAGTCATGTCCCTTGTTGTTACAGACAAGTAGGTAAGTCTGTAAGACTACAGGGTAGTGTAATTATGGCTGTAGAGTCATGCATAATGAGCTATGAGGGAGCACAGAGGAGAGACATTCAAGTGGAACTTGTGGTTAAAGGAGAACTTGCCATGGACATGTCACTTAAGCTTTTCAAAAGGATATCTTATTCCATATTTTGCTTTGGTGTAGACAGGGCAAAAGGCAAGAGGAAGTTCAAGAAAGTTATTCTGCAAAAAAAATGGCTACATACAAAAATAGATTCCTAATACCTTTTTAAGTGTTGTACAAGGTCACAGGTTTGATAGTTGCTATTCTTGGAGTTTGAATATCCACACACCTTTGGATTCTCTATCTTCTGGACTACAAGATTGTACAAAATCCATTTTTAAAAGTTGTTTGCTATTTTTACTTACGAGGAATGTATTTTTTAAAATGACATCTTCAACAAATTATTTTTGTTATGATCTATCTTCAGAAAGATTTTTCAATTTTGTAGAATTAAAAAAAATTGATTTTCTTGGTTAATTATGAGTTTGGTGGAATACTGTATACCACAATGCAGACAGGCTGGGGAATGTATGATTCTCCTGTTTAACAAGGGCATCATTAAGTGATCTGATACATCAGTTCTGATTAGAACAAAGTAAACTTCAGTTTGAGCTGAGCTATCCATTTACATAGGGCTCCTATTTACCAGAGTGAGACAAGTACTTTTTACAGGTCAGTGTACTTTCAGAATAGAATTTGATACATTTTCACCATAAACAAGGTTAAGAGTGCTTAGATTTCTCTCTTATGTTTACTGGGTCAATATAAATGCAGTAGAAATTTCTGAATTTCTTGACTTGGCAGGGAAATAGTGAAAGTACTTTTGTTTGATATTTTATAAAGATAGTGGAGCATATACACATGAACATCCATTTTCTGGAAGTGATACTAAGGTAAACATTCAGATTTAATTTGAATAAAAAGCATAGTCTTCAAAAGAAAAATTAGACAGTTGCTAAGTTAATTGATTATAGTGGATAGAAGGATTTTATCATGAAGTGTGGGTTTGGTTGACTGCAACAAATATGTTTATTAAGTGTACATCTTGTAGATCACAGATTTGGTGTAATCATAGCCTGAGAATAAATTCAGTCATGAGACAAATTACTTTTGAGAAGTCTAGCAATTAGGCTGAATTTGAAGGTTTTATATAAAGCTCAATTTCTGACAGTAGTCCAAGAGACATTTATTTATTTTATTTTATTTTTTTAAGAAATTATATACACCAAATGACTTTCTTCCTACCTCATTTTATAAAGTTTGGCAATGGGTTAACATACCAGTGATAAGATTTCTAGTGCTTTGAATACTATTTAAATAAATGGTGGACTTAGGATTATCTGTACATTTGATTTCTTTAGGCTATATTTTTCTATTCCGATCTTCTGTTCTTTTTCTTCAAGTCAGTTAATAAGTTATACTTAAAATATTCCATTCACCTTTCATCTGATTGTTTAAAACAATCACAATGTTAGTCATTCAGTGAATGTTGAGCCTAACATATACATCCCTGATGTAGTGGAGTTTTTCTTAAACTAAGATCTATCCAAGAGAGGGGGAGACATAGATAAGCAACTGGAAGAGTGTAACACACAATTTCTGTTTTCCTAAGATTTGTACTTCTCATATCTTCATTTGTCACATAAGTATTTTCAATCTTATTTTTTATATCTACCCATATGCTTGATGCTCCAACCTCATTACATTTCTTGAAATTCAAGTTTGCAGTGCGCTTTTACTCCCTTGTGTCTTTACTCCTGTTGACTTCTCAGTCTTTGTCTTTAAGACTCTTCACATTTGGGTGCATCAGTTCAAGGGTCACTACTAGGTATTGTGGAAGGATCGGGCAGACATAAAAAGTTCTGTCAGGCACAAGTTCTGTCTCTTACAGTTATACTAGCTTAAGAAAGTTGTTTAATTCTTTTGAGCTTTAATTTTTCTCATCTGCAAATTGGGGGTAATTTAAGATTATTGAGAAAATATATGTTTTCCTCTTCCTCCTCCTTGACCTTCTCATTTTATGAACCTTTCTCTGATGATCCTAACCAGTATCTCATAGTCAGTCCATCCTTCTAATACATTCCCATGCTTGTTTTGGTTTAGTAATAAATTACTCCCTTTTATTATAATTGGGTGTTTACATGTTTATTTTCTCTAGTAAGCTGTAAATGTCTGAGACCAGAGACACTTTTTTTGACTAGTGCATACTGTGCATTCAGTAAAAATATGATGGCATTTAATAAGATGGAAGTTACATGATTCCTCTTTCCCCTCCCTCATGCATCCTTCCTTCCAATTTTCTATGTCAGAATTATCTTCAGGCATGTTTCTAAAATCTGATGTTAAAAATATATATGACACTAAAGTTGTAACAGATAGGACCATAATCTCAGCTCAGTTAGTCAACTTGGTGGTTTGTTTTCTTTGTATTTAGAATTAGGGAATTGAATCATTCCTGAGTGAACCTATTCTTACGTTGTTGTTACATTTCAGTATGCTTTGGTTTCATGTTTACATTCCTATCCACAACTGCCTACAAGTATATCTAATTGGGTACATTGTCAGGGTGATGATGAGATAAAAATCATAACTGGCCTCTTGCCTGGGCCTCACTTTGTGGGGAGCTCTAGTGCTGCACAGCAGTAAAGTTGCCTCCCTGGCCTTGCCTACGTACTTTCAGAAGTATAGGTGGGAGAAAAGGTGTGTGTGGTGTGTGCGTGTGTGTGAGATTGAGAGTGAGAGAGAGATAAAAGGAGAAAGAGAGAGCAAACGCTGGGTGATGCCGGTGAGAGAACATTTGGCATGCTTCTTCTACATCTGTTGGAAAAACCCAGCCAAGCCACCTGTTGTATTTCAGTTCTCCATTCCTCAGGGATCTGTCTCTTGCAGCAAAGGGTTTAAGATAGCAGAAATCCACAAGAATAGAGAAGTTATAGGTCACCCAGTTCTTTACTCCAGGGATCTCCATCAGACCATTCTCTAAGGTGTGCTCTTAAACACAATACAGAGGGTTTCTAAAACAGTGCACTCTTTGTCTATCTTGGTTCAAAACATTCTAAGGGACAAAGCTTTCCCTTTCTTCTAAAGGAGATGAAACCAAAATCCCATCATTTACAAGGTCAAGAAATGTGTCCCTGATTGTCAGCCAACAGAGTCACTTTCAGAACTTCCTAGTATTCGCCACCTATTCCTTTTGTACATGGGTCTTGAATGGAGAAAGCCCTCACTTATCTTCACCCATAAAATATCCTGCAGGATGTTTTAACATACTAAAGAAAGGTTTAATCTATTTCTGTTAAAACCTGGGGGAAACCTTTCACACCCCTCTCCAGGAGCTACTAAACCTGGATTGCCTTCTCTTTCTCTCTTGCTTTCTGTTACCTGCTCTACCTTTCTTACAGTCATTACAGTCCCTAAGACTTTACTTCTGTTGGTTTATTTTTGAAATGTTCCTTTTTCATTTTTGTAGGATAGTAAATGCTTACATTAAAAGTGTAGAAGCTGCTTTTCCAGTGTTTTAGTTCAGTCTTTCTAAGTCAAACAGAGAAATTCAAATGTGAGCTATTCTAATTCACCTTTTAAATGTAATTAATTAATTAAAAATTGAGGTGTAATTAGTAGCATTCTATTAGCTTCAGGTGTACAATAGAATGATTTGATAGTTGTAAGCACAACACAATGATCACCACAATCACTCTAGTTCCATTTGTCACTATACAGTTACATTTCTTGTGAGGACTTGGAATATTTACATTCTTAGCAATTGTAAAATATGTTTATTTTACAATATTGTTACCTAAAGTCATCATGCTATTAATTACATCCCCATAGCTTATTCATTTTATACTTGGAATTTTGTACTTTCTGCCCCACTTCACACGTTATGCTTACCCCCTGTTCCCCATCTGGCCACCTTCTCAGAAAGACTGTGGGTGTATTTCAGCCTCCTCTTTGTGCTCCCTCATTTTATACCACAGAAGACTGATAGAGTGAGGCAGTGCTTTACCAGGAAAAATTAGGAAGAACTCCAATCTCTCAAAGCCTCGCTGAGGAATGTACCAATAATGAGCCTTTTTAACCTGCAGAGAGAGGGTAGACACTGTCTTGCTCTCCCTCTGTCCACGTCAAAGGGAACTCCCCAAACGTGCTAACCTCTGAGCATTTGCCATGAAGCCTCAAAGACAGTGTGGCAGCAGCTGCTGGAGTTGTCAAGAATCCTGCACCTGCCTCATTGGGTCTGGCTGGATGTGAGGTGGCCTGCTCTGGGACATCTCCTTACAGGCCACGGTGATCCTCTGGCTCATTTTAGAGATGGGGGTGGGAGAGGGGAGGGAGAAGGGTTCTCATCCTTACTCAGCTGTAATGGATTCACCATTAATGTTAATGGCTACACTAATTCTGGCCTTTGTTGAAATAAAGAATTTATAGTTTTCACAACAAGCCCTTCTTAGCTCTTTCTATAACTAAAGCAAACAACCCATATATGCTGTAGTGGTTACCCTGCAACCTCAGAGCTTGGGCTTGAATCCCTTATCACTGATCAGCATCTAGCCTTGGTACCAATTACTAAATCTCCTTAGAACTCAGGTCTCTCTCCTATATAAAATGAAGTAAATACCTGCCTCATAGAACTGACTTGAGGATCAAGCAAACTAGAAGTAGAAAACAGTGGTATGCTCAAAGCACTTAGTAACTATTAGCTTTATTTTTTTCTACTCAAGGTACCCTAAGTGAAAATAGGGTCTCTTTGACAGTTCTATCATATGTCACTGGTTATCGCTGGACTTGAGCCCTCTAAACAGATTTACTGCCCTCGCTTAGGTATTTACAAGAAGGCAAGGAGAATGCTTCTCATGTCAAGGGCAAGAGTGATTATGTGACATATGCAAGACACCACTGGTACATTTGTGCAGCACTGCAGCATCTTATGGGTGAAGGTGCTGCTCATTGCTGCTCATTGTTCCTGCACAGCTACCTGTTCTGCTGCCCAAGGCTGCCACCACTGAAATGGGAGTTATTCTATACTGAATTGGGGTGAGGAGGAATGTCTTTCACCCATTTTGGGGGTTATCCTGCATTAGAAAATTCTTCCAAAGTAGTAGTAACTTGCACTCCAACGCCTTTTAGTTTTCCCTCATGGTTTCTGTCTCCTTAGGATCCAAATATGAGTCCCCAAGGTTTGGAATGGCAGGAACAAGGTGATTTTATTAGCTGAGACTTTGGGCCTAATTCCCTCCTTTCTTAGGAAGAGTATTTTCCAAGAGTTTCCAGTCACCCTTTAGTCCAAATAGACTTTAGCAGCCAGTCTGTAATCCACAAGAACCTGCCTAAGCATCCTTGAATCTCAGCTGTGGGACCCCATAATGCTCATTTAATCAGAAATGGCAGAATTCATATCAATAATACTCATCTAAACAAATTGAAGCAAGATGTTAACTCATTTAAGTAGGCACAGTACATGTGACTAGCCACCCTCTGAGTCAGAGTTAAAACTTCTCCCAGACATTAAAACCTGCCACACAAGAAGGCTATGGGACTCAGCTTTTTGATCTTAACAGAAGAATCATATATCTGTCTCAGAATGGCTAACATAAAAATCTGGTCTGCCTAGGGCCTGTCAGTATTTAAATGACTGTTATTGGTCCTCATTTTTTGCTTTAGCTTTCAGATATCATAGAGCTGACACTTTCTAATGGGCTAGGTGTGAGCCATGCCAGGGATAACAAGAAAGTGATTTGTCAGCTTCAAGGATGTCACTGGTCATCAAAGAGTCTTTTTTTCTTTGGTGTGAGCTGTAAAATCTGAGTCACTAAGTCAGACAGGGGATACTTGGTACATCTACAGAAAGTAAAAGTTTATGCCAATTACTGACTGACTGTACATGGGGAAGAATAGAACTGAATTAGCAACTAGACAGGTAAGTCACATTAGGGCTCTAAAAATGAGCTTAATGTTAAGTGGCAACCAAAATAGAAGCTAAATTTGACTTGATTAGTCCCAGTCTACAGCTACCATGCTATTTTGTTTCTTTTAGGATCTCATAGGAAAAAAATTCCCCACAAAGCATAGATTTCCCAAAGTAAGTTAAGTGAAATTTTGTGATGCAGAAATATGAATATTTATATACAATATAAAATAAATAAAAATAAGCATATATGTAACAACAAGGGCCATAAGAGGTTGATGATATATAGGAAGTTGGTTGTTCCTTCTTGCCAGCTTCTAAAATTTAATTCAAGCCCTGGCTGCTGGCACTGTGGATAAGGTACCAGCCTGCAAACTCAAAGGTCTGGTTCGATTCCCAGCCAGGGCACATAACCAGGTTGCAAGCCAGGTCTCCTGCCAGGTCCATAACTGGAGACAGGTGAAAGGCAACCATACATTGATGTTTCTTTCCCTCTCTGCCTCTCTCCTTTCCCCCCTCTCTAAAAATATTAAATAAAATCTTTTAAAAAATAATAAATATGGCCCTGGCTGGTAGCACAGTGGATAAGGTGCCGGCCTGGGAATCCAAAGGTCCCTGGTTCGATTCCCCAGCCAGGGCACATAACCAGGTTGCAAGCCAGGTCTCCAGCCAGGTCTGTAGCTGGAGGCAGGTGAAAGGCAACCATACATTGATGTCTCACTCTCTCTCTGCTTCTATCCCTTCTCCTCTCTCTGGAAATAATAAATAAAATCTTTTAAAAATAAATAAATAAATAAATAAAATTTAATTTAAATCAATATATACACATAGAAAAAGAACTTGTAACTCTATGAAGTAATTCAGTGCCAAATATGTGGAATAGACACCTATTCCTTTTATTTGGGATGGCCAGGGAGTTTCCTATGAGAAATGGGATCTTAGCTGAACTTTGAAAGATGGGAAAAGTGACTATAATTTGATAGTTAGAGAACAGTAATTTATGTGGTTAGAAAAATGAAGTAAAAAAGCCAGAGACAGGAAAATACAAAATGTTTTGAGGGGGCCTGCATGTAGACCATTTAGGCTGGAGCAAAGGATTGAGTTTAGTACAGATATGGAAGGAAAGCTGAAAATGGAGGTTGAGGTTCTGTTTTCAATTATTGTGAGTGCTAGACTAAGAATTTATTATTTTCTTGAATAGTCAAAAAGAGCACCATTAAAATTGATAAACACGGTCATGCTTTGGGGAGTCAGTTTTGAAATTCTATGGGATGGATCAGGGAGGGAGACTAAAGATAGGCAATTAAAGGGCTGGGAACATTGTATGGGGTGATGTTTAGTGGAATTTATAATGGCTGATAGTTCATCTAGAAAGAATAACCTCAAGGACATGGGAGTCAATAATTAAAGAAAGAAATATGAGGTCTGTCCCAAAAGTATTGGCCATGCGAGCTGTTTTATTTGTATTGACATAGGGACATATCATATGTAAATGAAGAGTCACAGGCCTTGGTGACTTACTGACTCTCTCTAGGAAGAGAGAGAATGAGAGGTGACACAGGGTTTTAAAGTTGAATGACTTGTGACCACAATTGGACTAATAACAGAAGTGGAAAATCAAAAGAGGCAAGTAGTTTTGGTTTGGATTATTGTTAAGATTTCCAAAATGTCCTCTTTTTTTTTTTTAAGAAATAAACCTCTTCAACTCGGTGATTAAACTTTAATTCCATTCAAATCTTAAAGCCTGTAAAGCCATGTACTAAGAGCAATCATGGGCAGGTATGTGCAATGGGCTGTACAGTGTGAAACACGTAGGTGGGTATAGTGCTAAGTGTATTGACAACATCACTGACTATACTCACCTCCAAATTTGTTAGAAGTTGCTCTCTGAACATACAACTTTTACATAGGGCTGTATTCATTTTTCTCTAGTAAGTCAGTACTACTTTCTTTTAATTAAGTAGCTAACTCCTTAAATGAACAGGGCTTCAGCTAATTACTATCTGATTTACTAAGAAGGTTCATAATAGCATTTGAAATTTGAGACTGGTAATGTTAGCTGAATTCTTCTATATTGCAAAACTATTTTGGAGTCAGATGGGACTGAGTTGGAATCTTTGCTCACTTAATAATTTAGTGATCTGTTGTCAAAATAGGACCCTTTGGAGAGTAAGGCATGGTAAAGATTGAGTGAGTTAATGATGCATATGAAGTGTTTGCCGTAGTGCCTGGCATATAGTAAACTTTGAAAAAAAATGTTAGGTGATATAGTTTTGCACAGACATGCTAGCAATTATAAACCCCAGAACAAAATAGGGTAATTTTTCTTTAAATATTCTCTTCAATGTGACCTAGAACAACCATCTTGGCATTGGAAGAATATCTATGTCCTGGCGCAGTCCAGGAACCCAGAGGCTACTTCAGATCCTGTGGTTGGTTGGAATCATAATTAAATTACATCAAAAGGAAATCAGCTGGTTGGTTGTCTGTAGCCTCTGGCCACACTGGGTAGATGTTGGCTGTTGAAATGATATTGCCTGCCCACTGTGCCCTGCTGAAGTTCTACAGGGTGCAGATCTGTGTAAGGAAAGGATGCATTCCTAGTCAGGGTAACCTCACCATGGTCATAGTACCAACAGAGAGCTGGACCTCCAATATCCTGCAGCTTTTAGGTTTGCACATTCATGCACCAGAATAAACATGTATTCACACAGTTTCTTTCCCTTTGTGGCAAACCAGCTGTGCCAGGGTGGCTGGTTCAGGTAACTTTTCCACAGAAGCAATTTGTGTCTGAGACAACCCAGGCCTGGTCCAGAGCCTGGCCCTCTAGTTCAAAATTTATTTTTCATAGTGAGTTTCTCCGAGAAGCTCATGAGAATAGTGAGTTTCTCCGAGAAGCTCATGAGATCCTAAACCACCAGCTAACCTCAACTATATAAGCCTTAATCAGCTAGCCATGTTTGAGTAACCTGCAACCTCAAAGGAAATGGGTGAAATTTTCCATTCCATTTTTTCCCCCCAGAAATTACCTTAGAAATGTGTCCATTCACATACCAGCATCCTTAAAGCTTCTTATTTCATGGGAGTTAGGGTAAAAGAGCTCTAGTCACCAGGGAAAAATGAAAAGGATTAAAAGGAAGTTGGTTATAATTTTACCTCCTGACAATGGATGTCTATTTGTCTTATACTACTTAATTAAGAATGATTACTTCTATAGCTAATTGACGTCTTCACTTGTAGAAACTAAGGGGTTGGCAAAATGCATATTCTTTCATTAGAAATGTTAAAGTTCTCCTTCACTAGTTGTCCCACTACACTATTATTTTTATTTTTCTTCTTGGAACTTTAGAATTGAGGAGATGAAATATGTTCCCAAAGAGGACAATGTGAGAGAGTGAGGCAAATCTGATATTTAAAAAATCCTGTAGTCAAGTCAATTTACATTCTAGCTCTGGCTATCTTATACAATCATGTACTACATAAAAATGTTTTGGTCAATGATGACCTTCATACATGATGGTGGTATATAGCTCAGGTGAGTAGTAGGCTATACCATCTAGGCTTGCATAAGTGTACTCTGTGATGTTCACAGGCAATGATATCACCCAACAATGCATTTCTCAGAATGTATCACCATCAGTAAAATAACACATGACTTTACAAGAAGATACCCTCACCTTCAAATTAGATTTTCTTATATGATGTATTGAATTTTAGGTCCATTTTAAATGACCAACAGCTATTATTTTTTAATTAAAAAATTCTCAGTTGTTGGTCCCTTTTAAGATATCTTTCAGGTCCTGGCTGGTGTGGCTTGTTGGATTGAGTGCTGGCCTATGAATAAAGGGGTCATGGTTCAATTCCTGGTCAGGGCACATGCCTGGTTTGTGGGCCAGAGGCAACCAAACATTGATGTTTCTCACCCTTTCTTTCTCCATTCCTTCTCTTCTTTCTAAGAAAATGAATAAATACAAGTCTTAAAAAAATATCCTTCAGAAATTCTCATTTCTCACAGTTCGTGTGAAAACCAGATAACCACATTCTACCTGTAGCTTTAATAAAGGGAGAAAAAGCCTCATTGTCAGAATGTGGTCACTGTTAGTTTGACATCCCTATCAGAAAAAATAGCTCTCCAAACAAGGCTGTCATTAAAACCAGAGACAGACTAGTCAGTGACTCAAAGCCAGAAAAACTTGATTTCTAGAACTGTGATCAAACTGTCAGGGCAATTCTGCTTCCATGGGAATCAAGACAAGTTCACCTGTCTGAATTTTTCCCAGGCTTAACTAAGAACGCTAAAGGAGAGCCAACCAGCTGAGGGAAAGACATCAAACAATTGTATCACTATTACCCTTGTGGGATTTGGTCCTGAAGACTAAGAAAACTCTTTTAAATTAGCTCTAATTAAGTGCTGTGAATCTACTGTTCCACCATTCAGAAAATAAATTGCCTCATTGTGGCCTTTTTTCATGTTACTAACAGAGTAGTAAAATTGAGGTTCTTTAAAAGAAGACTAAAAGCATGAAAGAGGCAAAGAAAAGTTAGGAAAAAAAAAAAAAAGAACAAAGCTATTCTGGATCCCCTGTGGATAAATGGATGGCGACCCTAGATAATCCTTCAGTATGTGAGGACAGAGTTAGTTTACATGATCACTCAGGTGGTTATGCTACCATATTGATTATGGTATGATATGTATTGATTATTATGATGATTAACAATGCCTCTCACACCACACTGGCTGACTGCATATACAGACAAGATCAAGTCATTCTGTATAGACTATTCCTTAGGGTGTGCATAGAATAGAGGACAATAGGGGAATTCACCAGACACTCTGCTCTGTTACACTGATAAAATAGAGTTATTTTAAAATTTGCTGTAAAATGTCCTGCACAAAGGAAATGTTTTGCGGAAGGAATTTATGATACCACACAAGTATGTTTTTTAATTGGGAACTGGTTACATTCTAATAAACACTTTATTGAAATATTTACTTCACACTTTAGGAAGGATCCTGAGGGAAATGCTTTGATTAACAGTGATTGTCCGCATATGAAAAAATGAGTAAAGGGACAAGGGTAAATGTGCAATTAGTATGGCAGGCTTCCAAGTCTTTATTTGTATTTTAACACTTTTAGCAGTACCATTTCTCCCCAAGCAGGACATCTAATACCAAAACTAGTCAGTTTGGTACCGTATTATCTCTTATTGTTATTTAATCTTTAATACAATGTAGCTGTAACTAGAAAGCCAAAGATACCAATATAATCCTACAAGTAGCTTTATTTGAGAAGAAGAAAAAAAAGGAAATCCAAGACCTGTGCTATTTTCATGTTCTCAGATAATAGCCCTGAGTCACTTGCAAACTAGTGTTTTTTTTTTTTAATGTTTGTTTGTTTAGTTTTAGTTTGAAATGAATGGATAATGTACCAGTATGGTCCCTGAATAAACAGCAGTAGCATCACATGCAAACTTTTGACAAATGTAAATTCTCAGATTGGCCCCAAAACTAATGAATCAGGAAGTCTGCAGGTGGGCATCTGGCAGTTTTGTTTAGCGAGCTCCCCAGCCCCCCAGGTAGACCCACTAAAGTTTGCCTGCCACGGAACTATACTCCTCGCTTTGCTTTTCACCCAGAGTACATCACGTATAGAAGGAGTGATGCCATGACTTAGCACAAAGTACAATTCACTGCCTTTAACTGGACCGGCTGGCTTTGTAGTTTCACTAGCACAGTGCTTCAAGCAATTGAGCTAAGCAGATATAGATAAAGGAAATATGTGTTTTCCCCCTCTTCCCATTTATTGGGAGGAAGCATGATATTTAAAGGTATCATTTCAAGTTCTGATGTGTCTTAACAATTGTGGGCCTTGAAACAAGATATTTAATGCCTCTAATTTTTGTGTTCTTCATCTATAAGCATACATTCCTTTTTTAAAAAAAGATTTTACTTATTATTTTTAGAGAGAGGGGAAGGGAGAGAGGCAGAGAAACATCAATGTATGGTTGCCTTTCACCTGCCTACAGCTACGGACTATAAGCATACATTTCTTATTGTGTTGTTTTGAGTATGAGATGAGATTTGGCTAAGACTAGCACATATATGGAGTTCCATTATGTGAATTAGGAAAATGTAACCCTTTGTGGGGATTAGTTAGTAAAAAAGAAAATTCATTTGTTAGGGCTAACAATATCCAGGTGTCTTCCTGAATTTGGCAAGGAGAACCTGTCTGGATTTCAGCCCTCACTTTTGCCTACTCATCAGCACACCTCTGTCCAGGGCACAAGGATATGAAAAGTCCTTTAAGGAGATAAAGCTTGTAAAGCAACTGGCATCTATAAGCTGCTTTTCATTCAAGCATGTGTTGTGTATGTGTATGTTACATACACTACACATATTGCACATAAACATAATTGTCTTAAATGTAGCTATTGTAGTTCATGGGGGCGCATACTTGGGAATCACTTGGTTATCAGTAAAGATGCTTAAACTGTTGCAAAAATTAAAAAAAATTATTATGTATTTATTTTTAGAGAGAGAGGAAGGGATGGAGAAAAAGGGAGAGAAACATTGATGTGAGAGAGAAACATTGATTGGTTGCCTCTTACACACCTCCCCATTGAGGATCGAACCCACAACCCAGGCATGTGCCCTGGAACTGGTGACCTTTCAGTTTGCAGAGCGATACCTGACCAACTGAGCCACACAGGTCAGGGCTGTCTTGTAAAAATTTTAAAAGGATCATTGTTTTTCTCAACTGTCTGCCTAACACATGGACCAAATAAAGAGGTTAATTAAAAAGGGTTATTTTTACCATTAATACAGTATAGGTGTATCCTCTCTGGATCATTAAAATTCAAGATATGGGGAGAAAACTGGTTTCACATTTGCTCCTCAAATGCCACCATGAATTATTTACTGGCTGATGAAATAAATTAAATAGGGACCCACATTCCAAAATAATAAATAAGACTTGGATGTACATAAAATGTGGAGAGAATATTCCCTGCCATGATATAACGTAGGTGCTAGCAACGATTGTCAAATCCTTTTTTAAGGGCAAAGGTCAACAAGAAGATGAGCCTGGGCTTCTGTAAAAAGAGGATACAGAAGAAGACATAAGAAAAGGAAGAGTGAAAATTTTAACTTCTTCACAAGTTTGCATGGAACTAACCCTTCCTGGGATTTTATAATATACTTAAGAACGTGAGTGTTCTATACCCTAGGAAAGATATATAACCCACTGTCATGTTTGTCTGTATTAGATTTCGGTATTCACTTCTAGCACAGATCATTATTAGTTATTACCGGTTCCTTGGTGTAAAAGCTGAGGCCCTGCCTAACACTCATCATTACATATTAAATCAGCACAATGAAAATGATGGAACAAAGCACTGGCTTTAAAAGCAACAAATGCTTAAAAGCTGCACTAAATTATTGTCTGTCTATACATTAGTAGGTTATAGTACTGCCACTGTAATTAAATGCTAAATGAGGAAATGCAACAAGATATCACATGGCCAAAGTTAAATGCTAACCTAAATAGCATCGTTAAAACATAGCACAGAAAATAAAATTGGAAATCAGCATTAGAACACTGCTCATGTTGCAAGATGTCAGAGTCATGCATAATGCAAGAGTGGAACTGCTTGCAGAGACTTTATACGGAGAATTTAAACTGGCTTGCTTGTGGACAGGAGGAGCTGCTTTTTGAAGCATGGGCTCTGATGAGATTCTGCCTGGCTCTAACACTGTTCCAAGGGAATGTTCTCTTTCCATCTGATGCATATTTATTTACAGGGTGCTGAATGAAGGAGCATTTATACTACATGGCAGATTGCACCTCCACCAGATTTTTCATTAATCACCTTTTCTTTGTCATCTTCACCATGGCTTTATTTTTTATCTATTTTTTGAGTCCTCCGTGTGAATAAACCTACAATCACAAAATTACCCATTGATCAATGTCAGCAAACACATTCCTGCAAACACAACCTTTAACTCCTTTTCTCCCTGAACCCCAGTTCCATTTCATCTCTCCAGCAAAGGCCTGAAAAAACAGATGATCCCTGTGTTACTCCCTGAAAGTCAACAAATCCAGACTTTGCTAAGTTTACAAAGCTGAACACAAAGCCCTTTTCAAAGAGGATACTTTCTTCTTGCTGCTCTGATTTTTAAGAGAAAAGGTCTTTATTATGCACTCTGACGTTCCCCTCTGGGTTAAAGACCATCGACCACATATTGGTCTTTATTGACAGGTACACAGAAATCACCATCTCTGAAAACATGTACCAAATACAAACATATTTATCCACATACTAATTTCTCTCATTTGGGCATCATTTGAGACAGGGCTATTTAATTTGTGAAAAATCTTAAATTATATATGGCTGATTACTTCTGAGTACTTGAAGTAATAGCAGGAAATGACTTAACAAAATGTTGCCAAGTATAGGACCTGCCAGGCCTGTTTCAATGAATAGTTGAAGATCACTGAAATTAGCACATTAATTTAATTGTAGGCATGTAAATTGTTTCCACTAAGTGCATAAAAATGTTGTTCTCTTTGTAATCATGTTGAAACTAATTATTTGGTTAGGACACCACTTTCTAAGCTATTCATGGAAATAAAAAAAGTGAACTTTAACACCGCACCTGTCTAAATCGAAACACTACTAATCACATGCCTCCACATGTTACCGAGCATGCCAAGGACTCATGACATGGTTTTTAAAAAACCCAAAAGCACATCTAACAAAAACCGTCTTCAAGTTTCCCATTTCCTTGTTTCCAGTCTTTCAGAATCTCAAGGAGGGAAGGTAAGACCTCAGGCTCCTGATCAAACTGCGAGAGTGCAAAATCCAGCTCTGTGGCTTCACAGCTGGGGATCTTTGGGCACATTTCTAAATAACTTCAGCTTCTCATCTGCCCTCCAGCATTGTTGTGAGAGCTAAATGGATGAAGCAACGTTTGAGAAGACTTCCATGATGACAAAAGTCACCTGGGGGCCCTCGCAAAACCGTCAGTTTCCCCAGTTCCTTTCTCTGAGGCTTCTGTGGCTTCTGTGGCTTCTGGTGGGAGAAATGGGCACCAACCATTCAGATTTTTCTCGTTTGGGAAACACAGTTTGTGAAGCACCTGGCTTATAGCAGTTTGCTTTCCTCACATGCTAGGCACTGTATGTTGCATGAGTGAGCCAAGAAAAGCAAAGGAAAAGTAGAGGGAAGATGGGGGAACCAAAAAGTCATTACAGCATCCCTGACAGCTCTTTTCTCAACACTGGGGCAGAGGAGTTCTCCATTTTATAGAGAGAGCAGTTCAACAGTTTCATTTGTTCAAAGGACAAATCTCTTATTGTGTAAGACTCTGTTTCTTTTGAAGTTCTGTCTGCTGGTTCTGCTTGAATTTGGAGCAACACAGAGTAAGTCTGCTCACCCGTCCATTTGAAAGCTTTTGTAAACATTAAAGGGGCTCTCTTATCTCCTCTTGTTCTCATTCCAAACCGACAATTTTTAACGGGTGTGCCACGAGAATTTTTAAAAACATGTAATACTTGGCTACTTAGTCACGGACACTGACCTCTTTTTCTTTAGATTGTTGAATTTAAAAATGATAACAGCCAACACAATAGCTATCCTGTGTAAATGACTTAAAACAATACCTGCTTTTTTTTTGGGTCAGATCAGCAGAGGTTTTTTTTTGTTTTTGTTTTGTTTTTTGTTTTGGTGTGCCACAGAATTTTAGTAATTGGTTTATGTGTGCAGTGAGATGAAGGTTGAAAATTGCTGTTCCAAGTTAAATGTACCAAGTTTCTTCATCTACTATTGGTCATAGAAGACAGTTTTTATAGTTCCAACCATCTTGGTCACCCTCCTCTGGAACCAACTACCAATTTTCCTCTAAAACGTGTTTTATGAAAGAATTTGATAAAGCACTTTAAGTTTTGAACAGGACAGAGTATAGTCACACCATAGTTCTATAAAAGATTATCTGAAAAAATTATCTGAAAAGAATGATGTACTTAAGTTAAAAACAAAGTTTCTAACTCCAGTTTTTTGATTTCCTCTGTGTTCTTGAACAAGTCATTTAACATATCTAGACTTTGAATGACCTTGATCTATGAAACTAGCATAGCACTATTCCTCTGCCTGCTCACTCACCTCAGGGTTGTTCAGAAGATAAAATATACAAGAAATGGTTGGAATGATTATGTGCTCCTTTTAAAGACCAAATGAACATAGCCATAAAGCTATGGTCAAAATAAGTTACTTAAATTTTCAGATGTATTTTCAAATTTAAACTCGACAAAAAAGAAAACGGTTTGTCACCTGAAAACATGTAAAATAAAATTATTAGGTTTTTAAAGTTTTTTTCTCTTGCTTTTACAAAATGTATCACACATCAGCTCATATCAAGCTCATGTAAATGTAATAAAAATCCCTGAATGCTTTATTTTTAAAAACATAGATTGTTGCCAAGCCAAGTTGCCTTGAGTTTGAAAGCTGAAATTCTGAACTTTACTATTTTTTTTTTCTAATACCTTTTATGCTTCCAAGGTGAGGGTTTATAACCAGGAGACAGGACTCTGCTGTAAAAATCTTAAAAATCTACTTAAAGTTTTGAGGAGAGAATTAGACACCACCCTCCCTTTCTTAAGTTAACTAGAATTCTCTTCAGGGAGAAAAGTACAGTCTTCAGAAATGTAATGTTCCTCAATTAATTTCAGATTATTTGATTGTCAGTAATGTCTTACTCCTTTGGTGTGATTTCAAGGTGAAAATTAGAGTAAATGAGAAGTAGGGCTCTCTCCCTCCCACAACAGGTTGGGGCTTAGATTAAACCTCCTTATACTAGTATATTGACTTAGCCTTGATGTTTGAATATAATATTTTATCTATCAATATGAGTAAATAGAAAAATAATGAATACTAGAAGGAAAAAAACCAGAACATTAAGAGTAATTACTGCTCATCAGTAAAATTACAGCTGTTTTTCTCTTCATCCCTAAATTTTCTACAATTAGCATGTATTATTTTCATAATTAGCAATATGTTAATAAGAAAGGAAAGGAAAGGACTTTGTTGCTAGGTGAAAAGTTGATGTTTGTATTAGAAACAAAATTTCACGAATGCATTTTTTACTAGTGTTAACTCCGGAAGGTAGGAAGAGGACATTCTTTCTTCTCCTCCCCATTTCTTCTGACCAGTCAGAGTCTCTCTAAATGACGGATTTCATTGAAAGAAAGGCACCTGGGGCAACAATCAAGGGAGATTGCATTACACTGCGACAAAATCTTTAGAAATGCTTTTCTGTCTGGGTCATCCAATAGACTGAGACAGGTGTAAATCCTTTTTCCTTTTTAAAAGTAATTTTCAAGCAGACTTCTTACACATTGAGATACACATTGGCTCTATTAAAAAAAAAAAAAAAACTAAAAAAAGTCTGGCCTCTTTCTGAATAATATTAGGATTCTCACTTCCACATTAATTTTCTGGCCTTTTTATTTAAATTAAGGAAGTCAGGGCAATGGCACTTCCTCATTAGACTGAAAGCTCTGGAAAAGTGAGAGTAATGTTTGTTTACTTATTTTAATTCATCTCTGTATCCTCAACATCCGGCCTAAAGGCTGCCACTTAGTAAGGGCCAGCAGAACATGGTAGAAACAAGCACGTAAGGCGGCTGAGTAGGATACATAATAGCGCCCCCTTCCTTTCTCCCAGGGGAAGGCTAACTGAATAATGGACAGAGAAACCCTAAGGGACCTGGGAATAAAGGACTGAGTAGGCTTCCTCAGGGGCATACTGGGGAGGAGCTGGTAGAGGATGGCTGGGGAATCCATGGGGAATCTCCTCCTTATCTTTACTGAACTGTGGAAGCTTTGTATTTTGGACAATGAATAGCAAAGACCATTGTTGAAGCTCTTTGGCTTGTTGCTTTCCTTTTTCTGGAAAGAGATCAGGTGGATTACAGATAGCTGTAAATTCACTCTGACATGTTTGAAAAAAATGGGTTGGGATAGGGCCTGGGCTGACAAAATGACAAATATCAGTGTCAATAGTCCCCACATCTGCAAGAAATAGGGACAGGAACTTTGGGCTACACTATGAATTATAGCATGAGGAACAAAGCAACGATGGGCTGGGTCTTGAAACAAGAAGCTCAGTGTAATTTCAGGTAGATTCTCCTATTATTGGGCTTAAACTCTGTAATCTTATGATGGAGGTTAGGAATGACTTTTGGGTTTGGGGTGCAAGAAATGACAGATGGGAGTCAAGTAACTAAAGCTGTTGAGACGTGTGGACTGGGGAAGCTGAAAAAAAGAGATGGTGTGGGGTGTAGCTAAGAGGCCTTGGTTAGCTGACCTGAAATAGTAAATCGAGGCGGATCCTTTGAAGGCAAGCTAGAAAGACAACTCACTAACCACCATATACCTGCAATTTGCTGACATGCATATAACTAGCGTTCCAGAATTCCTTTCCATGTAGTAAAGCTGCAGAGATTCTTATGTCTTAAATTACTGACTGGAATGTGTGAGGATCCAAATGACTCACTATGAAAGAGTGTGTTAGGGCGAGATGAGGTCTTAACGCTGGAGTTTCAAGAGAAAAATCACTATTGTCCCTTGGTGGTGACAGAGGAGCAAGAGTCTGTAACTGAGGTGTGGGATAATATATGTATACACCAACTTTAACAGGGAGTCAGAACCTTAACCTGAATTAGTGACTCAAATGTGGGAAAGTACAGTGAGAAACTTGGGATAAGTATGAATAGAGATTTCTGTACCTCTCAGATCTGGACAACTGGGCAGTTCTCTATTCAAGCTAGATGTGACTTCTAAGTGTTTCTTTATCCTTAGAGAGATGAAAAAATGGCATTGATAAATTATCCACATACAGATTCTGTTTTGTGTATCAGGCATCCTTTGGAGTTAAAGTCACTAAGTACGTAATTTGCTAGTCAAGAGGATTTGAAATCCAGGTCATTTGGCCTGGACCACTTCCCTTCCTGGGGCCTGCTGTACATCTGTCCACCTCCTTCTAGTTGATTCTATCCACTGTCTCTACATTAACGTTGCCAATGCTTCTATCATGTTTTTCTACTGTGCAATAAACTTTGATGGCTTCACATGGAGTAATGGGTCTCAAAACGCCTTGAACCAGCAGCTTTAGTACTGTATGGAAAGTTGTGAGAAATACTGACGTGCTTTAATAAACACTAATGCATGCTGGAGTTTGCCATGCTCTTTAACCTAGCTTTCTAAGCACCCTCTTCTCTGGCCAAACAACACTGCCTTTTTTATTTGGAGCTAAAATTGTATTTGATCTCGCCTTGTATTATGATTTTTTCCCCTATGTTTGTGTCATCTGATCTCACCTTCTGACTTGTGAACTTCTTGTAATCCTGGTCTGTGGGGTTTTTTAGATTTAGTAACTCATCAAGTCATAAAGTTGAAAAAACGGGAAAAAGCTATCTAATGTTTTCATTTTACAAACCTTTGAACGATACCCTGTGCCTAGTGGACGTTCAATTAATAATTGCTGAATGAAGTAACATACCCACAGGGGCCACGGAGGTGGGCTAGCCTGCTGAGACCTCAATGCCATTGACTCCATTTAGACCATCCCCTCTGGCGCCCTCTACAGTTCGAATGCCTGGGGAAGTCCTGAATGGGGACTGCTTTCCCCATGGTCCTTGGCCTGGGCTTTGGGATTTGCTGGCTGAACACAAGGCCGCACAGTGTTTTGAGGTCCAAATAGCAGAGCAGTTGAATTACGAAGAAAATAGAAACAAAAACGAAATGTATTTTGTTTTCTGACTGCTGCTTTGAGACTCAGCCTGAAGTATGAATCTGTCACATACAAGAAATAACATCTTACCTGAATATATCTAAGGCATAAATAACAATTAATTGCAGCTGTTAATTAGAGCATTCCGGGAGCAGTTGCTCACAGATGCCTATTTAGCGAAAGATCCCTTACTCATCAGGATGAGCTCACCTAGACTGCGAAGGAACTTGACCATTGCTGATGGGTGCAGAGGCTGGAGGTCCTGGATGTCAGTGGTCATTGCACTTAGTGAGAAATTGGCTACCCTAGCAGTAATGGGGGCATGTTTGGCTTATGAAACCATTCTCCATCTTACAGATGCTCGCACCCAAAAGAGGACATCTTGGACTTCCAAGGATGGCTTTGTATTATTCTTTTTCTAAATGAATGAGGCTATGGGTGTGACAGTCGTGTGTGTGTGTGTGTGTGTACGCACACACACTATGCATGAGCCATTCTGTGGCAGGTAGTAGGTCATAGTGGTATGTAAGTACATAAGCACTTTTACACTGTATTTTTATTATCAGTGTCCTCACTTTAGGGCCCTGTTAGTAGCTGTTGTTCTCAGAATGGCAATATCTTTAGTGCTCTTTAGAGGTAGGAAAAAAACTAACCCCCACCCCCCCCAAAGCCTTTGTATCTCAGAGATGAAAAGAAATTCAAATAGTAGTTGATTCTCATAGGTTAAATTTACAAAGTAATGAAAAGGAAGGAACATAGAAAAAGATGTTTTTAAAATTTTCTGTGAATAGAGAAGACAAAAAAAGAATATCTTTTTACTATAGGCCAAATCCATTAAAACAAAACTCACGTGGACTTTACTAGTTATCTTCATGGTGGTTGTACTGGGATTTGGTTTAAATGAGGGTGATGCTACTTGCTGATTGCAGTTTCAGAATTGTAGGCCTGGTTTTCCTGATCTTGTTATTATTAAGTTCTTCCTTTTCTCCAGTTTCTGTTGCCTTCCTCTTTCCATGTCTGTAACTTGTTCACTGAGTCTTCCTAGCTCTCAGTAGCCAGATCTGACCTGGGAAAGGAGATATTTAAAAAACCCTAATCCAAAACTCTTGTTCCTCAGTATCAAGTTAGATAGCCTGGCTTTTAGTCAGTCTTTGGTTTATGCTGTAATTTCTGGAATCATACATGTCTCTTGTTCCCTGGATTTAGTCTTACTACCCAGGATTGTACTGCAGATACTGTACCTGGATTTTTGTTGTATTACCCAGGGTAGAATTCTTTTTTTAGGAATTTGCCAGGTTTGCCCAGTACTTCTAAGAACACATAAAACCCAAAATTTCACTTGCCAATCCTGCTGTCTTTCAGCTACCAGGGCCAGCCTCTGTCCCACAATGCTAAGGCCCTGCTATCACAGATTAGGCTGTCTGATGCTGCCTGCCCGAATTTCAGGGCACTTTTTACTTTTAGATTCCTTGGCACCAGGCTATGCTTTCAAATTGACTGAACTTCTGCTATTTGATGTTTCCCTCAGGATTCCAATTTCCTGGTTGCATTACCAGCTCTTATGGATTGCCATAGTCTTCAGCTCCTTTGTTCTGCCTGCCAGACTGGATATTCATCCAAAGGCTGCAGCCCGGACATTTTTCTTGGTGGCAGGTATAGTTTCAGGCTCCAGCTTCTTCCATTATGGCCTGCCCAGGCTTGGTTTTACAAATTCAACAAATGTAAAATATGTCCTTCAAAGTGTTTATGTTGTAAATACTGCTGTATAATCATTTTTACTCTGATTAGGTTATGTTACATTTAAATGATTATTCCCACACTTTTAAAAAAAATTATCTGTGCGGAGTTTGACAATGGTTGCCTTTCCCCATTTGTAGGTCTTTTAAATAATTAAATGGAAATTAAGCTTACTTTTAAGAAAAATTCTGCACAAAATTTATCTGAAAAGAACTTTATATTCAAGGGTCTATAATCTCATAAAATTGTGCCTATTTATGTCCTGAAATACTTACTACTCTAAATCCTAATGTAGACACAAAGAGCTTAAAGAACAGGCAAAAGCAAAGAAAAAATATATGTGTGCACATGTGTATGTGTGTGTGTGCATGTGTGCATGTTGTGTTGGAAAAGTGAGGGGTGAGTAATGATAGCAGAAAGCAACTCTATCCATTTGAACACTATAAAAGGGATCCCTGTTAATATAATAGTTATCCATGATGTTGAACATTTAAAGAATATCAGACAGTATGCTAAGCACTTGGATTTTGTTTCTACTTTGCATGATAGAAAACTGAGGTTTAGAGGGCTTAATTTACTAAACCAACACAGAAAGTAATTGCTGGATCAGACATTTGAGCCCCTGTAGTGCAAGCCAAGATTTGTATCCTCCAGATTGTATTATTTTCCTGTTCTTCACTAAGATGTTTCTAGATTATTCTTGTATGACTGGAGAAGTAATAGAGAATCTAGAAAAATTATAACTAACAGTTATTGGTATAATTGTCAGAGGATTTTTAATCCTGAGAAAAAGATAAGGTAAGTGTATTATTGTCCCCATTTCAGAATACAAGACAGAGGCCCAGAAAAAGTGACTGCACATTGTTATAGGTAGCTGTAGTTTCTTTACTTGACTGTGGACATTTGGATTTTTCCAGGATTTTGTATTGTAAACAGTGCCTCTATGGACATTTATATGCACATTTCCAAAGCATATTTTGCATGGCTTTTTCTCAGGTATATACCTAAGAGCATATATATTAAAAATGAACATTTAAGGCAATAAATTAAAAAGGCCATGGATGGAGGAGTATGGAGAGTGTGTCATGAAGCAGTAATTTTGAGTAAACTAATTCTATAAATACGAGGTAAAAAAATTAATCTGTAAACCTGAGGTCTCTTTTTTCCCTTAAAAAAAAGTCACCTAAATTGATGACTTGTCTAGGGCATCAGAGTGGTGCAACTGGGACTAAGCCTAAGGTCTATAATTATAGACAGTTCTTAGGCCTAACCCATATAACATGAACATTATTCTCACCATTCTACTTGTGTGGCCTGAGAAGGCCTGTGTGGACTTCACAGGTTCAGAGGAGAGATTACACATCACTGAGTTGCAAGTCTGTTTTTGCAGAAGAGATTTGGTTTTACTTGAGTGTTTATATTGCTTCACCCATGGGCCTCTGTGCTGCTAAGCTTGAAATGAAAAGAATGGCTTCGTGGTTTAGTTTTATGAGGGAACCAAAGCCATAGAGTTATGATCCAGTGCATATAATATTGAAGGATAACAATTTAAAGTCCAATAATTCTTGCTATTTATCTTCACCAGAGGATCTCAAAGAGTTTTATGAGAAGTTATAGACTGAGAATTGGAAGAGTTATGTGCAATTTATGGTTAAAAGAGGAAGTGCTCAAGTTTTCTGGAATGCTCCAAGGCTGTCATTAGAGAAGGCATGAAGAAAGCTCAGGATCATTGATTGACTCTTTGGCTAGAAACCTGGCAGAAATAAAGGTGAGCAAATAATTCAGTGATGCTGAATAGCTTCAGCTTGCTTTGAGTGGCAATAGCCCTTTTCCAGGGTCACACTGATATGAGAAGAACATAGAGGAACCAGTGTGAGTTGGTTCCCCTTTAAGAAACAGGGATATTGTGGTGGTCATATTCATTATACAGCTTTTGTAATGTATTCTCCTTCTGATTAGTGTTTCTCCATCTTTAACTGGAATTTTAAGTACCATAATGATGTGAGCCAGCTGAAGTTTTTAAACAGCACAAATGTAACTGATTATACTAAATTATATTTGGTGAAACTGTAGTTGAAGCATTTAGGTTAATAAATAAGGACATCAAATTGATATAGGCTATTTTAAGACCAAATATATAATACACTAGAACTTTCATGATCTGTATGTTTTCTGGTGGTTGGCCATAGGATTTTTAATTGTATTACTACAGAAAATTCAGCACAAAATATGATCAGATTTAACCACCCAGTAAGTTTGCTATTTGTTTCTGTTTTATTAGGCCAAATCAAAGGTTACAGCATCTCTTTTTCTACACTAATTTCAGCCCAGAGGGGGAATGTTTTAAAAGGAGATGATGAAATTTTAGAAAAGAACAGGAACTCAATAAAGGGATAATATTCAAATATTTTCTTTAGAAAAATACAACTATTTTATGACTATGGTATATGTATTCTTAGCTTTTTAGTAGTTAGAGAGCCTCTTTGATATTCACATTATGAAGCTTGTAGCTGGTTAGAGGTGGAGACTGGAAGGAGAATTGTGAGGGACAGGGGTGCTCATAGAGAAAAGACTGGTTGGCCAGCCCAGTGTCAAGGCTATTTACATTTCAGTTATATTGCCTTTTGGCCCTGTCCTCCTATAAGCTCAAAAGGTAGTTAGAAATGCAGCATGGCTGGAGAATTCAACCCAGCATATAATCATGCCTGAGTCTATACAGCTTCATTTGGATATATTAAGTGGTTAGGAATGAGTCCTATTTTTAACCTTTTGTGAGTTAGTGTATCTCATCTTACAAATGAGATGATCTAATTCAGTGGTCTCCAACTGCAGTTTACAGACCAGCAGTATCACCTAGGAACTTGTCACAAATGTAATTCTCATTTCCTCACCTAGACAGCTGCATCAGAAACACTATGGGATCCCTCAGTTAGTGTTTTTGGAAGCCCTCCATATAATTTTCATGCCTAAGTTAGAAAACAATTGACTTAAGCCCTGGCTGGTAGCACAGTGGATAAGGTGCCGGCCTGCAAACCCAAAGGTGGCAGGTTCGATTCCCCAGCCAGGGCACATAACAAGGTTGCAAAGGTCTCCAGTCAGGTCTGTGGCTGGAGGCAGGTGAAACGCAACCATACATTGATGTCTCTCTCCCTCTCTGCCTCTCTCCCTTCCCCTCTTTCTAAAAATAATAAAATAAAATCTTTAAAAAAAAAAAAGAAAACAATTGACTTAAATTATGTTGATCAGTGTATATTTTTTGGTAACTATATCAAAGAGCAACTTTCTCAATGTCTGATTCATAGTAGGTTTTCAATAAATGTTACCCTGAAAATGAAAATTCACTTAATTTGTAATGTGACTGTGTGATGTTTAATAGCATATTTTAGTCTCTTTGTTACTATATACTCAGGAGTGAGTGGTTGCCTTTACAGGTTATTCATTTCCTTTCCCTTTGAGACTAGATCTTCAGCTTGTCATTTAACATGAAAGGTCACCTTCAAAGAGAATTGTCTGATGCTTTAGTTATTTAATTCTCTAAAGAGTCATTGAGAAGCAAGGTTGGTTCATGCTAAACATTTCTTTCCCATTTTAAAAGAGGAATCCACTTTACTTAATAATGATTAAGGAAAAAAAATTTTTTTTAGTCTCTTCTGCAGGACTATCTAGACTTTCAGTGGCCAAGAGAGTGTTTGTTGTCTTAGGATTTCTAAGTTGTCTTTGATTCTGCTTAGGCAGAAAATTTATCCAAGGGCTTTAATACTCTCAGCCTTTCTCCAAGTATGTGAAAATGGGGGAAATAATCAAACACAAAGAATGTTGAAGTGCAACAGATTTATGGAGACAAAAGGGACAGATTGTAGAATGTGAATTCATATGTGTTATACACCCAATAAATTCTGATTTGTGAAATCCAGAGAATCATGGACTTCAGATTCAGTGAAAATCACGTGGTACACATTTAGTTTGCATCTTGTCAGGCAAATAACCTCTGTGAGTTGAACAGCATGTTGTATATGAAGACATTTACGTTCCTCAGGTGGGGGCATCGAAAGGGAGAGTCAGGACCTGGAGTTGGGTAGTGTCCTATTGGAATGAAATATCTGATTCTGTATAAAAACTTGCAATCCAGGGATCACTGAGATTTGGGGAAGCTTCACATGGAGCAGAGTGAGGAGCTAGGGATGGTCAAGGGGTACTGAGGGTCTACCAGGAAGACAGAAAAGAGTGATGGGGTAGAGGATACTGGGCCCATAGGGAGCCAGAAATCTAAATAGCTGTAGAACTTCCTTGGTAGCATTGCTATATTTATAGTGGAGAAGTGGGTGGGAGGATGCTTCTAGGGTAGAATCAGCTCATTAGTGCTAGTTACTACTGAGCAGGTCTTTGTCTTCTGAGTGAAGCCAGCCATTGACATCATAGGCTTTGGGTTGGTAGCTGAAATAGCTCTGAGTCCTGGCCAGAGTGGCCTAGCTTTGCACCCCAAATCTCAATGTGCTCCTTCTTTCAGAGAGTGGAGAATTGGCTCCTAGACCTGGGGTAAAGACCTGCATTTTGAAGTCCACATTGAATGCCATCCAGGTGCCAACCATGGAGACACTGGAGATAAGTGATGAGCAAGAGTTCCTGCCCTCAGGGAATCTCAGCCTAATGAAAAAGATACAAAATTTAAACCACTTATTATAATTCAATGGGGTGATTTTTGTAGGTACAAAATATTACCTGAATTGAATCAGTTTTTTCTGTCCTAAAAAGTCAGTTAAGGCTTCTTAGAAGAGTGCTACTTAGCTAGAATAGGTAGCAAAGAGGAACAGGGCATTTTGGGCAGAAGAAAGTTTGCTCTCAGGAAATGACAAGTGGTCTGTTTTTTCTTTTTTAGCATCATAAGAAACCTGAGGGTGAAGTGGACTTGAAGATGGACAGGTGACATCGAGGCAGATCACAAAAGACCTGTATTTTGCAGGACAATGGAGACCAAAGCTTTTAATACAAGAGTGACATGATGAAATTTGTTTTAGAAAGGTCATAAGGTCATTCTAGATCCTTTGTGGAGGGAGGACAAGAAGGAGTCAAACCTTGTCAAAATACAGTTGAGGCATCATGAAGGCCTGACTCAGGGCTTTGCCAAGGTGATAGAAAAACCAGGTTGACTTTTAGAGGCTTTTGGCCCAGCTGACCTTTCTTTTTTAGTCATATCCCCACCTTTTTGGGACTGCTGCTTTTATAGTTGCTGCCTCCAAAGTTGCTTCTCATACAGGGTTTGGATAGAACTTGAACCTACATTCTCTTATTTATTGCATGGAGGTTTTCTCTCTCTCGAAAATTTTGCCAAACTTTTCTAACAGTGTGAAATTAGACCTAATTACAAAGAATTCATAGTAATATGTTAGTTAATAAATTCTTTCCGTAGATACCATCTTTTGTAACAAGCAATATCCTTTGGAATTGACATGTAATTTAAGTGGCTTATAGCAAATACACTAATTCATTCATGGAAATTTACTGATATTTGCTATGCAAAAGCACTGCTGGCTTCACTGAACAGTAACTTAAGGAGTACTGGCTGTTCTCTTGCAGAATGTAACAGCTGTGCTTTATCCTTTACAGCTATAAACCAAGCAACTTTCTAAAAGTGTTTGGTTCATTCATTCATTCACTTCACTTGTCCACCTATTAATCCATCAGTCAACAAATATTTGTTAAGTATCCACTTTGTGGAGGCAAATGAATAGCATGAGGAATACATTAGTGGTGGAAATAAAAAATAGAACTGAGAGTTCTTAACGGACCTACGAGTTCTCAGAAAGCCCAGAATATACAAATTACCTTAGGACTCTGGGCAACTTAATCTTCAATATTAGGGTCACTTGAATTATTAAAAAGTATCTTGGGTTAGGAAATGAGGTTTTACCTTCTTAGATAACCTATCCTATATCTGCCTCCACGTTCTCATGAAAGTTACTTGAAAATTTTGATGATTGTACACTTTGGAACTATTCAACAGGGCACAATAATTTTAAGAAATAAATAACAAAAGTATTTTCTATTATCTATCTATGAGATTTCTCCTAACTTAGAATGGATGAAATAGAATGTTTTCCTATGCAGTTAAGATAGATGATGTTAGGTCTGTCCCAAAAGTATTGGCCACACAAACTGTTTTAATTATATTGACATTGTCTTGATACTTTCAGGACAGAACTCATATTTTATTTGTTCCACTCCCTTCTCAACTGATGAATCTGTTTGAAAACTGGCCAGTTCAGTATTCAGCTACTAGTTACTTGTTTAAATGATTAAGGGTCATCAGAGATCTTAAAAGTACATACCCAAACATATTTTGATCTCTTTCTCTTTTAAAGTCCTTCTTTTAATTGAAAAAGCTCTTTTTCACTACATAGTCTTCTACTCTTTTGTGAAAAGAGCACTTTCTGGGAGTTAGGTGACTTGATCTCTAATCCCAACTATGCTGTTAACTGATGGTATGGTTTTAGGCCAGGGTTTGGCAAAACAAAAACAAAAACAAAAACAAAAAAACAGCATGCTGCAAAAGCTGGCCTACCAGCTATTTTTGTAAATGAAGTTTTATTAGAACGCAACAGTTATTATTATCTGTGGAGCTTTTGTATTACAATGCAAAAATGAGTATTTAGGACAGAACCTATGGCCCACAGAACCTGAAACATTTATTATGCTGTCCTATATAATAAAAAAAATGGCCAACAACACCTTTAGGCAGGTCATTTTCTTTCTTGAAACTCAGCTTCCCCACCTGTAACATTTGGGAATTGGATTAGGTTGTTCCCAGGGCCCATATTCTTTTTAGAATTATATTACTCTATAGCAAGTCCTACAGAGCAGTTTTATCTCATATCAATTATTGTACACTGAGATATAAGCCTATTCATATTTTCACTCACTTAATTCAATTTAGTAAGCACATTATTAAGCCCCCAGTACTGGCAAGTCACTGTGGAAAATTAACTTGTTTAAGAGAGTACCTACCCTGGAGAAGCTTATAATCTGGTTAGAAAACATAGTTACAAAATTTAGAAGTTAAACTATAATAAAAGGTAATAAAGGCTAACACATTGAATGATAATGAGTAAAGGCATATAGAAAAGGGAGATCATATGAACTGAGATGATTAGAAAAACACAGAGGAAAGTGAGATTTTAAAAAGAATAGTATCCTCATAGCTTTATAGAATATTGGATTTAGTATCTTTCTGAAACAGATATTTTCAGATTTAGAGTATATGAAATCATTTAAGTTACTAGGGAAAAAAAAATGTAAGTTCCTGGAAATCAGCTTTAGAGATTGTGGTTGTAGGTTTAGGTTACATCCTAGAAATCTGCTTTTTAAAAGATTATCCCAGGTAGTTCTGATATATATGAATATTTTTTGTTTGTTTTATTTTATTTTTGTTTACTTTTAGAAATACAGCTTTGAAAATTTGGTGAGTTTTAAATACTATTTATTCCAAGGAATTTATCCTAGGTTAGGCAGAAACTTCATCATCCATGGGGCAATTACTTCAATGACTTTCTCTCTTCTTTTAGAAAATCTGAGATCTCCAAGAAGAATGACCTGAGTACTCAGTCCTCTATTTGCTAAGGCCACTGAACTTTTTAAGATACTTTCAGAGAGGGATCTGGGATCAGTACAGCTTTTGTGTCTTCTTAGTTGAGGAAAAATCATTGGAAAGAGCCAGCCTACTGACAACTCAAATGGTAAAGCATTTGCTTTACCAAAACAAAACAAATCAAACCTAAAACAAAAACAAGCCATACAAAAAAGGACACACCTCTCAATTAGAGGGGTTGGGAATTTCTGACCTCTATCCCAAAACATCACTGATGACTTGAACATATCACCAGATACTAAAGATGCAGAGGATAGATTCTACCTATGGGAGAATAACCCTCTGAGGAGAAGTTTGGAATCATTGAAACCATTGGAGAGGAACATCTGAGATTCATGTGGGTGACATTTCAAAACCTTCTGTCAGCCTCCAGTCCAGAGAAGGAAGCTGGATCCATTCCGCCTAAAACAAGACATCTTAAGAAAGTCATAATGACAAAGAAAATGAGAAAGAGGAAGGAAAAGAAGAAAGTGGAGACCCACTACCCCACCATTCTTCCAATGCCCTTGGTACCATCACAAAATGAAGTAGATGAGATGGTGGACACAAAGCTAACCCTATTTGGTGCCCAGGAAGATGATTCTAATCCCAATGAGGGAGGGATGAGGCATGGGGTGTTGAAATTCTGGGCTTGCTACATTTCAACAGGATAAATGATAACCCTTCACCTGGAGTGAATGGAATTGAAGATAAGGAGCTTGAGAAATACACTGGGATCTTTAGGCCCAGATAGAACGTGAAAGCACTGGCTCATGTCCTTTCTTTATATTTGCATTGTCATTGGGGGCTATTAACTTCCCTTTGTACTTGCAGGGCAGATTATAGAATTAGCAGGGTGAGTGTGCCTTTGTGATGCATCAGGAATGTCAGTCCCAGCCCTGTGAGCTCTCAGTGTTCCAGGTACCTGGGGCCCTCTTCTCCTGTAGTGAGTTCTTCGGCATCATCACCACAATGCTTTGGTTGTTTCCTAAGCTGTGTCTTCCAGATCTTCTCAGGGTCTAGGAAGCATAAGCCTCTTGTTTCCTAAGCTGTGTCTTCTAGACCTTCTCAGGGTCTAGGAAAGCATAAGCCTCCTAGAAGAGAGAGCACCAGCTAAGGCAGGAGGTGATGCTAAGGCTCCAGGACCTGGAAGGCTGAAGGGTTGGGGCAAAAACAAAGTGCAGCCCCCAAAAAGCTCCTATAGCAAGTTGAAGTTAATGTAGTTCCCCTTGTGTTTACTGAGATCTTATCTGTCAAAGAGAGAGATGTTTTTATGTTGAGATCCTCAAGCCTAAAGAAATAGTAAAGGCAAAGTAACTTTGGGACTTTTAACACTAATCCAGTTTTGGGTTTGTTTCCTACTTCCTCCCATTATATTGAAGTGGGACTCTGAAGCAGTGCTTCCAAAATTCATGCATATTTTACTTCTGTATGTAATCAATTAGCTTTTGTTACTTCTCTGGAAGCCATACAATTCCATCATTTTGAGTAATGTCTCCTGATAATGACCACAAAGTGGAGACTTCTCACATCTAGCTTCTCTTATTTTCCTTTTACCTTTGGCTAGAGATTCATTTTGCATTTATTTTTCACCTTCAGTACTTTGTTGAAATTCTGCCACTTGATACTTGATTTGGATATGACTGGGGGTAGAGTGAGTGTTTCCTGCTGTTCTTGGAGACTATCACCTCCCCTATCTCTAACCATCCTTTAGTTTTCTTTTTGTCACTTGTTAGTAAGACACCTGGCTCTTCCTTCTCAAGTGTGCCTCACATGTTCTCTAACCATCTGAAGATGGCTATGTTTTCTATATTAAAAACATAGTCACAATAGGTAATGTTCCTTCTTTGTTATTCTTCAGCCAGACTCAGAGTCTTGAGTTCTTTTGAGGATCCTAAAGAAAATAGAGAAAATAATACCTAGGAATAAATATAGCCAAGGATGTAAAAATAAAACCTGGAAAATTATAAGACACTGAAGGAAGAAACCAAAGATACAAATAAATAGAAACATATATCGTGTTCATGGATAGGAAGACTAAACATCATTAAAATGTCCATACTATCCAAAGCAATCTATATATTCAATGCAATTCCCATCAAGATTCCAATGTCATATTTCATGGAGCTAAAACAAATATTTCAGGAATTTATGTGGAATCACAAAAGGCCCCGCAGAACAACAGTGATCCTGAGAAAGAACAAAGTTGGAAGAATCATGCTACCTAATATCAAATTATGCTACAAGGCCACAGTAATTAAAACAGCATGGTACTTGCATAAAACCAGAACACAGCTCTGGCTGGTATGGCTTACTGAATTGAGTACTGGCCTATGAACTAAAGGGTTACTGGTTCAATTCTTAGTTAGGGCACATGCCTGAGTTGTGGGCCAGATCCCCAGTTAGGGTTATGTGAGAGGCAACCACACATTGATGTTTCCCTCTCTTTGTGTAAGCTTCCCTTCCCTGCCCTCTAAAAATAAATAAATAAAATCTAAGAAAAAACCAGACCCAACGATTATTGAAACAGAATAGAGAGCCCAGAAATAAGTCTACCCCTTTATAGTCAATTAATATTTGGGAGAGGAAGCAAATATATACAATGGGCTAAAAAGATAGCTATTCAATAAATGGTGTTGGGAAAATTGGACAGATATGTGCAGAAAAATGAAACTAGACCATCTTCTTATACCACACACAAGAATAAATTCAAAATGAATCAAAGATTTAAATGTTATACTAGAAACCATAAAAATCCTAGAAGAAAACAAGAGCAGCGAAATCTCTGGCATTACTCATAGAAAACTTTTATTGGATGTATCTCCCCAGACAAGGGAAAGAAAAAGAAAAAATAAACAAATGGGACTACATCAAACTAAACAGCTTTTGCACAGCAAAGGAAATCTTCAACAAAATAAAGACAACCCACAGAATGGGAGACCATATTCACCAATACCTCTGATAAGGAGATAGTAGCCAAAATTTATGAAGAAGTTACAAAACTGAACAACAGACAAACAAACTACCCAATTAAAAAATGGCAAAGGACCTGAACATACACTTCTCCAAATAGGACATACAGATGACCAATACACATATGAAAAAGTGTTAAATGTCAATAATCATCAGAGAAATGCAAATTAAAACCACAATGAGATGTCACCTCACTCCTGTTAGAATGGCTATCATTAATAAATCAACACACAAGTACCAGCGAGGATGTGGAGAAAGGGGAACCCCTAATGCATTGTTGGTGGGAACACAGACTGGTACACTCACGGTGGAAAGCAGTATGGAGATACCTCAAAAAATTAGAAATGGATCTGCCTTTTGACCCAGCAGTCCTACTTTTTGGAATGTACCTGAAGGAACCCAAAACACTAATTTGAAAGAACATAAGCACCCCTATGTGCATTGAAGCATTATTTATAATTGTCAGGATATGGAAGCAGCCCAAGTGTCCATCAGTAGATGAGTGGATAAAACAACTTTGGGACATTTACAGCATGGGATACTACTTGACTATAAAAAAGAAGAAAATTTTACCCTTTGTGACAGCATGGATAGACTTGGAGGGCATTATGCTAAGTGAAATAAACCAGTCATGAAAAGACAAATACTATATGCTTTCACTCATATGTGGAATCTAACAAACAAACTGAACTGACAAGCAAAATCCTTTGCCCATTTGTTATTGGATTGTTTGGTTTTTTTTGGTGTTGAGTTTTGTAAGTTCTTTATAAATATTACCAGAGCAGGATGACAAGCTAGTGGTGGGGGGAGGTTAGGGAGTTGAGGGATTGAGCTAAAAAGAGAAAGGACTCATGGACATGGACAGCAGTGTGGTGGTTGCAGGGGGAGAGGAATATAAGATGGTTAAATGGTAATGAAAAAAATTCGCCCCTACCTGGTAGCACAGTGGATAAGGTGCCGGCCTGCGAACCCAAAGGTCGCAGGTTCAATTCCCCAGCCAGGGCACATAACCAGGTTGCAAACCAGGTCTCCAGTCAGGTCTGTGGCTGGAGGCAGGTGAAAAGCAACCATACATTGATGTCTCTCTCCCTCTCTGCCTCTCTCCCTTCTCCTCTTTCTAAAATAATAATAATAATAATAATAATAATAATAATAATAATGAAATAAAATCTTTAAAAAAAATTTTTAAAAATTCAATAAAAATTAAAATGGAAAAGTAAATGCTTTCTTAAAAAGTTCAAGATCATTTTATTCCCCCCTTGTTGTCCCAGCATGCTAGGTCAATCCTCTTGCCAGTGGGTAAAATAACAGCTTAAATTAATCCTATACCCTCCTTTGAGGGAGTAGCTTTAAAAAGAGTTTGAGATTTCCCTGTAGCTTTAATTACTTGTTGTTATTTGCTACTTGCCCTAGTTTCCCAATTCATAGAAGAATAATAAATAAAGGTACAAATATAAATAAATATGTGAGTTATCCTCATAAGAAGGAAGCTGTATACTTTATTCTTTCCTTCTTTGGGCTGACCCTACGGTTACAACATTAGAATTGGAGACAATGAGCAGTAGGTTTGTTTTCTTCCTTCCTTGCCTGGAACAGAACTTTGTATTATTGGGAGAATGTAGGTGGAAAGGAGATATAATAAGTTGCAAATGCAGTATCAAATTTCTTTGAGGCTGCCTTGGAGGTAATTGGTAAAAACTGACCTGGAAGGAGTCATGTGATGTGGTAAGGATTTCAAATTAGAATTAGAAATTTTGCAAACTGTTATACTCCGTGCTTAGAGTAAAATGGGATGGCTTTCTAAACTCAGTCATGCTTTAATACTTTTAGTATTTTAAAATGTGGTTGAATTTTTGTTTTAGAGAGTATAGAGTTTTAATAAAGCTAACTGACCATTGCAAATGGGTTCAAAGTATTACATAAAATTTCAATTTACCTAAACTTTACTTATGTAGTTTATAAACGTATTTTCTGAATTTAATACAAGAAATATACTCCCAGGCAAGGCATAATGTATATGAAGTCCTGAGACATAGACCCTATTATTAAAAGTTCAAAAGAAGGTAAATATTAGTATTTCTACTGATTTTTTGTTATTCATTATTATAAGATGTTTCAGGATGGGCTGTATCATAGAAAAACTTAGTTGGAGTCTACTTAGCCATATCCTCAACTCCATCGATAATAGTGGTTTTCATATTGAGTTTATTTATTCCAAATTTAGAGCACATATTTCAGAATAAGAAAGATCTGTACAAGCACTTAGTTTGGAAACTCTTTTGCTCATTATCTTGGCCTCTTGCTCATAAGCAGGGGAAAGGGCATCCCCTGTTTTCTCATGTGATGAATTTTTACATGGAAAAGCATACATCCTCAGGTTTCATATTTTGTGTGACTATCCTTATGGTTTGAATTATTAAACATGGTTTTGCCTTAATAAAGTTTTTTGGGAAAATATATTTAGAAAAATAGTACAGCTATAAAATCAAGGTGAAAAAAAAATTTAATAAAACCTAATCCTACTGATGAGAGATAAAGCTTAGGGGTCATTTAAAAAAATGGTTTCCCCTTCAAGGCAGATGAACAGATACTGTAAATGTGGTAGGAGGTCAATAAAACTTTCCCAGTGATTTTTCTAAGATCTCTCATGAAATCTAATATGGAATCATAATACAAGTTTGTTAAATAGATCATTTAACTACTAACATGTGGTTTTATCTCCTAAAAGTGGTTATTGTTGCCCTGGTTTTTAGCCCATCATTCCACACAGAAACACTTCTTGCTGACCATTTTGTTTCAGTCTCCATATCTGCACAGCACTCTCCAAATGCCAACTCATGCCATCTTTACCTCCCAGAAAATTTTAACATGAAAAAACTCTGGCTAATGTAAAACTTTGCAAAGAACCAATGGAGAGGGTCTACTTACTGATTGAATTTTGTCAAAAAAAAGTAGAAATTGTCAAGGCCTGCCCTTGATTTACCAAAGGAGCCTGAAACACAAAGAAATTAAGTGGCTCTCTCAGGATAATATAGCTGGTTAGTGGTGCCAACAAAATAAGTAATTAACATTATATTAAATATTGTGTTCTTTACACATTACCTATGATCTTCAAGCAATCCCCATGGGGTTGGTATTTATGCTTTTATTCTACAGATGTGATCATTTAAACCAGAAAGATCCCAGGACTGGTTAAGGGCCGAGGCAGAATCCAAACCCAGGTCTGTTAGTCTCTTTGTTTCCAGTCTAGCTCTGTCATTTCAACAACAGGCAGTTTTTCTTATTTGCCAAAATTTAGATTTCAGATCTAATACATACAGGATAAAAATAGTCCAATAATAAAGTCTAATTAAAAAGATGATTTCTTCCAAGTATTGGGCAGTAACTAATAAAATAGTTAAATTAAGTGTCGTTGATAAAAGAAAATTGCAGAGTAATTTAAACGAAGTTTTAATCATCACAACCGAATAAATTGAGATAATTACTTAACTGAAAAGTGATCAAGAAAAAAAGGAACAGCATATATCAAAGCAACACCCTTGACTTGACAGGGGAACAAGACAGAGCACCTCAAAGATGAATTAGGTCCCATACAAAACTAATAGACTCAGAGATATTTCTAAATGTTTTCAGGTGAATGGTTTGGCACTTGGATAGTGGAGAGACAGGCTCTTCTGTCTAGTGAACTTGAAATAAGTGCCTATACTTAGGCTAATGAACTCTAGGCTTTAAATAGGAAATTTGAACTTTCTCATGCTTCAAAACATTCTTTTCATTCTGATTTGACAAGGCCTCTTTCAAAACAAAAGAACAACAAAGCTGGAAGATTCAAACCACTGGACTTGTGTGGTCAAGAAGTGTTGTTCACCTTTTCACATTCAAGACATGAGGACAACTGTTATATATGGGATATAGGATTGGTACAAAATTTAAAAGCTACATTCTGTCAACTGTTAAGAATTGCAGCACTGCTCCTATCACAGAACTGTTGTGATGGACCATCCCAGCCCCTTGGTTAGCATGCTCCTGGTTTCTAACAGGTAGTCAGTCTTTGACTAGGATCCTGGTCTCCATTGCTGATGCCATCTTGCTGTAGAGTTAATCCCTCAGTTAGTGAGAGATGCAAGAAAGGCTACTGTATAGAGGTTTAAATAGTCTACATGAAGGGGAAACCCCAAAACAGATTGAAAAAGTCTTTAATCGAGTTAATCTTTAATACATTGAAAATTCTGAGATTCTATTACAAATTTATAATGTGAACTTGACTTCCATCTGACTTGTCATCATCATTCTGCTTCTAGAATGCCTGTGAAAATGCAGTGCTGAATGGTAGTTCTGGTGAGCAGGACCATAGATCCATTTACAGAGAGTGATGAATCCAGTTGGTAACTGGAATTCTTAGTAACTACTGAAGAAATATTCTTAAATATCTGTCCCTTTACTTGGAAGAAAGCAGAATTATAATGACTGTAAAAATAAGAAAAAGAACATATTCCAGTCAGCATTTAGTATTAAAACTTGTACTTTGCTTGAAATGATCAACAAGAATCTCTGGCTAAAACTGATATATAGCAGATAACAGCGAAAATAAAACAGTAACCCCATAATCCTTTTCCTAAAAGCTACCATTGATCCTAATGTAAAGTTCAGTTTTATTTTTAAGTTAAAATTATGAAGCAAAGATCTATGTCTAATTCTATAAGTGATCCAACCCTATATGTTACATAATTACAGTCATCCATAGCATAACTGTAATTATATTTTGATCAACGCTGTACCAAATATAAAATAATGGTCCCATAAAATAATGGACCTGAAAAATTATTTTTGCCTAGTGACTTTGTAGTAGTCATTTTAGCACAACACATTACTCACATCTTTGTAGTGATGTTGGTGCAAACAAGTCTATTGAGTTGGCAGCCAGATCACAATATAGTACATACAGTTACAGTAGTTGGCTATACCATTTAGATTTGCCCTACTAGGGCATGCTATGTGTGGAAGTCCCCTAATGTCACATTTCTCAGAATGCACATCCAGTTAACTGGCACATGATTATAAATAATAATAAATAGGAAGTATCTGTCTGATCTTGATTTAAAAGTTAAAAAACTTAAACATAAACACTATACCCTAGTTTTTTCATTTGCTATTGTGCAACTTTGGCTATTTGTTTAAACTCATTAAAATTCGGTCTCCTTATCTAAAAACGGAGGGCATTAATTGGCTATAGGTGATTTTGAGGATTTCAAGAAACAATGTCTCTGAAAAAGCCTAGTGGCTGTTTTGTAAGTAGAAAGCGGTTGACATTGTAACACTTGTTGAATTCTAAGAAAACAAAACATTAACTGCACTAGTGCAGTTAATGGTAAGCTACTCATGCCAATCTATATTTCAAAGAGAAATAAATTTATTTATTTGAGTAATGATGTGAAGAAAATAGTTTTAATGTTTATTTATTTCCAATTTGAGTGACTCTTGAGAACATTTTTCCTCTAGAATTTGACAAAATTCCTTTATTGTTACAACCTGTGAAATCATTATTAGTTGGGCCTTCATTCCTGCCTTGTAGGGCCCAACAGCTGCTCATCTAGTCCTGTACTGCCATAGTTTAATGCAACATTTTTTTTTATATCATTGCATTTTCTAATAAAACTTCATTGTACAGATAATTTATTTAATGGCTACAATAAAGTAGTAGTTCTTAATTTTTCCTGCCCAAACATTCTGAATGATAGGAGATATCCTATCAATAACCATAGTTCACTATGGCAATGATTATTAGTGAAGCAATGACAGAGGAAACTACCAGATGTATTAGAATTTTTGAGAAATTATTATTGGCAAAGTCACCCTATAGTCTAATACCCCCTTTCACTATTTCTCTTATCTACCCGTTAAAAATCCAAGACTAACTATATAAAAACAATCATTAAATTCCAGTGTTTTGTATATGAAATTTTTTTGTTCTACTCAATAAGCACATCCAGAACATTTGTGCCTAAACTGAAGCTAGTTTATCTCAAGGTAAAAAAAAAAAAAAAAAAGAAAGAAAGAAAAGAAAAGAAGAAAGAAAAACATTCATAAAAAGTAGAAGAACCTGTCTGTCTAGTCTCTGACTATTCAGAGAAAGTGAAATAGTCACACAGTGACTACTGAAAAATATCAAAGGTACTCAAATGAGCTCAGGAGAGTGTTTTGACAATAGCAACAAGCACTGATAGAGTGCCATGAAAAAGAAGAATTATTTTGAGATAAAATACAGGAAATACCTTCTCTGTATAGGTAAGTTTTGAGCTGGGCCTGAGGAGAATATGGTATAAATGTATTCAGTCCCGAAGCTAAGCAAGTTAAGGTTACTTTACTGAATGGAGCCCCAGATCTAATAGAAACCTCTCAGAAATGGTGAAGCTGTTATGTCCATTACGAATAAGTCATTATGTCCAAGGAGTGGGTCAAAGCCACCATGTTAGGTTTCAAGTAAAGGCAGAAATGGTGTAGAGGCAATCACAAAAGAGACAATAAAGAGAGGGCCTAGAACTTTCATCTGAATAGTAGGAAGGCCTATGGAGTATTGGTCATGAAGTGTTTTGGGGAGTAGGTGCCCTCCAAAGGGAAACAGGATGGACAACAGTGAAGAACATGAAAGTGGGTGATTCAGATAAAGATCATGAAGAAAGGCACAGATGGAACAATATTAGGTCACATGTTGGGGACATGGAGTAGTTAGTTATGTGTGGTGGGGAGTAGTGAGAAATAACATGAGGTTAGTTGAACTCCATATATGTATTCTGTACTGACTTGGCTTTGATTCATAGTTGAGAAGCAGCCATTGTGAATTCTTAGTCTCCTCTAAGGAAATAACTTTGCCCAAGTCAGCAAACCCAAGAAGGAACAAGTTGGGGAATAGAAATGTGTGAGGGCATCAACCTATTCAATAATGACCTCTAAGAATGCTGTTTGATTAGCTGCCTTCTATTATACACAGTGCATGAAATAAATTGGCAAAATTTTAGTAAACTAAACAACATACCACAAAAGTGTTATACTATATCTGGGCTAATGACTGCCTTTTTATTTTCTCACACATACAATTTACTCTTGAACAATATAGTTTTGAGCTGTATGGGCCCATTTATACATAGGTTTTTTCAATAAATACTGTAAATATATTTTTTCTAAATTATGATTTTTAATGACATTCTTTTATTTTATTGTAAGAATATGGTATATAACACGTCGAACATACAAAATCTATGTCAATGAACTTTATATTCTCTGTTGTGCTTCTGGTCAACAGTAGACTATGAGTAGCTAAGTTTTGGAGGAGTCAAAAGCTATACACAGATGTTTAACTGTGCAAGAGTTCAGAGCCTCAACCCCCATGTTATTCAAGTTTCAACTATAATACATTTTTGTAAGTTGGTGGACAAAATTCAAGAACAATAACAAACAAATCCTTATGAGAAAATATAATTATTTTGTATTAAAAGGAATAAAGTAAATCATGATCTGACTTATGGTTTTATATTCCCACATTAGGCAAAAATTAACCACAATACATTTGGTAGAAAATTGTAAAGAGTTATTCATAAGGTAATAGAGTAGTACAACCTAGTATTCAAGATACTGCTGCAGACATGTCAGAGTTCGAGTCCTGGCTTTACCACTTAATAACTATGTATCTTAAAGAAATTACCTTTTTTTTTCTGCTCCAAATTGCCTATCTAAAAGTAAGAATAAGGCTTTGGTGAGGATTAAATGAGATAACACATTTAAAGCACTTAAAATAGAACTTGGCACACAGACTGCAAACTTACCAAATTTGCATCTGTTATCATCAGATGTGCAGGATACTTTTTCTGAAATACTGATTTATGTGAGAAGAAATTGTAAGGCCTCAAAGAGGAAGATTATATAAGGTGCCTGGGGAGTCTGACCTTAAGTATAGGGCCTCTCATCTTTACTAAATATTCTGAGCATGGCTTAGAGATCTAGTAGAATCATGATACTTAAAGAGATTCTGTGTGGCAAGATAGAAGTTATCTAAGTAAGCAGAAACCCAGTTAATATATGACAACATGTTTTATTTCTTAATATCTAATTGTGAAGGAGTCTGATCTTTTCTTTTGAAGATTTTATTCATTATTTTAGAGAGAAGGGCAGGGAGGGAGGAAGAAAGGGTTGCCTTTCACCTGCCTCCAGCTGCGGACCTGGCTGGAGACCTGGCTTGCAACCTGGTTGTGTGCCCTGGCTGGGAATTGAGCCAGCGACCTTTGGATTCGCAGGCTGGTATCTATCCACAGAGCCACCAGCCAGGGCTTCTGATCTTTTATTCTAAGTGCTTGGCACATAACTTTTCAGTAACTGTCTGTCAAGTAATATACAATTCTATGAACAGAATTCCAGTATATGTCAAATTAAATGTACCATTCATAGAAAAATCATTTTGTTTCATTTGTACATAGCTAGCTTTTTTGGTATTTTGGGATGGAAGACAACTCTCGGATCATTGCATGGAGGGAAAGAGACCCCCAAAAGAACCAAGTGTGAAATTTTCATTAAGTGGTTGGGGCAAGGAATCAGCATCAGGATGATGAAAAAAAGGAGAGATTCAGAACTGCTATATCCAGTAACTGACAAGTAATGCATTCCCCTTTTAGCAGTCTCAGGACTTTGCTTTAAAATGTGCCTATGCACATACAAACACACATATACACACTTGCACAGGCACAAATACATCACAGTTACAATGACCTCTTTATTAGTTTTGGGTAAGTGCTGTATAATAATCTACCTCATAACTTAATAGCTTAGAACAGTAACAATCATTCATTTAGCTCAGAAATCTGCAGTCTGGTCAGGTTTTGGCAGGGAAAGCTCCTCCATGTTCCATGCAGCATAGCTGGGGCAGCTCTATTTTTGACTGAAGGCTTCATTTCCAAGATGGCACACTCACATAATTGACAAGTCAGTGCTGGCTGTCATGTGGTTGCTCAACCATGGTGTGGGCCAGTCTCAGTTCCTCTCCACATGGGGCCTCTTTATAGACTGTCATCTAATCACAGCATGGTGGCTGTATTCCAAGAGTGATCTCCCCAAGAGGACCAGCTAGAAGCTAGGTTTTATGATCTAGTTTCAGAAAACACATAGTATTAGTTCTGCTATAGACACAGGATACTGGGATTCAAGGGAAAGAAATATAGAACCCCACTTCTTCCAGGTAGGAACGTCAATGTCAAATTGTCAGAAGAGTATGTGGAATGGGAAATATGTAGCCTGTTTTAAGAAATACAATGAGTACTTAGAGAAATGCTAATTCAGGCACCTCTGAAGTTTTCAAAAGTGACAAGACTGTTCTGGTTTGTAGAAAATATTTTCTGAAAGAGGCACATTTAAAAGGAGGAGATATTTTTGTGGAGATTTGGAAAAGATAGTTCCAATTACATGTAAGAGGTGTCATAATACTTTTCTATGAAGAAAGTTCCAAATACTACAAAAAGGACAAAAGAATGAAGGCAGCTGACTGAGGTAATTTAGCATAAAGAGCCAAGTGTCAACAATTTCAAAATAAAGCTAGGGATCTTCATCTTGTCCTGTTGATACCAGTCGAAGGGGATATTCTGGACAATCTCAAGAAGCTTTAGCTATGGCTTCCTCAATATACATAGAGTATGCATAGCTAAATCTAAGTTTCTGTGACTGAACAAAATTTTCCATCATTACTGCATGCTCAGAAAAGTCTTTCCCACCAAACTGAAAGTAGACAGGAAGATCTATACATGAAGTATGTATCAACATTCTTTGTTAGTAAATATTTATTTAGCTCTCACAGGTGAAATATGAATAATGACCATGGTTTTCCTTTCAGGCAGATTAGAATTCAGCTGAGAATAGTATTCAGCAAATCAGATGCCAGTAGCTTTGACCTCTCTGCCAGGAAAGAAGCATTTAAATCAGTTTTTAAATGATCTATTTTAGGACTTTGCATGTAAACCCAGCAAAATCAGTTTGCTAAAATCTATACCAGCTGGCCCAGGTGACTTTCCTTAGTCTCTGATTGCATCTGTTTTATTCACGACTGAACTGCTATTGATTTGTATAATGAAGCATTTCTGTGCAGGATTTGGGGTGGGAACAAGAGACCATAAACAATACATTTTCTTCTTCGAAATATATGCATTACTTTTACTTTGCTTCCCTTCACCTAAAGACTATCAAAAACAGAGCTATAATTGAACATGGCAATTCTTTTATCCTCCTATGGAATGCTAATTGGGAAGGTAGAATCTGCTCTAGCAAATGAGAGGGTAGTTATAGTTGGTCTTCTACTTTACTAGCCTCTGAAGAGTACTGTAATTTCATTTTCTACAAGTATATTACTTTAACTGATCCTATATGCTTCAATAATTTTGTTTAATAATTTAGCCTCCTGATAAAGAATCAGGGGCAGTTAAATAATGACAAATTTGTGACAACTATCTGTACCTTGAGCCTGGCCACTGTTATCAACAGAGAATCTCTGGTATTTTGACTAGAAGAGAAAATGCTAATCCTAAGGAATTAGGAACACACAATGAAAATAGAATTTTTATCTCCTTACCCGGGACACTTGTACAAAAGGAGCTGTGCACTCATTTACATAGGAGAGTTGAGGCAGAGACCTAATAGTAGGATTATTTTAACAGTCAATATGATTTAAGACTTCTTGCCATTTACTGGTTAGTATGTAAAAGTTTACTGAGTCTAGACAACTTCATGTGCAGGATTAAAGGTACTGTCTTGATCATAGCACCTAAATTTTAATGCCATCTGATGCTGCCAGTGTGACTGCCAATGTGATTAACTGCAGCTGGGGTCACTCTACCTGACACGAGGCAGGAATTGAAAACAAACTCATAGATTATTGATTTTTTTTTTCCCCTCACCTGAGGACATTTTTTTCACTGCTTTTAGAGAGAGAAACATGGAGAAAGAAGCATCGATCTGTTGTCTCTTGTATGTGCCAGACCTGGAATTGAACCCAGGTAGGTGGTCTGACCAGGAATTGAACTGGCAAACTTTTGGTTATGACACAATGCTCCCAATAACTGGATTACATTGGCCTCGGCCAAACTAGTGGTTTTTATTTCATCCCCTTGTAGTGATGGCAATCTGTGGGGGTTTAAAATTCTGCATTTTCTATGAGTTCCACAAGTTCTGTAACCTATAACCTGGGACTGATTGAATGCATACAATACTATATCTGGAGGCATGGTCCTAAAGGAGTTACTTTGAAGTATGGTGCTCTGTCTCTTTCAAGTTTAATTCTCTTTATATCCTAAATTCCATTTCTGTTTAGAATGACTATCACTGATTTCAGAAAGTTTATTGTAACATGTCTTGAGATACTAATATGACATATACCATATAAACAATTTAGTTTTGCTTTGTATATGTTCTTTCTAAAATAATGTTAAATGAACCTGTTACATTTTACTTTAAGGAGTTAAGCTTAGAAAAACCCTTCAAACAGTGTGACTTCTTTAGACAGGTGGTAATTTATTGTTAGGCATTCTGAAATGGTTTGCTTGGCAGAAATAAACATACAATAAAATTATGCAAAAAGCACTCAGGTGAGTATTTTGATACAGCAAATGACAAGAAAGTTTGGAATTTAAATATATTTTGAATTGTAGCAACTTTAGCAATTGAAGAGAAATGAAGACAAATCAAATAGAAAGACATTTTTATTTTAATATGGAAAATGTGCAGTGATGTAGAAGATACTACAGGAACAAGAAAAAGAGCTCAACAAAGAACTGGAAATTATGTTTAAATAACCAAGAAGATCAAGAACATGTAGTGATTGACAAGTATTAATAGAGAGCTCTTAAAGTTGTTTTGAATATAATGCACATGACATACTTCAGTATTTTTCCAATAATTTCAACACAATGTTTTTTATTAGTTTGTTTGCTAGTTGATATTTAGCAAGTGATAATGTAAAACACCAGAAAGCTACATGGAAAAAGCTTTTTAATTGTCTGGCTGCCAATATTTTAAAATACATATAGCTGTATATATAGATATATAGATACAGATATACACTATTTTTAGCAATATAGTTTGCCAGACATATTCTATCATTTATTCTCTTTGCTATGATATTCCTGTGAGAAAGATTTCTTTTTCTTTTTTCTATTATATACATTTTATAATTTTTTGAATGGGGTTTTTGATTCTATATACAGTGAAGTAAATACACTATAGCTTTCACGAAACAATAGGGAATTAGAAGTTATTTATTTTTAAATTTTTATTTATTTATTTATTTTAAAAGATTTTATTAGTTTTAGAGAGAGGGGAAGAGAGAGAGGCAGAGAGGGAGACAGACATCAATGTATGGTTGCCTTTCACCTGCCTCCAGCTATAGAACTAGCTGGAGGCCTGGCTTGCAACCTGGTTATGTGCCCTGGCTGGGAATTGAACCAGAGACCTTTGGGTTCTCAGGATGGCACCTTATTCACTGTGCCACCAGCCAGGGCCTGGGAATTATAAGCATTTATAATAAAATATAATTTATTCTTATAATGAATTCTTATAATAAAGTATAATTAATTTTATTACTATTTTTTTATGAATAATAAACTAAGCAACTAACATAAGAGGAAAAAATAGATAAAGCATTCAGACTGGGTAAGGATCTCGGGACCCAAGGAATGAACTGGCACTGAGTTTGCTGTTTCTGTTTTGTTTTTCAACATCTTTCTCTCCAACTAGTCCATGTTGGCATAGTGAGTAGAGAAGCTCTGTGAAGTTTCTCAATCTACATCAATTGAGAGGCTAGTAAAGGAAAGACATGCAATTCCTTTACTAGCATGGCAGTAGCAAACCTTATAGGGTGGAGATATGTAGGATTGCCTCATCCTACTGCTTGCCCTTCAGAGTATCAGGAGAAAGAGGAGCCCCTCCCTCTCCTAGTGGTGTATCATGGCAGAACTTAATGGTTGAGTACCCTGGCAGTGTAGTAAGGCTAACTTCCCATCTTTCTAACAAGAACACTAGAAAAATGGAACTGTGGCAAACTAAGTCAGGGTAAAAATATTGAAGAGAAAGTAGCTGAAGAAAGTGACAATTTAAATCCCTGTTTAAGATGCTGGACTAACATCTGAGCTATGCATACATGAAACTAAATGGAATCAGCTGAGCAAAGATTTTTAACAAGTGAGCTATAGCGAGGACCACTGCTCAGGTATTGGACCAAAATCTGGGTGGCTCACAGAATGAGCAAACCAGTATCACTGCAAATTCTTTGACAACTAAATTGACATTGAAAAGATAGTCCCCAGAAAATGGGCTAGGATATATATTGATGATCTGTTGAACAAAATAAAACGAAAAATAATCAGTGCTCTACAGAAGATTTAAATAAGATTCAGTCTCATAATATTAAAATGTCCAGAATACAACACAAAATTATTCACCATACCAAGGATTATGAAAATTGGAAGAACTATCAAAAGAACAGGAGAACAACAGACATCAACCGTAAGATGACACATATGTTGGAATTACATTAAAAAAACAAACAAACTCTGAAAACAACACCATGTTGCATCATTTGCAACATTCTTGCAAATAATGGGAAGATGAAAGTTCTCAAAAGACATAAAAAAGATTTAAAAAGACAGAGGGAGAGAGAGAGAGAGAGAGAGAGAGAGAGAGAGAGAGAGAGAGAGAGAGAGAGAATTTCCAGTCAAGATAGTAGCCTAGGCAAATATACTCAGAATCTCCCACAACCACAACAAAAGTATAGCTAAACTACAGAACAACCATCTTTCAGAACTACCTAAAATCAAGCTGAATGGAGGTCCTACAACTGTAGAATTAAAGAAGAAACCATGTAGAAAGTGGTAGGAGGGGCTGAGACATGGAAAAGACTAGTCCCACACTCACATGTGGCAAATAACAACCAAGAGGGATATCTCAGCAGCAGAGGTTCCCTCTGAGGAATGAGGGGTCCCAGACACATAACAGCTCCCCTGCCCCAAGGTTCCAGTGTGAGAAAGAGAAATCCCCATAATTACTGGTTAGAAAACCCAGCAAGGATTGAGGCTGAGGGAGATGGAAATTTTTAGAGTCTCAGACAACTCCTTTTAAAGGGCCCATGCACGAGCTTCCTCAGACATGATTGCTCTGAGCTTCAATACTTGGACAGCAGCTAGAAAGGTGTCAGAGACATAGGGGGAGGAATTGAATTGTTTGGCATCAAGAAAGATGTGGAAGACAACCTTCTCTTAGATCAAAGTGCTGGCAGATACCATCGTACCTTTGATGAGCAAGCAGTCCTCAGAGCCAGCAAGCTGGCACATCTGAGACTGAGACTCCATCAACTTGGCCTTTGCAGTTTGCCCCACCCTGGTGGTTCCCTGAGACTTTGTCCCACTCAGGTTCCAGCTCCACCTAAGCTGTTTCCAGAAGTTTTTCCGTATGAATGTCTTGCCCTGGCTTGTGTTTCAGAATTTCCTAAATTCTCTCTAATAAGCAGCAGTATCTAACCTCAGCAATTCCTGTACCTCTTGCTAAGTGGTCCCAGGTCCAGCACTAGCAACAACCAGCCTTGGTTTGAAGTTTGGCCACTCCTGGGCACCTCTAACCCCAGCTTAAGTAGCAGCTATTTGCAGATTGCTTTGTAGCTAATACTAAGTGGCAACTGGCAGAACACAGGCAGCAGCTGACCTTGGCCTACAACTTCTAGGAGGCTCCTGAGCCAGCGCACATGGTAAACAGCTTCAGACCACATTAAGGTACCACCCAATCAACTCCAAAAGAGAAACACTCAAGGAGCTGCCTCAGTGGGCACCAGAGTCCTACTGAAATAAACACTACTCTTTGGACCCCTGCAGAGCCAATTTTCTACAGAGGTTGAAGGTTGGTGGTCAGTGGTCATAGCCAGTCCTTGCAGCTGATTGGCATTGGTAAGTCCCTCCAATTGACATACCAACCACAATCAAGGCTCAACTATAAGAAGAGGGTATACTCAGCCCACACAGGGAGTGTACCTTGAGTAACCATTGTGGGTGATAGGGGATGCTGTGCCACGGGACTCTACAGGACACCTATTACATTAGGCCACTCTACCGAGACTGGGAGATGTAGCAGTTCTGCCTAATACATAGAAACAAATACAGGGAAGCTGCCAAAATTAGGAGACAAAAAAACATGACCCAAAGAATCATGATGAAAGAATTAAACAAAATTCCAGGAAAATAACTAAATAAAATGGAGACAAGCAATCTACTAGATGCAGAGTTAAAACACTGGTTATAAGGATGCTCAGTGAACCCAATGAGAGCCTCAGCAGCATAAAGATCTAGTCAGAAATAAAGGGAACACTAATTGAAATAAAGAATAATTTACAGGGAGTCAACAAAAGAGTGGATGAAACTGAGAATCAAATCAGCAATTTGGAATATAAGGATGCAAAAAAAATCCAATCAGAAGAGCACAAAGAAAAAAAATAATCCAAAAGATGAGGATAGTTTAAGAAGACTCTGGAACAACTTCAAGCATAACAACATTTACATCATGAGGGTTCCAGAAGGAAAAGAGAGAGAGATAAAAAAATATTGAAACGTACTTGAAAAATAATGACAGAAAGCTTGCCTAACATGGTGAAGGAAACAGACATACCAGTCCATGAAGCACAGATAGACCCAAACGGTATGAATGCGAAAAGACCAACTCAAAGACACATTATTAAAATGCCAAAAGTTAAAGATAAAGAGAGAATCTTAAAAGAAGTAAGAGCCTGGTTAGTGTGGCTCAGGGAATTGGAGCCAGCCTGTGAACCCAAGGGTCGCTGTTTTGATTCCCCAGTCAGGGCACGTAACCAGGTTGCAAGGCAGGTCTGCAGACAGGTCCTTAGCTGGAGGCAGGTGAAAGGCAACCATACATTGATGCTTCTCTCCCTTTCTTCCTTCCTCCCTGCCTCTCTCTCTGAAAATAATGAATAAAAATAAAATAAATAAAAGAAGCAGGAGAAAAGCAATTAGTTAACTACAAGAGAGTGCCCATAAAACCGTTAATTTCTGAACTGAAACTTTGTAGACCAGAAGGGATTGGCAAGATATATTCAAAGTGATGAAGAGCAAGGACCTACAACCAAGATTACTCTATCCAGCAAAGTTATCATTTAGAATCAAAGGACAGATAAAGAGCTTCCCAGACAAGAAAAAGCTAAAGGAGTCCATCGCCACAAAACCAGTATTATGTAAACAGTTAAGAGTCTCCTTTAAGAAGAAGACTATTAAGAATATAAAAAATAAAATGGCAATAAATATATATCTATCAACAAATGAATCTAAAAAGCAAAATGAACAATCAATAAAGAAACAGAACATAGATACAAAGAACATTTTAATGGTTGCCAGATGGGAGGGAGTTTTGGGGGAATAAGTGAAATGGTGAAAAGATTAAGAAGTAAAAATTGTTTTTTTATAGGATAGTCATGGGGATATAAAGTACAACATAGGAAATAAAGTCAATAGTTGTCTAATAATTATGTATGGTGTTGGATGGGTATGAGATTTATCAGGATGATCACTTATTAAATTATGTAATCTTTAATCACTGGGGTGTATACCTGACACTAATATAATAATGTATGTCACTTATAATTATAACTAAAAAATAATAAATAAATAAATTCAAGTACACTGTGGATATTTAGAAACCTCAAAAAAAGTAAGAAAGAAAAGAAAAATATTATTAAATAGAAAAAATAAAATAATATTTTAAAAATCATTGGAGAGGTTCAATAACAGCATATACATATAAGAGGAAGGATTCAGTGAAATCAGAAAACTTGAAAAGTGTAATAGAGATTATTCAATCTAAATAGTGAGAGAGAGAGAGCAAGAGAGAGCGACTAGAGAGGAGGAACGCAGAGAGAGGAACAAAGTCTCAGGGTCTCATGATATTGTAACAACAGGTCTAATATAAATGCCATAGAAGCAGAGAAAGTGTGTGAAAAAAGCATATAAAAAATGAAAAGTGCTGGGGGGAGAGGGTTGGGTGGAGGTGGAAGAGGGTAGAGGGACGATAAATGGTAATGGAAAACTACAATAAAATTTAAAATTAATAAAATGTGTAAATAGAAAGTGAAAAGTATACAGAAGACAAACAACGCTATTAAAAACTTTATCTAATTTACACTTAAAGTACACTCCACTCCACAACAACAAAATGCAATTTTTTTTCAAGCTGAGATGAAACATTTATCAAGGTAGTCCATATTATGAGTCACAAATAAACCTCTTCAATTAAAAAAAAAAAAGCCCTGGTTGTGTGGCTCAGTTGGTTAGAGCATTGTCTCATGCACCAAAAAGGTTGTGGGTTTAATTTCTATTTAGAGCACATACCTAGGTTTCAGTTTCAATTTCTGATCAGGATGCATATGAGGCAATAATAAAGGAGAGGATTAAGATTTTTTTTAAATTTTGAAATTATCAAAAGTATGGTCTTTAATTATAAGAAAATTAACCTAGAAAGAAATAATAAAATCATATACGTAAAACCCCTAGATATTAGAAATTAAACAAAACTTCCCTAAAATTCAAGGGGTCAAAAAAAATTATCTCAAGGGAAATTAGAAATTATTTTAAACTAAATAAAAGTAGAACTATAGGCCCTGGCTGGTGGCACAGTGGATAGACACCGGCCTGCGAACCCAAAGGTCTCTGGTTCAATTCCCAGTCAGGGCACATAACCAGTTGCAAGCTAGGTCTCCAGCCAGGTCCTTAGCTGGATTCAGGTGACAGGCAACCATACATGGACATCTCTCTCTCTCTCTGCCCCTATCCCTTCCTCTCTGGAAATAATAAATAAAATCTTTAAATAAAAAGAAAAAAAGAAAGTGGAATTACAATAACTCCAAATTTATGTAATGCATCCACAGCAGTTCCTTGGGGGGAAGCTATAGCATGAAAAACTTATATTAGGAAAGAGAGGCTCAAATTAATAATTTAAGCTTCTGTCTAAAAATAAAAAAGAGCAAAGCATACTTAATACAAATAGAAAAGCAGAAGCCAATGAAATTGAAAATGTAATCAATATAACAAAAAAAAATCTGATTTTTAACAAAACAATACAATTGTTCAACCTCTAATGTGATTGAACAAGAAAGCAAGGCATCAGGAAAGAGGAGATGTTAGTAAAGACTCAACTGACATTAAAAGGATAATAAGTAAATATTGTTAACAACATTAAGTACATAAATTTACAACTTAGATAAAATAAAATTCTGAAACATAAATGTCAAAACTCAATTAAAGAGAACTAGATAACATAGGTAATACTATATCTATTGAAAAAATTGAATTCATAGTTAAACACCCTGGAAAAATTATTTCCAAGTTCATATGGTTTTACTGGTGAACTGTACTAAATATCTGAAGAGGATATTACATCAATTTTTCAAATATCTCATTGAATTAGAAAAGGAGAGAACATTTCCCATCTCACTTTATGAGGTCAAAATTACCCTAATACCAAAATTTGACAAAGCCAGCACAAGAAATAAAAACTGCAGACCAATGTTCCTCTTGAATGTAGACAGTAAAATACTCAACAAAATATTAAGCAAGTCAGCAAGATATTATAGTGTGAGGTGAGGGAAACACCCAGATATTAGGAATGCCAGATCACTTCTTCAGAGTAAAATCAACTAATACATGTAATCATATGAAGAGATAATGACAAAAAACAACAAACATCAATAAGTCTAGAAAAAGTATTTGACAAAATCCAACATTCAATTTGTAATATAAACCCTCAGTACACTTGGAAGAGAATGTCTGCAATCTCATAAAAGGCATTTATGAAAATCCTATAGCTAACACTGTACAGGGTGTGTGATAAAGTGGTCAAATTTTAGTAAAATAACATACCACAAAAGTGTTATATTTTGAAATAAATTTATTCTTATATGTAAACATATAAACATAGTCATTATTTTTTAAATTGTTCAAAAAATCTCCATTTGCTGCAATAATAGACTTGATTCAAGTTCAGAATCTTAAGCACTCTTTAAAAACTTTTCTTTATCCATGGACATCATCATGTTTTCAATCTTAGCTTTAACAGCCTCCTTATTGGAATGAGGTTGTTTATTAACTTCTTTTTCACAAATGCTCTATACATAATAGTCTAAAGGATCCACATCTGGTGAGCTAGGTGGCCAGATTTCCTTTGACCAGAATTTGGGAACATTGACACTGAGACATTCACCTTTTTGGCATTATGTGCTGGTGCACCATCTTGTTGGAAAGATAAAATGATGTCCATTTGTCACTTGCTTCATCTATGGTACAACTAGTTTTCTCAAAACATCAAGGTAAACATCAGCAGTCACCTTCAAGCCTTGTGGAAAAGAAGTGGGGTCATGGTATCTCCTTTATTGCTGATAACACCTAACACCATCATTGTAGCAGGAAATTTTATGTTCATGACAATTGGAGTTTCATTAAGATTCTCAGAGAGCCACTTGTTTCTTCTGTTTACTATTTGGTTCTGCTGAGAATTCTTTTCATTGGAGAAGAAAATCAGAGGGTTTTTTCCTTTGGGATTTTTCAATTTTGTTATCACGTTCCTCTTTCAACTTTCTTCATCCATGGTTAATTACTTCTCTCAAAACGTCAAGGTAAACATCCTGGATCTTCATTGATGAACTTCTGGATTCTTTGTACAATATCTGGACTTGTGCAATCCTTGCATACCTTCTGCATTTTCCTTGTTGGTGTGGCAACATCAGGATTAGCATCATACACTTTGTTCACATTGTCAACTGTACATAAAGGGATGTTATTGAAGTCTACAATTTCCTTAGCAGTCTGCCCTGCACACAATCCGAAAATGATGGTTGCTCTAACATTGTATTCCTTTGACATAATGGTTGCTCTCAGAATTTAATACTTTATATCTGAAACAACAATTTTAAATCATAACATTAGAAACATCATTTTTCAAAGTTAGTAAGAAGCACTGTGAAATAAGGAGATGCAAAGTTATTGCCACTTTATCATGCATACCCTGTACTTAGTGGTGCAAGGCTGTTTTCTCCTTAACATCAGAAACTAGACAAGGATGTCTACTCACCACTCCTATTTAATATTGGACTGAAGTTCTAGCAAATGCAATAAGTTTAGAAGTAAAACAAAGGACATTATTTTCTTTTCTTTCCAGATAATTGGAAAGAAAAAAAACACTATTTTTTACTCTAGATGACATTGTTTATGTAGATTATCTCAAGGAATCTATTTTTAAAGCTCCTAGTACTAATAATTGAGTTTAGCAAAGGTCTGGAATAAAACAGCAACAAAAAGTTTATTATATTTTTATACACTTACAATGAATAGTTATAAATTGAAAATTTAAAGATCAGTAATATTTATGGTAGCTTCAAAATGAAGTAATTTGGAATAAGTATAATAAAATATGTGCAGGTTCTGTATGCTGAAAACTACAAAATATTGATCATGTTAATGTAGCAGCATGTATTTGTGGGTTGGAAGACTAAATAGGGTTAGAATATCAATTTTCTCCATATTTATCAATAGATGTAGTATAATCCTAATCAATATACAAGGAGGATATTTTTTAATATTAACAAGATGATCATAAAATGCATGTGGAATGGTTGACAAACTAGCCAAATATTAAAAATAAAAAAAGAGTGAAGGGACATATATAATCAACTTTTAGGACATATTATGAAGCTGTAATAGTCAAGGTGCCAAAATATACATAACAGTGGAACAGAAGGGAAACTCCAGAAATAGACTCACAAAAATGGCTGAAATTTGACAAAGATGCAATGACAATTCAATGAATGAAAGACTTTCAACAAATCATACTGGAGCAAGCAGAAATTCACATGCAAACAGTGAACTTTCTTCTACGCCTTAATCAACAAGCAAAAATTAACTCAAAATGCACTATCAGTGTAAATGAAAAAGTAAATCTATAGAACATTGAAAAGAAAAACATAGGGAAAGATTTTGTTGACCTTTAGTTAGGAAAGAATTCTTAGATTCAACAAGAAATGTACAGTCCCTAAAAGAAATACCTAACAAATTTGACTTTATCAAAAGTAAACAGTGCCCTGGCTAAATGGTGCAATTTGGTGTATTGTTCTATACCTTGGTCATCCTTAGTCAAGGCACAAACCTAGATTGCAGATTCAGTCTTCTAGTCGGGGTGCATGTGGGAGGCAACCAATTGATATTTCTAACTAATGTCTATGTCCCACCCTTGTAATCAATAAAAACTTATCCTCAGGTAAGGATTTAAAAATAGTAAAAGCTTTTGCTCTTCATGGAACATTAAGAGAATAGGAAAACAACCTACAGAATGGGAGAAAATATTTGCAAATCATATATCAGACAAGGAATTTGTATTAGGATATATAATGAACTTTCAATATTCAAAAATTAAAATATAAACAACCCAATTTTAAAAAGTGGGCAGAAGATTGAAGCAGATACTTCACCACAAAAGATGTATAGATGAATAATAAACACATGAAAAGGTACCCTGCACAATTAGTCATTAGGGAAATGAAAACTAAAACTACCATGTGATAGCTTGGGAAAAATAAAAAAATATTGATGATACCCAGGACTGATAAGGATGTAGAGTAAAAGGAGCTTTCATATGTTGCTGATAGGAATACAAAATGATACAGCCATTATGGTAAATAGTTTGGAAGTTTCTCAAAGAATTACACATGTACTATGTGACCCAGCAATCCCCCCTTTTTGTATGGATAGTAAAGCAATGAACTTCATGTTCATATGAAAACCTGTACAAAGGTTTACAAAAGTATTGTTAGTGATCTTCTAGAACCAGAAGCATCAAAAATGTCTTTCAATGCTTGACTCCATAAACAAACTGTTGTGATCTTCATATGGATTACTATTTACCAATAAAAAAGAAATGGACTATTGGTACATTCCAAAATTTGGATGACTTTGCAGAGAATTATGCTAAGTCAAATAACAAACTCAAAAGGTTATATGAGGTCTGACTGAAAAAAGTCCAGTCATTGTTAATATAATGGGAATGGTTTGTGTGACATTGATGTAACCTGGCAGCCAAGGAGAGTGGACTGGAATGCACTTGTGTGAACAATGATGATTTTACGATACTATTTAATGGGGATGGTAGACACATTTGAGTAAGCATGTGCACTATGTGGCCATAGCATTCAAAATGACTGAGTGAGTAGAGCAATGAATCTGCATCAAATTTTGCGTTAATCTCAAACATTCTTCCTTAGAAACTACTTGGATAATTCAGAAGGCCACAGCTACTACAGGCAACAGATAGTAGACAGCTTTATCATGACAACACACCTGCTCATGCAACACATCTCGTGCAGAGTTTTTTGGCAAAACATCAAATCACCCAGGAGATTCAGCCCCATTACAGCCCATATTTGATGCCTTGTGACTTCTGGCTTTTCCCAAAACTAAAGTCACCTTTGAAAGTAAGAGATTTCAGACAGTCAATGAGATTCAGGAAAACATGACAGGATAGCTGATGGCAATTGGGAGAATTGTATGAGGTCTCAAGGTGCCTTCTTTTGAAGGGGACTGAGGTGTCATTGTCCTATGTCTTCTATCTTTTTCAATAAATCTCTATTTTTTTACACTGCATGGCTGGATACTTTTTGGATAGAACTTGTATACTGTATGATTCTATTAATGTAGCATTCTGTAACTGCTTCCCTTAACACCCTTGCTCTCAAGGAATAAAGAAGAGATCAATGTTTTCCAGGGCTTATGAGTGAGGAGAGTCTGAACACAAGTGGCAGCCTGAGGGAACTCTCTGGGATGCTGACACATCTCTGCATACTATCTGAAGTCTGTATATGTTGAATCCTTGCAGAATTATACATAACAAAAAACTTGAACCTTACTGTTTGTTAATAAAATAAAAAAAATTTTACCTGAATCCTTAGCACTGTTTCATGTAGAACTAGGGGAATACCAATGTATTCTCAGCTCTATAATCTGTGGTTACACACTAAATTGAAGGGGAATTAAATATTTTGTTCTTTTATTAATATAGTTTAATATTCAGCTAGGAACTTAATAGATATAGCCCAAAGGATAGTATAAAAAAGTAATAGCTTTAAATTGTGCTGTTTCAAGGATTTTCAGGTCCCAGTGTTTCCTCTTCCTATACTAAGTTCTCCAGTCTGCATTTTAATTAAAATTGTAATTCTATAAAATATTTAACCATTTATCTTCAACAATGCTTTTTTTTTTTTTTTTTTTTAAGAAGGTGTAGGTGTGACGATCATGTGCATCAAGACCCACATTTTCTTTTTTCCTTTTTTTTTAAAGATTTTATTTATTATTATTTTTAGAGAAAAGGGAAGAGAGAGAGAGAAACATCAATGTATGGTTGCCTTTTACCTGCCTCCAGCTGGGGACCTGGCTGGAGACCTGTCTTGCAACCTGGTCATGTACCCTGGCTGGGAAATCAAAAGCAATGCTTTTTAAAAATAAGAATGGGATAAAAATACTTTTATATTCAGTTCTGCATCTTTCTCAATTTTTTCTGACATAAATTTTTCCTACCAGACCTGAGTTGGAAGCTTCTTTTAAATTTAGTGACTGAGTTAATGTTGCTTAGGGGAAAAAAATGGGGTACTGGAATATTTTACCCCAAAACCAATGCTTTTTGAAACCAGAAATCAGTATAGTGTGTATTTTCACAAACTTCTAAGAGGATTCAGGAATGATTAGATATCATTAACTCTGAAGGGACTAAAATTTTACCCTGTTTGCAGGCTCACAAAACAGACTGCCAGTTTCATAGATACCCTTTGCCAGTGGCTTCAGTCAGCTAAATCATTAGCTGCAGAGAACTGTAGTTTGAAGAGGTCATTATGATTTGGGGACCCCTACAGTAAAGCATGCACCCCACCTTGTTATACAGCCTCCAGGCCAGTCTATTGATCTCTACTCAAGGAATACTTATTTGCAAATTAACTGACAAAAGGGACCAAAGGAGGTACATACTATCTGTGATGTTCAGAATATAGAAAGTGCTGGGTCTTCTTTATTGGAGGGGAGGGGCAGAGACAACAGTTTTCTTTGATGGCCAGAGAAGTGAAGTGGTTTGAATCTGTCCATATGGTCCTAAGAAAGTTACTTGGTAAATAAACTTATGAATTTTGTTTCATAGGTTATCAGCTACCACCACTGGTAGAGCGGCATTTCAACTCAAGCTCTGCTTTGCTAACCCACAGAATATCTAACATGAAGTGAAAGGTGTGCACACCATGAGGTAGAAATACTTGTGCTAAATCCTGACCCACTCATTGGTGGCAACTAACAGTGGGATTTGGTAGCCCTGAGAACCATATATTGGAAGATTTGCCATAGGAATGTGTTGTGGCTTGGCTAATCAGGTGCCAATGGCCAGGAAATAAGGCATTGGCCATTTGAATGCAGCATACCAAGTGCAATCATTCTCTGCAATGGATTCAGTTCCAGTCACAATGTTTGAAATAGCTGGGGTACAGAAACAACTACTGAACTCACTGGCGATGAAGCCACATTAAGCCTTTAGCCCATGTTGCCCTTTTTCATTAGGCACACAGGGCTGTACCATCTTTTATTACCCCCATCGCAACTGTCTCTCCAATATCTCCTCATTAACAGGTCATAAAGTGAAGGACCATTCAGTGCTTAGTTGACCATACAATTTGGTCAGATGCTTGATTCCAATCAGTTAGAACTTTTCCATTTATACTACTTTCCCCGATGGGTTAACCTAAAGATAATCGATACTGTTCTCCTGGTAAATCAGCCAAATTTCTGTTTAAACTGACCAGTGGAAGAAAGAAAATCACAGCTTTAGTTTCCAGAAAGAATAAATTACTTTACCAAAAATAACTTAATCTAAAAGAAGAATGACATATTAAACTTACGTATTTCTGGGGGGAAAACGCGGGGAGCTGAGGGGAGGTATTGAAGCTTGAGAAAAACTTAATAGCCTCTAACTAATCCTGAAATATCTGGGTAAGTTCCGATTAAATTTGCCAGAGGCATAAGTCTCAATGGGAAAAAATATATAGGACATGAGACACTGGACAAGTTACAGAAAAGGTCATTCTCATTTCTCCGCATTTGCTCCATATTCATATTTGAAATACTTTGTGGAGAGAATTTCAACATGCTAATGTGAAAGAAAACCTGTAAGTTGAGAGCCCAGGCCTGTGAATTTGACACATCTAATGATAAGATCCAACCCCACCACTTGCTCATGTAACTTTAAACAAATTCCTCAACCTTTTTTCACCAAAATGTCTTTACTTTTAGTGCTATGATGATAACATACCATTTATATAGTTGTGAGGATTAAAGGATGAGATAATATGTGTAAAGTGATTAGTGCAATACTTAGCAAATAGAACCCTGAGTAAAAACCCAGCTGTTACTATTACTAAAGAAAGACCATAGAAGTTTTACTGTGATTTTACTAGAATAGATAAATGTTATACAGAATGAACTATGAAGAATTGGTAGCTTCCTACACAGCAAAAATTCAAAGGCTAAGAATGCTCATTCAAATAAATCTTAGTTGATGACTGTTTCCTGAAATTTCATTATTAGAATTTCACCCCATTGAATTGAGGGTATCATAAGTGTATTAAATACAAAATAATTGGAAGATTATAGAGGTCACTGTCTTTAGTCATTTTAATTGTGAGGAACTTTATTTAATTCAACCCATTCCTGAGAGTAAAAGAGAAAAGAGGAGAGGTGGGAAGCAATAGGAAGTTAGACAAAAAGATTGCCTCAGGGATAAGAAAGTGAAGAGTAAGAAGGTGAAGTTTATTTGAAGACAAATTTTACCACCTTCATTATTTAGTCAAAGTTCAAGTTTATTTCAAAAGAATTAATAATATAGATAATTATGTCATTTAGCCAAAGAATTCAAGTGTTAATAAAACTCCATTATACCCTGCCTGGTGTAGCTCAGTGGATTGAATACTGACCTGCCAACCAAAGGGTTGCCAGTTTGATTCTCAGTCAGGGCACATGTGTGAGTTTCAGGCTAGGTCCCTGGTTGGGGACATGTGAGAGTCAACCGCACATTGATGTTTCTGTCTCTCTCTTTCTCCCTCACTTTTCCTTCCTCTAAAAATAAATAAATAAGATCTATAAAATAATTCATCATTGTTCAATTAGTCCTTACATCTTTTATTTTCATGTAAGTAAAGAGAGATTTTTGAGTAGAATTCTGAACTTTCACATTTTTGAGGTAATACCAGTTATTTACATTTTAGTAACCATATATTGCTATGATTTTTCTTCATGCATGCAAATCAGGCATGGAATTGTATTATCTTCCGTGGCCTGCCCTGGTTGACCAATCACACACTGATCTTGGTTTTAGTGTAGGCTATTTTCTAATACATTGAGATTCTTCGTATTACAAAATCAACATGGTTTTCTTTTTGTTTTCATGATAATAGCCACTTGTAACTCATGATCTTCAAACCATCTTAGGAGTTATGTATGCTATGTACTCACTCATTATAGAAAACATTCCACTGTTCTCATGAAAGGTATTCACTCTTCCTTGACACTAATGCTCCTGGATTATGAGGAGCATATTCTAGCAATATAACCTCTTCCGTTATTGAGCCTCTCTGATGAGAAGCTTGTTCTTATATTGAGACAGAATCTGCTTCTTAATTATAATGCTGCTTTTTATAGTAGGACAGAGTAAACTTTTTCAGTCTGTCCTCTGATGGCCCTTTAAGTAAGTTTATGTTGCCCTTTATTGGCCTCCGATGTATGTACACAAGCACACATAGCCTTGTACTATCAAGTTTCCCTTCATGCTGAGTTAACTTCATTGTGCTCATAGGATTGCCAGGATTCCAGGCCTTTTCCTGACTAATTTTCAGCTCCGAAAGTTAATGTGTCCAGAGTGACCACATGTCCTGGATTTCCAGGGACAGTACTATTATCCAGGTATAAGTGCTCTCTTTTACTGTTCTTGTTTCAATGATAAACTCTCATGTCTCTGTTGTGCAAACAAAGATGAATAGCAAAACAGTATTCACAGAAGGCCCACCAGAGTAGCATTGTGGAAAATTCATTGGTACAGGATCAGCAGCAGATATATGGGCCATACCTCTCTCACACTCCTTCTTTTTAAGGTGGTATAAAAATGCATTAGCATTCTTCACCAGACTCCATGAGAGGGGCCCCAGTTCCCTGGGTTGTAGGCTTTTAAGCTGCATGATTAGCAAAGTGCCAACTTCTCTGCTATGATCATGAAACCAGAAAAGTCAGTATTTGTGCTGCTTGTCACTACCAGAAACAATAAGCAGAGACAAGGATTTAATCTTTACAAGTACTTTATTTAGATGCTGGCAATCTGAGGAGACATATAATGAGTTATGGATCCTAAAAACCAAATTAACACCTCACCTTAAGCCAACCCTTTTCTATAAGGAGAAATAAAGGGTAAGTAAGGGGATTGCAATTCAGAGAAAAGGCTAATAAAAGCTACAGTTCCGTGATTTTTCCTAGCATCCCCTCTCTGCTGACCACATTCTTTATCTGCTTCTTGGCGGATGTTCTCTCCTTGGAGCACAATGACTCAGACACCATCTTGATCACTTGCAGTCCTCCTGGGACACAAAGGTTAAATTGCTTGAGGGTCTCCTGGAGTCAGGGTAGATCCAGTCATATACTCAAGTTGCTAGAACAATAGCTTTCTACATGCATTAATCATTACACCTATTGACTATAACTTAAAGCTAAAATTTTTATTTAACTCTTAAGTTCCCCCATCAATCAGAGGCTGAGATACAAGTTATATTACAAGGCAGTGCATTGGTTACAGCTTTATCTTGACATTTCTCTGAGTTTCAGGGTTGGTAACACTTCAGTCCCTCCCCTGACTTGTTCAGAAGGCTTGGGGTTCAAGCATTGTAGTTGACTATGGTTGATCACCTTACTCTTTGAGCTGTACAAAATAATTGCTGTAGCAAATTTCCATGGAGCTCTACAAGAAACCAACTCTTTTCATGTGACTAGCTTTTGGAGGATCTGTGAAGTTATTAACCTTTTATTCAGTTATTTCCTTTCTCCCCAAATCAATAAATGGCCTTTAGTCATGATAATATATTATTTTAAGCCATAATAGTTGTGCAATTAGTTATAGCATCACTGGTTGGCACTGTAGGACAGTTAGGAATGGCTGAGTATCTATTGTCAAGAGTAGTTTATGCTTACCTGGGGAGGAGTGGAAAGGGTCATTGATTCAAAAAGTCCTAGATGCATCTGGTTGGAAAATGTAACAGGGCCATTCTACTTCAGAGCAGGGAATGAGTATAGGCTAACCATAACTAGAAACATTGCTTTTGGGTGCTTCTAGCACTATTGTTTTCTTGTTCTCCCCAACCAGTCAGGGCTGAGACATCCATAGTCATGCATTTAATGTTCCATAGTCAAGGACTTTACTCCCTACTTTTTAGAAAAGTAGGCAATTCCTGCTTTGTGAAATTTTCCAATGAACACTGACCCAGCAATCTCCTGCTAGTGCTGCTTTGGCCATTTCCCTTGGACACAGGGTTATTCTAATCATACATCATTTCACAGGTATGGGGGAAAAGAGCAGGATAGATGAAGGAGACCATTTATTATTAGTTATCCCTTTTAGAGTACTTTTTCATCTGTCCCTGCTTACCTATGCAGTAGTTATGTAGAGTAGTAGAGATTACCCTAGATGTTAGGCCTGGTTTAGGCTCTTTCACTGACTTGCTGTGAAAAAGGAAGACAATAAGGAAAGAAAAGAGAGAAAAAGAAGAAAATAAAGGAAAGTACTAACTTTCCCTGGGCTAAGTGTGTCTCTAAATATACAAATGATATGAAACTGTTACTGAATATTACACTAGAAAGAGCTGGACAGTGGAACAACTATCAACACCACAGGGGTAAAATGCCCAGACAATTTTTAAAAATTAACTTCTCTAGAATATAAAAACTAAAATCAGTAGGCCTAGAAAGTTATAAGAGATTTGTTAGGATTTGAGTACAGAATAGAAAACCTTTTATTCAGTTCTTTCTGACTAAGATAACTTGCATCTTAGCCTCTGATTGATGGGGGAACTCAAGAATTAAACAAAACTTTTAACTTTCCATTATAGTTAATAGGTTTAGTGATGAATGAATGTAGAAAACTGTTGCTCTAGGAACTGAAGTGTATGACTGGAGTATATGCCATTAAAAAAGTAGCAAATATTTTTAAATTACCTAAACTTAAGCAAAAGTTTATACAACCAGTAAGTACAAGAATTACTCTTATACTTACTGGTAGTATTTAATTACACAGTGAAATAAGTAAAGAGAAAATGTTCTGGTACAATTCATTAATGCAGAATCATCAAAGTTTAGGATGGAGAGGGGCTTCAACAGTCATCAGTTTAAGTAGGGTTATCATAGAATTGTGACACTTCTAAATCACATTTCTTCTTTTTAAAGTTATTTAACTTCTTGTGATGTTATTTGATGATTGACAAATAATTGAGTTTTGCCACAATCTTAGAAAAAAGGCTCAAATCATCTCCTAGTTAACCCACTATCTTGTGCAACTAAACAATTGTTTAGAAATAAGAGATAGACTAGGGCTCCAAACAAAGAATTATTTTAGTTCTTCCTTTTACAAAGGGCAAAAATGATTGGACTTGGTGTCAGGGTACTAGTAAGTTTGTCAACCCTGCTCTTGTGCCAGTTAAGCTATGTGTTCTCTGGCAATGGCTTAGCCTTTTAAACCTAACTTTCCTTAGTAAAGCTAAACACGGATTTCAGAGAATCAAATGAGATCACACAACAAAACAATAATGATGCTTATGGTGACAGTGATATTTTTGCACAGTTATATAAGGTGATTGTTGTTGTTTTTTAAATTTTTTCTAAGATTTTATTTATTATTTTTAGAGATAGGGGAAGGGAGGGAGGAAGGAAGAGAGGAAGAGAAACATCAGTGTATGGTTGCCTTTCATCTTCCTCCAACTACAAACCTGGCTGGAGAACTGGCTTGCAACCTGGTTATATGCCCTGGCTGGGAATCGAACCAGCAAACTTCAGGTTTGCAGGCTGGGGCCTTATCCACTGAGCCACCAGCCAGGTCTGGTTTTTGTTTTCATATGTGTGAAAGAATTTTTAAAATTTGCAAACTTACAGTGATATGAGCCATTATTATAATATTATTATGAGTGTTATATTTTACCTGAATAAAAGGACTGTTTTTGTGCTAAGAATCCCTCCACTGCCATATATTTTGAGGCCACCAAACCAAGATTGATAAAGTAAATGAATACAATGCTTATTAACAATTGTATGAGGGAATAAAACAGAAATATAGCATCTTATTTCTCATAAAGTTGCTATAAAATAAAGCTTATTTATGTATCTTTTTCTTCATTAATAAATGAAAGCTTTATTCATGAAATATCTGTATGATCTACATTTTCTAGCATTCTGGGAATTAGGATAAGAGCATGTAATTAATTCTGAATAACTAAATGAGAACAGAATGAATGTGTATCACTTCTGAGTCACAGTTAGGAGTTAGTATTTCTCCTACACTTTCCTTTTCCTTGCTGTCATAACCTCAGATGCCACATGCTCCAAATGGCATAACAATAAGATAGAGGAAGTCACCTCAACGTGCATTGGTTTGAGCTAGGTTAAGCACCTCAGATTTTGTATTTACTTGCTGCCGTGCAATAGCCTTGCTTATTCTAACTAATGGAGCACACTGTGCTTTACCCATAACTGTATCATCCCAAGGATCTATCATAATATTGTAAATGAAGTAACTGCTTGGTAAGTATTGCACAAGTACCATTGTCCAAACCTATAACTTTACAGAGGAGGTGTATGAGGTAAGGATAGGTTAGATATCATTGCCTAAAGTACTAAACATCAAGTTTTTTCCAATCCCTTCACATCACAGCACTAATAGAAGATGAGAGCATTACTATTTGCTTGGTATATGTGGAGTCATTTTTGCTTAGGTGGCAGCCTCATGTCCTGTCCAGGCACCCCTGGGCCCAAAGGATGAATATCTCCCTTCATTTATGCCATCTTGTTAGGGAAACTCTAGCCTAAAATAACCACCATTTATTAGCAATAGCTTTAAGGCTGGAACTCAAGTGGCCTGACATGCTGTTTTACCACACTGATTTTAAAAACTAATGGAGATGATTCAGATTCCAGAAAGTGTTTTGCTCCCAATTTAGCTGCCCAGATTGAAATGAGCAGAGACTGAATCCTTTACCTCTTTTTCCATTAAATAAGGAGTTAAGCTTTAAGGTTTTTCTAGCTCAAAAATTCTGTAATTCTTTATGAAAAAGGGAATATACTGTATGCTATGTGGAGCTAGTACATATGGAATCACTATTTTATAATAATATGTTAAATCTGATCAAATCAGTAAGATAAACTAGATAAACAGTGAAGTAAATTTTACTCAGTTTGGCTATATATTTATCACACAAATTGAATCATTATGTAACCTGTGGTCCCTGTGTGAGAAGTCAGCAACTTGTAGTTAAATTGTAGAGTCTGAATGGGCTGATCTACATTTCATGTGGATCACATAAGCTTGATGCAGATATATGTGAAAGTGGTATGTGTATTAAGATCATTTATAGATGAGTCACCCAGTGTTGGGAAATCTCATTCAGAAACTTACACAGAAAAATAATTTAAAAAATTTAATATTGTTAAAAAAGTAAATATAACATTTTGGAGCTTGGCGAAATTTCTTTTCAGAAGTATCTTTTTGTTTATTGGCAATTTTTTCAATAATTCTTTTGAACTTATTATCAATACTTAATATTTTTTATTGATTAGTCGCTCTAAACTGACAAAATATTTTAATAATTAAACTCATTTCTGTTTTAAGTGTTCATTCAGGATTTTGCTGCACATAAGAAGTAGTTGTAAGAGAGGAATACAATTAGTTTTCCTCTACCATCTTAGGTTCATTGGCTGGGGTCCTGAAATTAGACTTGGAGAAAAAGATGAACAGAGACAAACAGAAGTTTAATAACACATGCATTGCAGACATACGTGAGAGCACTCAGTGATGAGTAACTCACAGGGGCGATTAGAACTTGGGCTTACATAGCATCTTGGTTGAGAACAATATTGTAGAGAAGTGAGGAGACAAGGGAAGAAAACTCTGAGCTATATTCCTCAACATTTGAGAAGGCGAATGTATAGGGAAACTAATGGTAAATAAAGGCTAGTTTTAGCATGGGTTGTTATGTAGATTTCTCTGGGCTGATAAGTCCTCCAGTGATCAACTTCTATTCTTCTTGCTAGAGCAGGGAGGGGAGATATCATTGCAAATTTGGTTATTTTTAAGCAACCAAAATAGGATAAGAGAACTTTCTTATATCTGCTTCTTAATTGTTTTCAGCTTAAAATAATCGACATGCCAAAGTACCATATTTTGAATGGCATATTCTGTCTCTCTTCTGTTCCATGTGCTAATTTGTAGATGGGCTAGTTATTTCACCCAGATTTAAACCTACATATATCATTTTGTGCTCCTTCCTCAAATGCTGCCAATAACTCTACTAGTTGTTACATATGGCAAATAGGCCAGAAGGCTATCCTGGTTTGTAAAATTTAATTAAAATGTTTATTTTGCTTTGAAGAATATTCAGGGTAAATAATGTTTCTCTTAATCAAATAAAAGGCATATTACCTGCTGTTTTTATGATATTTCATTAAAAAGTGTGAATTTAGCATGCCTATTTTTGTCCTGATGAGCATGTATATCCCATTGTCATTTTGAACTGTCAGCCCCTTTCTCTCACAATTTTCTTTCCCTCCATCTAGTAACATAAGCATTTGTCACAGAAGGAACTGTCTGGTACACTGAGAGTTAAGCCAATTAAAACAGTGTAACTAAATAATAGAAAAATGTTTGCTGCGTATGGAGAAAACATATTTGAGAACTCATTCATTATATTGATGAACTGAGATGTCTAATGCAGGGCTTTGTGGTGGTGTTGGGTGCTCAATATCAGAACCAGTTGACAGACTGTGACCTGCTTCATTAAAGCAAATGTAACACTCAGGACATCTGGAGACTATTGAATGTTTTGTTTTAACTTCAGTGTGAAGAAATGTCATGTTTGTGAGATTTCTTCTGCATATTCATTCTGAATATTCAAATAAATGTGGGCATAAAGTGAAAATTTCTCCTCTGGGCTTCAGGCAGCTGAGGCAAACATTAGACTATTCCAGTGGTATGCTTACTTTCATCTCCTGTTTCTTTATGCAAGGTTGGTCTTCGCTACTGCCCCACACCCATTGTTGGCCCTAGTCACATTGATTTTTCCCTACTGCCTGAGTGCCTATTCTTTCATGACTAAGCTCAAACATATCCTTTTCTGTGGGGGTGGCTTCTGAGGTGATGGCTCAGGCAGTGACTGGAGGAGGTCCGAAAAGTGCCAGAGGGTCAGCATGGCTCCATGAGTCATGATTTATTACCCATACTGTTATTTAGCTTTTCACCTGTTTCAGTTGTTTCTGCATTTGGCTTCTTTTCACTTTACCTTTATCTTTAACTTTATATTCTCAACTCTTCAGCTAAATATACTTGTCTTTTTGTCTTAAAGGTTTAACTGTACCTTATCCAAGACGTGGTTCGCTGATGACCTCTGGGTTGTCATTTTGCTTGTCAAGATTGGGAATCTACTTTGGTCCTGATAGCTGATACCTGTTCCTATTCATTACTTGGCTGACAAGGTCACTCTTGGACAGACTTCTACCTAAATGACCTCCAGCTGACCTCTTATACTGTGCTATTTGGCAGTGTAGGCTAGTGGGGGCCGGTGGGGCAAACCTCAAAGGCTTGTTTTATATGCAACTACCTTTGAAAAGAAAAGGTGCCAGAAACTGTTCTTTCCTGCAGGCTACTATAGGGCCCCTCAGTATAATTTTTTACTGAAAGTAGCTGCAGTGCACCAATTAGATATAATTGCGTTAGATATGGAGACTTGAGGCAAATGTAAAGGGTGCATATGAGGCAACTCAGGGCCCTCTGAGCTGGCTTGGGATAATCTCAACCCAATGGGTTTGCTATAGAGAATGGTAGCAAATCATCCTAATGACAGCTTTTATTTTCAGATGTATAACTTCTGGGAGAGTGCCTCCATTCAGGATGTCCTCTACCAGAAGCCCAACATTTTTTCTAGGTTTCTGTGGGCTTCCTGAATGTCCTACACAGGTGAATACCAGCGCTATTATTGGTTGGTGGGGTAACTTTCACATGACTTTGTGTTCTTATAGCCTGGTAGAGTAAACCTCTACCACCGACGGTGAACCACAAGTGTTTCTGCCTTGGATTTCTTAGGAGAAAAGTGCATACTTGTTGGAAACTTACAGTTTTCTCTTGGCAATAAAGTACTCACTGTGGCCAGAAGCATGCTTGATCTTGCCAAACCCTGTGAATGTTGGGCTGCACAGTGATCTGGACACTTGCCAGATCCAAGCTTCATCTGTGGTCTTCCCTTCCTTGTTGCTCTAAGGTAAGACAGATTCAAGTTCTCTGAGGGCTTAAGGTAGTTTTGAACTTCCACCTCATGTGACATAGATAATAATATAGATGTTTTAATAAACATTGGTTGATTAATCCAGAGTCAATGAGGGGGCTGCTAGCCAAGTTAAGTTCTCAAACAAAAGTGAGCCTGCTTTCCTAAATTATGTGTGAGAGAGAGTGTGTGTGTGTGTGTGTGTGTGTGTGTGTGGTGCATATACACAGCTCCAATTCTTCAGCCCCAAATACTGGCTGCCAAAGATATAAAATCAAACTCAGACTCTATCAGAATTTTTAGCAAAGGCTAATCAAATTCCTTGTTATTCAAAGCTTGTCCACCTAAGATATATGTAAACACAGTTGCTAGGTATAAAGGCCACTCTTTGTCCCATCAAAAGATTTGTTTTCTGGTATCATGGTATTTTAGCTAAGCCCTACTCAAACATTACAAATGTAACTATGTTGTCCAGTAATTTAATTATAAGAATAGTTTTAATAATATTCCTGAGAGATAATATTCTTCTTGGGAAAAATTTAAGAAATAAATATGCTTCTATATATAATCTGTTGAAGGGTAATTCTGGATGTAGTTTTGCTCCTGAAAAGTAAACTAATCTTTAAGGCGGGAAGATTTGAGCTTAAGGAAGTTATACCAGATGATTCCTTCACAACTGCTTTCACTTTTTACTGTGTTATCCTATGGGTCATTTTTTTTCTGACATGGAGTTTCTACTCTAGCAAAATATATGTGCTTCTTCTATACATCTCAGATAAGTGGCCTGTAGCTTGCACTATTTTATTACCATTGGCTGAAACCTCTGAGCTTTTTCCTGCCTTTTAGTATTCCTTAACAATTTGGCTCAGAATTCACCTCCTTATTGCTATCTTTCTGGATTAAAGTCAAACATACATGTTTACTTCAGTCATCCCAGAACATTGTAGAAGTAAATACCAACTCCAAGTCTTATGGCTGCTTCAGTTTCTGCCATTTGGTCATAATTTTGAGGCACACACAGTGGCACCTCATATTTATAAGTAGGGTGGGAAGATGGAGTGCTAATGGCTTAGATCAATGGAGAGGCTATAAAATATTGAGGGGTGTGTGTTTTGAGAGCATCAGGAAAAAGTACCCTTGGAATTCCCTTTGCTGGTTCCCAACAGAAAATGAGGGTACTTCAGGAGTACCAAGTGGGGCGTCTCTCTCATGTCCCAGAGTCTCTCTCATGTCCCACCCTCTTAATCATTCAGTAGCCTGCTGTGTTGGTGTAGAATTATTCTCTATTATGCTATTTTTCCAGATTCACAAGCAAGGAGTATTTGTTCTTAGTGTGTCCCTACATTATCTAAATTATCTCCTATTGTCAAGCATGGAAAAGATTCTTTCCTTTCACCATAAGGCACCAAAATTCTTGGCCTCGCCTTCCTTTGTGGAAAATGATCTTCTCTATGATAGGCACTTTGTGGTCTGCCTAGACTTGGCTAAATATGCTAGTGAAATTTAGAAACATTATCTCTTTTTTCCAAGTTAGTTTTAAGTCAATTTATTATTTTGTTAATAAATGAGGCAAAAACTTGCCCTGTGTTTTTATGGGACCATAATACTCAAGGTTAAGTGTTGCAGGTGGGAGGTTATCAGGAATCACAAATTAAGGGGGCAATTAATACATTCGTAAAGAGTTTCTAGTCAAGATGGCAGAGTGGGCAAATGCTATATTCACATACTCTTATGAACACTTCAGAATGGCAACTAAAACACAGAACAATCATCATTGAGAACTATCTGAAATCTAGATGAATAGAAGCCCTATAACTAAGAATATACAGAGAAAGCTAAATCAAGACTGGCAGGAAAAGTGGAGATGTATGACCAGCTGGTTCCATGAATGGTGGTTAAAAATTGGGATTTAGTTCTGGCCACCGTGGCCCAGTTGGTTGGAGCATCATCCTGTAAACCAAAGGTTGTGGGTTTGATTCCTGGTCAGGTCACATGCCTGGGTTGCAGGTTCAGTCCCTTGTCGGGACCCGTACAATAGGCAACTGATCAATGTTTCTCTTTCACGTTGATGTTTCTCTTCTTCTCTCCCTCCTCCTGTCCCTTCTCTTTGAAGAAATGTTGGGATCTATATCTTGGCTGAGGAGATCTCCCCTGAGGAGCCAGGGGTCTCAGCCTCATACCAGGACCCCCACCCAGGTCAGAGTACCAGTGCCCATAATTTCCAGCTATAAAAACCAGCAGGGATTGTGGCTAAGAAAAAGGGCTACTGGAATCACAAGTGTTCCTCTAAAAAGACAAGCACATGGATTTACTGACCCACTCACTCTGAGCTCTAGCCCTAGGGCAAGATCTCTATAGGCACCAGGGACAAATGGAGAGGTATTGAATTGTCCTACTTCAGGAGAAGGGATGGATGGGCAAATTTCTCCAAAACAAAAGTGCTGGCAGAAGCCACTGTTGCGAAGCCCTCACGCTTGAGGCTCAGGTGGGCTCCATATGTGAGTCTCCATCAAATTGGTTCTGCTCTAGTGATTCCCTTACACCCTGTCCCACCAAACTTGAGGGCCCACCCCAACTGCTTCCAGTGGCTTTTCCTTACAAATGTCCTGTTTTGCCTTTCTTTCAAACTTTCCTAAAAATCTCTCAAAGGTTTAAAAACTCAGTATGCCTATGCTTCTTGCTAAATGGCCCTAGGCCTGGCACTAGTGGCAGCTGGTTTGATTCACAGCTTAGTCTTTCCCAGGCATTGCTAAGTCCAGCACAAGCAGCAGCCATCTGCAGATCTCACTGTAGCATAGTGCTCTGGGCAGGGCTCAGGTGGTGACTGATCTTGACCAGCACCTCCTGGGAGACCTCAGATCTCGCTCACCTGTTGAACAACTTCAGCCCACCCCAGAGTACCACCCAACGATCTCCACTGGTGACATGCTCAAGGGGTAGAATTAGTAGGTAATAATAGGGACCCACTGAAGGCAGTCCTTCTCTGTTGGGTAGATGCCTGCATAGCAGTTTCTCTGTTGTAGTCTTGGTCATTCTTAGCAGCTGATTAGCCTAATGGAGCAGTCCCTCCAATTGATGAGCCAACAGCCATTCAAGGCTCAACTACAACAGGACGATGCACATAGCCCACATGGGGGGTTCACCTGAAGTATGTGGCTCCAGTAACTGGGGAGACTATACCAATGGTCCCTACAGGACTCCTACTACCTAAGGCCGCTATACCATGACTGGGATATGTAGCAGCTATACCTAATACATAGAAAAGAAAGGGCAAAGAAAAATACAGCCGACTGAGGAAATAAAGAAACATTTCCTAAATGAAAGAACAGAGCAAAACTCCAGAAAAAGAACTAAACTAAGTAATTTACAGATGCATACTTCAAATCTCTGCTATTGGTTATAAGAACATTCAGTGAACTTAAGGGAATAGTGAGTGAACTCAAAGAGATTTAGAACATAAAAATGAGTATAGAAAGCAAAAAAGAACCAGACAGAAATGAAAAATACACTAACTAAAATGAAGAATACATTATAGTATATCAACAGATTAAATGAAGTAGAGAATCAAATTAGCAATTTGGAAGTTAAGCTAGCAAAAATGCCTAATCAGAACAACCAATATATATATATATATATATATATATATATATATATATATATATATATATATATACCACCCCCCAAAAAAAACCAAGGATGATTTAAGGGACCTCTAGGACATATCAATCATGCCAACATTTGCATCATGAGGGTGCCAGAAAGAGAAGAGAGAGGTCAAGGAATTGAAAAAATAATGATGAAAAAAACTTTCCTAACTTGGCAGAGGATGTAGACATACATGTCTTAGAAGTGCAGAGAGTCCCCAACAAGATTAACTGAAAGGAGACCACACCAAGATACATCATAATTAAAACATGACGAAAGCTAAAGAAGTTCATTTTCAGCAAAGTTGTATTATATAAAATGTTAAAATGTCTCAATTTTGATGACAATGATGATGACAGCAATGAATAAGAAGAACAAGAAGAGAAGGAAAAAAGAAGAATAAGAATAAGAAAGAGGAAGAGGAGGAGGAGGAGGGGAAAAAGAAGAAGAAGAAAAAGGAGGAGGAGGAGGTGGAGGGGGAATACAAGTAATAATTTGGCAATAAATTCATATCTTTCACCAATTAACTTAAATGCAAATGGATTAAATGCTCCAAGACAAAGACAGAGGGTGATTAAATAGATTAAATAAAAAAAACCTTATACATGCTGTCTACAGATGACTCATTTCAAATAAAAATGATACACACGGACTGAACATAGAGGGATGGAAAGATACTTTATGAAAATAGAAGTGGAAATCAAAAAGCTTGGGTAGCAATACTTATTCCAGACAAAATAGACTCTCAAACAAAGGCTATAATAAGAGACAAAGAATGACCCAGCAATTTCAGTTCTGAGTATTTATCCAAAGAAACCAAAACATTAAATCAAAAAAGACATATGCATTCATTTGTTCACTGCAGCATTATTTACATTAGGCAAGGAACAAAAACAACCTAAGAGTCCGTCAATAGTTGAATAGATTAATAAGTGGTGAATATATACAGGTAAATTTGATTCAACCATAAAAAACTTGCAAGACCCAGAATATATTGTGTTGAGTGATATAGATAAAGATAAATTACTTATCTTTAAAATTTTATAAATTTACTTATATGTGGACTCTAAAAAACAAAATAAACAAAGAAGTAGAACAGAAACAGGTTTGTTTGAACCTCTTGATGGCTGCCAGATGGGATAAGGGTTGTGATGCTGGGTAAAAAAAATGGTGAGGGATTAAAAAAATGTGAATTGATAATTACAGAATAGTCATAGGGTTATAAAGTATAGCATGAGGAATATACACAATAACATTATAATAACTATGGATGGTTTTAGAGGGGTACTAGATTTATCAGGGCAATAACTTTGTAAGTTATATAAATGTCTAATTATTGGTGGACACTTGAAAGCAATATAATATTGTACACCAACTGTAATTGAAAAATGAAAAAGCTAAAATGCATTAGTATAATATTTATATATATTATCTCATTCTTACTATCATCCTATCATAGGCTGGCTTATATTTCAAAGACTTTATTAGTCATCACCTGAAACTATATACATAAGAACATTGTCAGACTCACTGAAATTAACAAATGTTTGTTGAGTGCCAGTTGAATTCCAGTCACTATTTTAGATATTTGTGATACATCAATAAATACTAACAAAGATCTATATTTTATGGAACTAATAATCTAGTGCAGCAACTAACAACCTAGACCAAAAATGAATAAAAACCTAGAAAATGTAAAATTTTTGTTTTATGGTGTAAGGTATTTAGTTCTATAGGTTAAAAAAAAAATAAATCAGTGGGATAATGACCATGGAGGAAAGATGCTATCATTGAGAAAGTGACATTTAATGTTAGACTTCAAGGCAGTGAGAGAAATAGCTACTACATGTACATCTGAATGAAGAGTGAGCCAGGATAAGACAACAGCTCATACAAAGACCCTGCTGTAGGAATGTGCCTGATGTACTCCTGAAATAAGAAGAAGGCACTGTACCTGCAGAGGAGAGAACAAGAAATGTAATAGAGATTCTTTAAAAATAATTTTAACTTTTAAAATATTTAAAGAATGTATTTCGATTATGCTATTACAGTTTCCCTGATTTTCTTTTTTTGCCCCACCCACCTCTGCCTAGTACTGCCCTTCCCTCTAGCAATCCCTTGCCTTAGTTCATGTCCATGGGTCATGTGTGTAAGTTCTTTGACTTCTCCATTTTCTATTAATCTTAACATCCTCCTGTCTGTTTTGTTCCTACCAATTACCCTTTTTAATTCCTGTACTTTTCCCCTCATTCTTCCCCTCCCCCTCCTGGCTGATAACCCTCCAAATGATCTCCATACTTAAGATTTTGTTCCTGTTCTGATTGTTTACTTACTTAGTTTTTTTGTAGATTCAGTTTTTGATAGTTGTGAATTTGTTGTCATCTTAATGTTCATAGCTTTGATCTTCTTTTTCTTAAGTAATTCCCTTAAACATTTCATATAATAATGGCTTGATGATGATGAACCATAGCTTTACCTTGTCTGGGAAGCACTTTATCTGCCCTTCCATTTTAAATGATAGCTTTGCTGGATAGAGTAACCTAGAGTGTAGGTCCTTGTTTTCCACCACTTTGAATACTTCTTGTCAGTCCCTTCTTGCATGCAAGTTTCTTTTGAGAAATCCACTAATAGTTTTATGGGAACTCCTTTGTAAATGACTCTCTTCTTTTCTCTTGCTGCTTTTAAGATTCTCTCTTTATCTTTAATCTTTGGCATTTTGATTATGATGTATCTTGGTGTATCTTTGGGTCCAACCTGTTTGGGACTCTCTGTGCTTCCTAGACTTGTATGTCTATTTCCTTCACCAAATTAGGGAAGTTTTCTTTCACTATTTTTTTCAAATAAAATTTCAATTTATTGATCTTCCTCTTCTTCTTCTGGTGTCTCTATGATTTGAATGTTGATACATATAAGTTGTCCCAGAGGTTCCTAAGTGTATCTGCATTTTTTTGAATTCTGTTTTCTTCCTGTTATTCTGAATGAATAGTTTTTCCTTCCTTGTGGTCAAAATGCTTAGTTTGATTCTTGGCTTCTTCCTCTCCAATGATAATTCTCTGTATATTTTTCTTTATTTCACATTATGTAACCGTCACTTCTTCTCTTATGTTTTTGCCCTACCCAAAGAGTTTGTTGAACATCCTGATAAGCAGTGTTTTGAACTCTGCATCTGATAGTTTGGGTACCTCTTTCTGGGATTGTGTTCTGTTCCTCCATTTGGGCCATATTTCTTTGTCTTCTCAATTTGGAAGCCTCCCTGTGTTTGTTTTTGTATATTAGTTAGAGCTGCTTTGACTCCCTATTTTAGTAGTGTAGAAAAGGCACCTGTAAATTGTGTGGGGACAGAGCCTTAGGTAGTTGTCTGGGTGGGCAACAACCCACTTTACTGCATTGTGGTTCTGTGTGTTGGGAAGGCTTAGAGAGGGGACAATACCACTGTCTGGTTTCTGGAGGTTTGCCTGTGAGTGCCAGGCATAATTGTGAAGTGAAAAAGGCCCTTTCTAAACAAGAAATGCAGTCTGCTGGATCGCAAAGAGCCGTGGAGGTGGATCTGGCAACTTTATGGGTCATGGAGGAAACTTTGGAGGTGGTGGTGGTAACTTTGGCCGTGGTGGAAACTTCGGTGGAAGAGGAGGCTATGGTGGAGGTGGTAGCAGGGATAGTTATGGAGGAGGTGATGGTGGATATAATGGATTTGGAGGTGATGGTAACTACGGTGGTGGTGATAAGAACTATAATGATTTTGGAAATTACAGTGGACAATGGCAGTCAAATTATGGACCCATGAAGGGGGGTGGCAGTTTTGGTGGAAGAAGCTCGGGCAGCCCCTATGGTGGTGGTTATGGATCTGGTGGTGGAAGTGGTGGACATGGTAGCAGAAGGTTCTAAAAACTCAGAAGAAAAGGGCTACAGTTCTTAGCAGGAGAGAGAGCGAGGAGTTGTCAGGAAAGCTGCAGGTTACTTTGAAATAGTCATCCCAAATGCATTCGAGGAACTGTAAAAATCTGCCACAGAAGGAACGATGATCCATAGTCAGAAAAGTTACTGCAGCTTGAACAGGAAACCCTTCTTGTTCAGGACTGTCATAGCCACAGTTTGCAAAAAGTGCAGCTATTGATTAATGCAATGTAGTGTCAATTAGATGTACATTCCTGAGGTCTTTTATCTGTTGTAGCTTTGTCTCTTTTTCTTTTTCTTTTCATTATATCAGTTATATTGCCCTGTAAATTGTGGTAATGGTACCAGGAATAAAAAGGAATTAAAAAAAAATCACTTAAATCACTTCCTAAATGCAATTGACATCCTTCCAGCTGCTGCCCTGGTAGTTAAACTCAAAGTGAGTGAGTTTGTGTATGTTCTAAGTCTATGTGGACCACTTAAGTAGTGAAAATCCAGCAGTTTTTCCCACTACCCCAAGTCCCACTGATTTTTACAGCCAGGGGTAATGGGGATTTATCTTCATGGTGCTGGAACTCTGGGCTGTGATATCTGGCCTGCGGCTAGGAATGCTCACTCCCAAGGTATCCCTCCCAATTTTTATTGACCATGGTGAATGTGGAAACATTCATTCCACCACCATTGCTGCCTTTTCTTCCTCACACCACATGGCCTTTCTGCCTATCTCCATGGTACTCTATCCCTCCTACTCATATGGATGACTGAGGCTTCTTTAAATCCTTGGGTGTCAAACTTCCATTCAACTCACTTTTTCTGATAGTTCTGGGTGTTATTTATCTTGAGATATGGTTGTAATTATTTCTGTGATTGTGTGAGGAGGCAAAACATGTCTATCTATGCCTCCATATTGATCAGAAGTCCTTTTTAAATATATTTTTTGCATTTTTATTACCATTTAGCCCCCTTATTTCCTCCTTCTCCTCCTCACAATTACCACACTGTTGTTTATGTCCATGAGTCTTTTTATTTTTTTTGCTCAATCACTCCATCCCTTAACCTCCCCCGTTTAGTTTTTACCCTGCTCTCTATGAGACCATCTCTATTTTGCTTGTTAGTTCAGTTTGTTCATTAGATTCCACATATGAGTAAAATCATATGGTATTTGTCTTTTCCTGCCTGACTTATTTCACTTAGCATAATGTTCTCTAGGTCTATTCATACTGTTGCAAAGGGTAACACTTTCTTCTACTTTACAGCTAAGTAGTATTCCCTTGTATAAATGCCCCATAGTTGTTTTATCTACTCATCTACTGGTGCACACTTAGGTTGCTTCTATATCTTGGTGATCATAAATAGTGCTGCAATGAACATAAGGGTTCTTAAGTTCTTTCAAATTAGTGGGATACTACTCAGCCATAAAAAGAAAATCTTACTCTTTGCAACAGTATGGATGGATTTGAGAACATAACACTAAGTGAAATAAGCCAGGCAGAGAAAGATAAATACCATGTGATTCCATTCATATGTAGAATCTAATGAACAGACTGAACTAACAAGTAAAATAGAGACAGTTTCATAGAGAGCAGGGTGACAACTAAGGGGTAAGTAAAGTGAGGGTGGAGGGAGAGAGCAAAAAAGAAAAAGGACTCATGGAAATGGACAACAGTGTGGTGATTGCAGGGGACATTTGATATAATGGGACTAAATTGTAATGAAAAAATATAAAACTTATTAAATAAAAAGGAAAAAGTATTTCACATCATAAAAGTGTAAATCAAGTTTTTGTAGCCTTTTTTCTCAACTTAATATATACAGTTGACACCCTGTATATGCATGATCTGCATCAGTGGATTCAGCCAACCATGGATTAAAAAATACATATTTTCAAGCTGTATTTGCTGATATGTTATGTAGTAAAGGCTACAATAATTGCATCCATACTGAACATGTACAGACTTTCTTCTTGTCATTACTTCTGATTCAATATTGTGTAACAAACTCTTTACATTGCATTTTGCTCTATTAGGTATTATACATAATCTATAGATGATTTAATGCATACAGGAGAATGTGCATACATTATATGCAAATACTATCCTTTTCTATACAAGGGACTTGGAAAAATGAGATTTTGGTATCCTTGGGAATCCTGAAACCAATTCCCCATAGAATGACCAAAGGATGACTGTACATACTTGTCATATATGTATACAAATGTGGATATTCTTGCCTATGTGTATATCCTTTCGATCTTTGTGAAATGTAGATAAGCCTATTAAAAACATGCAGCTGTCTGAAGACCCTAGTTTGTTATACAGTGGCTGAGGTTATCTAATTATGTAATTTGTTTGAACGTAGAAAACTAAACTGAATTAATTCACTTTAGGAATTAAATTACTTAGTTTGCTGTCTGCAATGATTAGATAAACTTTATAATTGCAAAATAGTCACTTCATATTGGACTCTTTCCCTACAGGGTCAGCACCACATATAGCAGAATGATTGTTCTTGTTAATAAAAAATTATAACTGTTAGAGCTGAAAGCATTCTTATATGTTGTTTAAACCTCCTCATTTTATAGGTGAAGAAACTGAGGCTCAAAGAAATGACAATCAATCAGTGCAATTAATAGTAACTCAAAACAGTTTTTAGGATCTGAAATATTCTAATTAGTTGTCCAATCAGTGTAGTAGAGAAGAATATTCCTGAGGTAAAAAGTCTTGGTGTCAGAACACCTGGCCATTCAAAATGCTTTATCATTTCCATTGAAGAAAACGGGAGTCATTGCAGATCTTGAGCTGTATCTTTGTTTTAAAGGTTCATTCTCATTGCTGTGTTGAATGGACTGAGGAGTTTAGGGGTAAAAAGTAGGGAGATCAGTTGAAGGGCTATGCAGGAATCCAGAAGAGAGATAATAATGAAGAGAGATAATAACTCAGATCTGGATTGTCACAGTGTAGGTTGTGAGCAGAAGAATGTTTGTTGGATATATTTTGAAGGTGGAGCCAGCAGGATGCTTTATAAGATTGAATATGGAGTAAGAGAGGGCTGGGTCAAGTGTAATGTCTACCTCAAGCTGCATAACAAATTAACAGACTGGGTGGTTTAAACAACAAATTTATTTTCTCATAGTTCTGTAAGCTAAAAGACTGAGATCAGGGTGCCAACATGGTTGGGTTCTGGTTAGAGCTCGCTTTCTGGCTTGTAGACAGCTACCTTATTACTGTCTTCATGTGATGGAGAGAGACTATAAAGAAACTGGTATCTCTTAAAAGGCCATTAATCCTGCCATGAATGCCCCACCCTCATGATCTTATTTAATCCTAATCACCTCCCAAAGGTCCCATCTCTAAATGCCATCACATTATGGATTAGGACTTCAACATATAAATTTTGGGGAGAAACATATCAGTCCACAGCAAGTGACACCAAAGTTTTTGTCTTGAAAATCAAGTGGATACATCTGCCATCTAAGAGACCAGGAATACTGTTATGTGGCAGGACATTACGAATAAGAATGCAGTTTTGGACATGTTATACTTGAGATGTTTTTAAGACATCCAAGTGGAAAGTTCAACAGGCAATTATGTATATGAATTTGGAGTATGGAAGAAAGTTCTTGATAATGATAATGATGTAAGGAAAGGATCAGTAAGGTAGGTTAAAAAATCTAAGAGGAGATTTTATATTGAAGCAAGGGAAGACTTGGACTATATATATATATAATATTTATATAAATAAATATAAATACTTAAGTATATTTATATAAATATTATTTACTTATTATGGTTAATTGTTCAACATTAGTTTATACCTGTCAGACTCTAAATTTCATGAGTACCAGAATCAGTTTTCACAGCTGTTTCATAACCATAGTAACTATGTAATAAATACTTACTGATATAAGAATTTATGGAGGAAATTAATCAATGAATGGATCTATTCCTATGACTTAAAGTTTCCCTGTAATGTGCTTTATTACACTGGGGTTCCAAGTTTTATTTGTCTCACGAGAGCATAAGATCTTAGTATAGATTTTTGCCTTCTGCTCCTCTGTATTCTTTACAAAGTCTAGCACATACTAGGCACATAGTAAACAAGTAATAGATACTTGTTAATTGATTTCTATTATGAAAATTATTAATTTATTAATTCATAATTTCTTTTAGTCTTATTGATGAATCTATTATTTTTTGTAAAAGACATTATTCATAATTTGGAAGAGAAGCTAAATCCTCAATTATAATTCTAACACTATGAAACAAATCTTTCTAGAATTTTAAACTATTTTTCCAGTTAATTATTTTTATTCTTTCTTTTGAACATAGCTTTCTTTGTCTTTTTTCCTTTGGTATATTTGCATATGCCTTGTCACCTTTAATAGATTCAGAGAATATTAATGCCAAGAACCATGCTTTTATGCCATTTTATATTCTTTTAGTGGCGTATAGTTCAACAGCTCTGTGCCCCCTCCTCCTCTCCCTCCTAACTCACATAGGTTGGATTTCCAATAATCATTCAACAATGAATGAACAGCCTGATTCCCATATTCACTTTCAAGAAAATTTCTGCTCTCATTTCTAACACCCTGGATATCCTCATCTTTCCAGTCCCCTCTTGTGACTTTACATAATAAAATCAATACTTTGCTCCAATCGGGTGAAATCCAAGATAACATCTTCAGGGCCTTGTTGATAAATAATAATCAGAGTAGAACTCTCCCCATTTATATCATGTATTGACTCTGTAATATATCAGAAACACTGGAGCTTTGGTTTTGCCTTTAAGTACCTTATTCAGGCACTGTGATTGAAAGTCAAATCAGAAATAGAAGAAAGAATTAGGCAGCAAGCATGAATCACTATAACAATCAGCAACAAAAACTCCTTTCACAAGAGGCAATTTGGGAAAACGAAAGGAGGTATTTGAGGGTAGGGAGTAAATGTTCTTTCTTTTAATGATATTAGTTGTTTTATTTATCAAGATGTGTCTACTGAAAATATTTTGAGGTTTATTTGTGACTATAATAACAGATCACAAATTAATGATTATTTACTTTAAATCCTAGCAAAATAAATAAGATATTATTGAATGCAGTTGTATAACTAATTAAGCCACATTTGGAAAGAGTCCCCAATACAAAAATGTCTTTCATTTTGCTATATGAAACATCTTCCAAATCCACAACAAGGTTTCACGTGTTTGCCAAAGTTCTCATGCTAGACTTTAGTTCATTCTTGTCAGAGGTAATTATCTTCTTCCAAAAGCAGCTGTAAGAGTTCGTAGGTGCTTTTCTTAAAAGCCTTTTCTCTATACCACCATGGAAACCAGGAAGTGTTTGACTATTGGAATAATTTGTTAACAGTGATGTATACAAGGAAACATTTTTAACAAGAACTTATAGAAAATCATAATAAAGTATTTCAGTAGGAGAGAGTAAAAAGGTCATCAATAACTAAAAGGAATATAACCTCAGTGACCTATTAAATACTATTGCTATTGACTATCAGGTTATGTGAAACAAGTATATGTGTAACTGGAGTTCCAAAAGAAGCTATTAATTTTTGTTCATTAAGAATAAATGCAGAATTTTTAGTACATGGTACAGTGTTTAGACTAGTTCAATGAAAAATTCTGGTAAATAGGGCTCAATTCTTCTTCATTTTTAAAAAATAGAGAATGCTTCATGAATTTGTGTGTCATCCTTGCACAGGGGTCATGCTAATCTTCTCTGTGCTGTTCCAATTTTTAGTATATGTGTCAAAATGAGCACAGAGCTCAGTTCTGTGAGCTGTTGTGTGTAAACCCCATCTAGAGTGCTGCTTTTCTTACTCAATTTTCAATTTTCGTGAGAGAGAAATCTAAAGATGGAGGATTACAGTTTTTAATCCTGGTAAGATTAATATTATTTTTATTGTTGATGGCTGATATTAATGAACATGGCTTTGGACTGTGGACATTGTGTACTAATAGTGAGCCCCACCAACAGATTCAGCTTGCCACAGGCAATGTCATATGCAAGTGGGAAGGCCTTGTGCCTGGAAACTTACAGAACAGAAGAAGAGAAAATACATGCTCTTTTTTTTTTTTTTTTCCTTGTTTCTTAAAAAAAAAATGGTGCTGACTTAAGCATTTGGAAAATAATCGTTCCCTCCTTGAGGAACAACACGAAGGGATTATAGAGAACTCATGAGTGTTTTACTAATGGACATTCTGCACATGGAAAAAACAAAAGGAGTAAGGGAGAATTAACTTCCTCATATCTAGAACATAAACCACAATAAATTATCAGTGTGAGGACAGTAACTGATTCTGTGGTGTTGGGCATATGCACCTAGTAAAGGAATGGAGAGAGGGAAGAACCTAGGTTAGACAGAGGCTTGTCAGTATGTGGATGGAAATATTATGGACTGAATTGTTCCTGTCTTCCCTCCCTTAGTTTATATGTCAAAGCCTTTACCCCATATATGACTGTATGTGGAGAGGGAGTCTTTAGGGAGGTAATTAAGGTTAAAAGATGTCATGGGGCTGGGACCAACTGTGACAAGCCTGGTGTCCTTATGAGAAGAGAAAGAAATGCCAGAGCTCTCTCTCTTCAACCACACAGAGGAAAGGCAGTGTGAGGTCACAGCAAGTGGGCAATCATCTGCAAGCCAAGAAAAGAGCTTTCACTAAAAACAAACTTTCCTGGCATCTTGATCTTGGACATTTAGCCTCCAGCACTGTGAGATAACCCATTTCTGTTTTCTGTTGTCCAAGTCACCCAAACTGTGGTATTTTGTTGTGGTAGACCAGTCTGACTAAGACAAGATAACCTTGCCAGACAACAAGGGAGGAGCAGACCAGGCAAGGATGTTGTTATATAAACTAAGGACAAAGAGTATTTTTCACAAAGGAGCAGTTGACAGCTTTAAATATGGCTGGGAGGTCAAGCAATATGAAACCCAAAATGCCCACTAATACAATGGAATGAATAATTGTGCTGTCTAATGGACTGATGAAAATAGATGCCAGGGTAGAAATGAGACAACAAACATAGAAGATAGCTGCTTCAAGAATTTGGATCTGAAGAACTTAGGCTGGAGGGAAAGGAAAGAGGAGAGAAGGAAGGATAACATTGGAGGAGGTACAGAGGTAGGTGTTAATACAGTGTTGATGGATATCAACTGGCTAGACCAATCCGGTATGTCAGAGAAACCTACTTAAGAGTTGACAGCCACATTGCTAGAATAGGGTCACACTGATTCTGTTAATTTGGTGTAACATACATTTATTAACCACTTATTGTTAACTGTTAACTACTGTGACAGATATATAAATGAATATGTAAAGTATATATATAGAATGTACATATAATAAAATTGTGGCAGTACCCATAATTTTGTAACTTTATTTCAAGTTATTTTCTAATGACAACAGCAATATACTGTAATTAGCTTAAATAAAGAAGTATGTATTGCATATTGCAAGGATTCATGTGCAGTCAGTCATAAAGGGGACAGGTGCCCAGAAGTATGAGCTCGGTAGACAACACCTGTAAACCAAATACTCTCAATTGGTTCATTCAATCTCTCTTTCACTGTACATCTAGAAAAAAGAAATTAAAAAGCTAAAACTTTAGTCCATACTTTCTTATAGCCAAAAACCTAAAATTCTGCATGAGAAGTAGGTTCTACCAATCAGGTTTACTTGCACAAGATCTGGGAGGTAGAAGAGAGGCAGATGTTATGTTTGGTAGCTCTGTTAAGCAATGTTCTAGAAATGTGCAGTTTTTATGCATGAGCTTCCCAGTGTCTATTCTTCTGCTTTTTCTTTTGCTGGGCAAATAGCATGAGGGAAGGATTATTATTTCTTCTGGCAAAGCTCCACTTGTGGCTTCAGAGTTAGTAGCTTCCTAAGCTGGTTGGTTCTGAATTTTGTTGAAAGCTTAGCCTAACCTGGGGATAGGAAAAGTTCTTCTTTAAAGGAGAGAAAGTAAATATTATAGCTTTGTGGACTATATAAACTCTGTTGCAGTTATTCAACTCTGCTGTAGCATGAAAATGCCATAGGCAATATATAAACAAATTGGCATGGCTGTGTTCCAAAAACACTTTATTTATAAAGAACATGTGGCAGGGATAAATTTGTTCTGTTGTCTGTAGATTCCCACTCTTTGGCCTAAACTCATCTTCTTCAAGCTTTCTGATGATTTTTTATCACCTAACTTGCTGTTAATAACATTTCTGCTAAAATAACATGTAGAGTAGTTTCTGGTTCTTTCATTGAACTTTAACAAATATAATTATAGAGCTACATATCAGTCAGAAAGTGTTAGATTACACAAAATAACGATAGTTTTCAAATCTCAGTGATTTATACAGTATAAGGTGAATTTTTAAATTTACAGTAACCATCTAAAATTGGTGAGTAGGGCACATTGTTTTATGTCTCCTGACTGGAGTCCTGTGCTGATACAGCACCCATCTGCAAAGTATTGCTGGTCTCCCTGACATAGAGGAAAAGGGGGCATAGTGAATTACACACTGTCTGTAAAACTCTGAAATACTTCTCACACATAACTATGCTCTCACTTCTGCTCCTCTTTGGCTAAAATAAGTCACAGGGTAACAGCTGAATGACATTTTTCCTTCTCTTTTTCCTTCTTCTGATTCTGACTCAATGGCATTAGATTGATGATTACAAAATAAAAAGTGTTTGAAAACATTCTCTGTTAAGTCTAAATCACTTCTTACATGCTATTAAGGTACACATGATAAAACCTAAAGATGTTAACTGAGTTGTTCAAAGAGCAAACTGGTCTTGAAGTCACATGAGAACTCCAGATTCTTCTTCTTTATTCCTTTTCCTATAACATCTCAAATCTTTCTGAATGATTGCTTTGCCAGGCACAATTTGAGTCTTTTTCTTCTATGTAACATTGGGATATTTTTATGTAGCTCATTTTCATACTTTTTCCTCTCTGTGTCCATTTTCATTCCCAACAGAAGGGGTTAGATAGGATAACTGCTAGCTAATTCTCAAGGAATAGGTATTCTCTCTTCCCATAGATTCTGTGAATGTTGTGCAGCTGAGAGAATCAGTGGTACTGATTCCCTGGGGGAGTAAGATCTACTTACTGGAGCCTCTGAGCTAACCAGTTCTAGGAATGGGGGACTTTGCCGAAGAGAGAGAGCACACAGAACCTCTATGATGGAGCCCAGTCCCTTCTAGGCATCTACTTTCCAGAGGATAGTCTGAGGGTAGAGCACTCAGGAAGGGCTGGCTTTTCCTCTGTGAGACAACATTCCCAATGCTAACACGACATTACCATGTCTTAGCCTTAGTTTTCAAGCAAGAGCTTAAAAACAATAAAGCTACTTCCTCTGTTTGGACGCAGCCTTGCAAAATTCGTGACTGACTCCATGGCTAGTGCCACCGCACCCAAGGGCATCTCATGATTAAACGCTGCCAGAAAGAGGAATGTGCCTTTCATTTCCACCCCTCCAAAATTCTTGGGCTGAGAGGACATGTAAAATCAATATTTGTCTAAAAGAAGAGAATGAAATTTGTGGGTGGTTCTGTAAGTTCAAGATCTGGTACAGAGGTGCTCAGGAGATGAATTGCAAATAAAACAGCAGAGAAGAATTTTTTGAGTGTCATTTTAAAAGGCTTCATGCTAATAAGAACCAAATTCATCTTTTGATATTTTCAAACCTGCTGTGTAAATAACTCATAAATTTTCTTCAATAATTATATGCACGCCAACTGGTGTGCCTCAGAGTCTGACCTATTTTGCAGGTTGACATCATAGTCTGAGGAAGCTGTGCTAGGAGGCCACCATTGGAACTAGCTCCCAGGTTTCGTACATGCTTCACAAGCGTGCTGGCCAGGATGGTGTCTGTTTCAGGAGACTCAGCTAATATTTTATCTGAAATCAGTTTAAGTGGCATTATTTTTCTTGTTTTCCTTTTTTACTTTTATTTTTTATCTTTTGCTTTCCTCTAGCCAAGTGAAGAGAAAGACAATGTGTATCATATAATGTTCTTGAAATACCTCACCTCCCACAAAGATCTTGAAGGTGGGGAACAGAAACACCTACATTTAATATTTTTGGCTCAAGGGTTTTAAGTGTGAGGAAGTGGAAGGCAGATAATAAATAAACAGGCCTTCCAGGGTGCAAGTGTGGTCACAGCGTGAGTTTCCACATTCACACATTCTTTTCCATCTGAATATATACTCAGGTTTGTGATAATGCACGGCTGGCAGTAGGCAAGGAATGGACCTAAAGAGAGGGAGCAGTAGAGCTGCTGAACAACAGACATAATAAAGCAGGCCTCAGCGACAACACTCAAAGTGTACCTGCTTTTCTTTTTCTTTTTTGGCGGGAATTTTCCACATTCAAAGCAGCTGTCTTGTTTTAATTGTGACATTTCCTCAAGGCAGCATTTCATGCTGAGCTCATTAAATGCTTTTTCATAGTTGAAATGCGATGAATGTGCTTACAGTGCTCAGTCTTATTTTCTAGACAGATAATAAAATACTGACATTAAACTATAATGAAGAAAATGATAAAACTAAAACTACCATGTAATAATCACATGACCGAGCCCATGAAAAACAAGAATTTCATAGACAGAAGGTCAAATTAGTTTCAAGCAAAAGTTTCAGTGCAAAGAATTCTGAAATGAATTGGCCATAATATGTTTTTAAAGGATGCCTTTTTAATTTTTTTATTCGCAGATGGAGTCCCATTTTTATGATAACCAAGCTAGCAATGTGAGCATTTATAAAACACAAGCTGCTTTAGTCCCCAGCTGGGATCTTCATGAGCATTAGAGCAAGGTTTCCTCTCCTTTGTTGGTTCCCTGGTGTCCTTTTTTTTAATTTAAATTTGTGGTTATTGCATTTAGAAAAAAATATTAATAATGAAAAGAATTGTTTCTTTAGCTCTTTACAACTGACATAGGCCTTCAATTATGTATATGGAGCTCTGTGCACAAGTGGAGAGGAAAGGGTGGTCCTGCAAGGTGCTTCACTGAATGGAAAAGCTCAGCTTTGGGCTGACTCAGTTCTTCTAGTCTCTGCAGCTTCCACTAATCTCATCTTTGAACTGCCATGTTGCCCTTTTCAGCCTCAAACCATCTTTGGATCTAAATTATACTTTTCTCTCCTACCTGGGACCTCAATCTTGAATCATTGAGACACTACTTCAGATTCTGGCCACTTTATTTCTTTGTCTCTAGCCTCTCATCTCGGTGTATCTTGTCCATCTTTGCTCTTATTTTGGAACTAAATGTGTAGTTCCCTAAGTTAAAGATGACTTCAGCATGGGTAAGCTTCTTAAGATTTAATAGTAAGTGGCATTAGCATGGACATCACAATGATTCCACCTTTCTCAATGACTCTCAATGACTTTCATAATTACTGCTTCCACTTTACAGATGATAAAAATCAGGTTGAGAGGGTTTTTTTAAAAGTCAATCAGTTCGTAAGCAAACAAGACTCAGCTTAAATCCATAGTACCTGATAATGGCTTCTGGGTATTTTCCCCCCACAAATCTACTAGCCTCTAATATTAATACATGAAATATAATTCATATATAAGAATTAAAATGACCCATCTTCTTCTTTTTTAGCTTCCACTTTCCAAATATTTTTATCCCAAAACTCTGCCAGGCTCTAGGTATATGCTGATGATCTGAACAGGCATGGTCTTTTTCCTTTTTCCGTAAGGAAACAATAATTACTGTCCAATTCAATTGGTGCTCCAGTTATAGTTATCAAAGCTGTATTTGTTGTTGTTGTTTTGTCCAAAATAATCCTATATAAAAATGTGCAATACATGAGGGGTCCCTACTCTTCTTCTTTCTCAAATGTGATTTTCCCTGGACACATTTTCAAAGACATGGTTCTTTTATTAGGTCATACCTTCCTTGTAGCTACCAGCTTGTTCTCAGCAAATAAAATAATTATTAAAAAAATGTTTTTGGAAACCTACCAACAAAGCAATTAGACATTGTTTAATGTAGTGAACATACATCCACATGGTTACTGGCTAGAGTATCTCAAGCTAAGCATGATTAGACTGTAGGTGGGTCGGGTCTATTTATTTTTCATAGAGCAGGACTATTTGCATTGTAGGAGGCTAAGCAATGCTGGCCCTGCCCAATGAATGCCAAAAGTATTTTCCAATCATGGTGAAAACAAAAACTTCCTCCGCTGATTCTAAATACCCTAAGGAGGAAAGAACCACCTTAGGTTGAGAATACTCAATTTATTAAATATTATAAATGCTAAAATTTTTATTAAAGAGAATGAACAAACTGCAAAGGTTTGGCAGAGGTAGACACAACTGTTACACCGAGCTAGATATTGCACCAGTATTTAACAGAGAGGTTGCACATTCATGTCTACAGCAGCATTACTCACAATAGACAAGAGGTGGAAGCAACTCAAGTGCCTATCTATGAATATAAATAAATGAACAAAATGGTTAAGTAAATACAATGAAATATTTAGTCTTAAAAAACTTATCACATGTCACAACATGGAAAACATGGACCAAACTTGAGGATGTTACTTTAAGTAGACCAGTCACAAAAAAGAAAATATCTCCCTGGCTGGTGTGGCTTGGTGGATTGGTGCTGGCCTGTGAACCCAAAGGTTGCTGGTTTGATTCCCAGTCAGGGTACATATCAGGTTGCAAGCCAGGTCTCCAGCCAGGTCATACTGGAGGCAGGTGAAAGGCAACCATACATCGATGCTTCTCTCCCTTTCTTCCTCCCTCCCTGCTCTTCTTTCTGAAAATAATGAGTAAAATTTTGAAGAAAATATCACACATATGGGGTATCTCAAGTAGTCATATTCATAGAAATAGAAAGTAAAATGAATATTATCAAGGGAGGGGGGTAGGATAGAGAAGGTAGTTATTGTTTAATGAGTATAGAGTTCCACATTTGCAAGGTGAAAAAAGTTATGGTAATCTATTTTGCAACACTGTAAATATACTTACCATTACTGAACTGCACACTTACAAATGGTTAAGCTGATAATTTTAAAAAGTAAGAGAAACAAAAAAGAGATTAGGCAAAGTTCTACACATTCTCATGATCTCTAAATAAACCTAAGTGTGTATCTGTTATGTATTTTTATATGTAGTATAAATTTTAATATTTTATGTTATTACAATGATAATATATAATTATTGCATGTATATTAGGGATGATTATATTTTAAAGTAAAAACTCACATTCTGTGTGTATTTCTCTCTTCCTCTTCCATTTCACTTGCACCCCAAAGGCCTTTTTCAACCCTCCAAACTTCATAAAAATACGAGGAAAAAATCAAAAGAACTAAAGATTCAAAACTATGCCTGCAGGACTTTTTACAGATACCAGATAAGGCCCTTTATAAAGTCTGGGCCTGGGGAAAGTGGGCCAGGGTAATGGCTACTGTTTATTGACTTGGGAGACCAAGAACAAATTGAAGAGAGGAATGATCAAAGTATGTTTTATCTCAAGAATGCAAGTTGGGTTCAACATTTAAAAGGCAATCAACATAGGAAGATCTGCCCTAAAAGTATCAGCCATGCAAACTGTTTCAGTTATATTAACATTGGCTTGATACTTTTGGAATAGACTTTGTATTTGCCTCTCATCTAAATAAAAAGGAAAGAAATATATATGATCATTCAATAGGTGTAGAAAAAGGATTCAACAAAATTCACCATTCACCATCTTGGTGATCTAGGTACAAAAGAGAACTTTCTAAAGCCAGTAAAGTGTTGCTTGAAAATTTTACAGATAATGTTATATTTAATGATGAAAGAGAATTCTTTCCCCCAAGATTGGGAAAAATGATAGTTTGTTCACTTATATTAATTCTATTCAACATTATACCGTTTCAATCAAGATAAAGAATTTAAAAACCACACAGTACATAAAGAAGAAAACCTATCCTATTCACTTAACATATCACATCTATATAGAAAATTCCAAGAAACAAATACGTAAAGTACTAGAACTAATAGATGAGTTTAACATTAGCAAAGTATAATCAGAAAATGATAAACTAATGTAATTTCATTAACATTAAATGTATGACATTCTAAGAGATAAAGTTGATAATAATAATAAAATTTTCCATGATATTTATACACTGAAAACAAAATATTTCTGAAAGAATTAAATAACTTAATTGAATGAAGAAAATACTGTCTTTGATGAACATAGTTGCTAAAATTCTCAACAAAATATTGGCCCACCTGATTCAGCAGTATATTACAAAGATCATACACTATGATCAAGTGGGTTTCATCCCAGGGATGCAAGGATAGTACATTCATAAATCAATAAATGTAATACACCACATCAACAAATTGAAAGATAAAAACCATATGATCAAATCAATAGATGCTGAAAAAGCATTTGATAAAGTACAGCAACTATTTATGATAAAAACCCTCAGCAAAATGGGAATAGAGGGAGCATACCTCAACATCATAAAGGCCATCTATGATAAACCTGAAGCCAACATCATACTTAATGGACAAAAACTGAAAGCTTTCCCCATAAGATCAGGAATGAGACAAAGCTGTCCACTTTCCCCACTTCTATTCAACATTGTCTTGGAAGTTCTAGCTATAGCCATCAGAGAAGAAAAAAGAATCAAAGGTATCCAAATTGGAAAGGAGGAAGTCAAACTGTCATTATTTGCAGATGATATGATAGTCTACATACAAAACCCGATAGGCTCCACCAAAAACTTACTCAACCTAATAAGCAAATTTAGCAAAATAGTTGGGTATAAAGTCAATATCCAGAAATCAAAAGCATTTTTGTATACCAATAATGAAACAACAGAAATAGAAGTGAAAAAACAAATCCAATTTACCATAGCAACAAGAAAAATAAAGTACCTAGGAATAAACTTAACTAAGGAGGTAAAAGACCTGTACTCAGAAAAAACTATAGAATAATGAAGAAAGAAACCAAGGAAGATACAAATAAATGGAAGCATATACCATGTTCATGGATGGGAAGAATTAATATCATTAAAAAGTCCATACTACTCAAAGCAATCTACATATTCAATGCAATCCCAATTAAAATACCAATGACAGACTTCACAGAAATAGAAAAAATACTTCAAAAATTTATATGGAGCCAAAAACGCCCGCAAATAGCCACCACAATCTTGAGAAAGAAGAACAAGGTAGGAGGAATCACAATCCCGGACTTCAAACAATACTACAAGGCTACTGTCATCAAAACAGCCTGATACTGGCATAAGAATAGACATATAGATCAATGGAACAAAATAGAGAGCCCAGAAATTAACCCAGGACTTTATGGTCAACTAATATTTGACAAAGGGGGAAGGAACATCCAATGGAGTAAAAACAGTCTCTTCAACAAATGGTGTTGGGAGAACTGGACAGCAACATGCAAAAATGAAGCCCTGGTTGGTGGCACAGTGGATAAGGCTCCGGCCTGCTAACCCAAAGGTCGCTGGTTCCATTCCCAGCCAGGGCACATAACCAAGTTGCAAGCCAGGTCTCCAGCCAGGTCTGTAGCTGGAGGCAGGTGAAAGGCAACCATACATTGATGTCTCTCTCCCTTGCTGCCTCTCTCCCTTACCCTCTCTCTGAAAATAATAAATAAAATCTTTTAAAAATAAATAAATAAATAAAAATCAGAAAAATGTTGATCTATTTACCAACTCAGATACATCTAAGTGCTTCCAGGTTTTAGTAATATAAATAAAGATGCTAAAACATTCAAACAGGTTTTCATGTGAATCTGAGGTTTATTATTTTTAGATAAATACCTAGGAGTAGGATTGCTGGGTTATAAATATTTATAAACTATATAACAAACTGACAAGCTGTTTCCACAGTGGCCATACCTTATATATTCTCACCAGCAAGGTGTGAGAGTTCTGGTTGTTCTTCATTATCATCAGCACTTGATATTATCAGTATTTTAAAACCATTTTAATAGGTGTGTAATGGTACCTCATTGTGGTTTTAATATGCAATCCTTGATGCTGATGATGTTGAGCATTTTGTTACATGCATATAGTTGCTTTTGTGAAATGTCTATTCAAACGTTTATCCCATTTTATTAATGAGGTTGCTTTCAAGTTTTCAGAATTCTTTATGTGTTATGGGTTATTTGTCAAATATATAATTGGAAAATATTTTCTCCTAGTATGTGGTTTGTTTTCATTTTCTCACCAGCATAAATTTTATATTTTGATAAAGTCAATTTGTAAATGTTTTCCTTTTGTGGATTGTGCTTTTGGTGTATCTATAATCTATGACCCACAGTAACAAAGTTTCTCCTTGAACTTTCTTCAGTAAGTTTTATAGTTTTGAATTTTACATTTAGGTCTATATATTATGTTAATTATTTTACATAACTTTTGAGGTATGTGTTGAGTTCATTTTTTGTACATGTATATAATTGTTCTATGACCATTTCTATGATAAACTATCATTTCTCCATCAAATTGCCTTTTCACTTCTGTCAAAATATATTGACTGTATATTTAAGGGTCTATTTCTGCACTCTCTGTTCTGTTCCATTGGCCTATGTGTCTGTCCCTTCACCAAGGCTTTTGTAGTACATCTTAAAATTAAATTGTACACAATGTTCATGTTTTCTTCTTTCTTTCAAACATCAATGTGCTTTTTCTTTTCTTTTTCTTTTTCTTTTTTTCTTTTTTTTTTTTTTTTTTTTGCTTTCTACTTAAATGTTATAACCAGCTTGTCAATATTAGCAAAATAATTCTGCTGGAAATTTTATGGGGTTTTTAATGAATTTATTGATTAGTCTAGAGAGAATAGTCATCCTAATGATACTGAGTTCTTCAACTCATAAACAACATGAGTTATCTTTCTATTATTTCAATCCTTAATTCTTTCTTCAGTGTTTTGTAGTTTTGAGGATACTGATTCTAAGCATATTTGACCTTGTATTTTGTGTTCTTGCTAAATAAACTTATTGATGGGTACTTTTTGGTCAATGTTTTGAATTATTTTCTGTATATAATCATATATGAAAATAGAGTTCTACTTCCTCCTCTGTAACCTGTACTCTTTTTCTTTCTTTGTATTGCTTTATTGGACTGCACAGGACTTCCAGTATGATATTGAATAGCAGTGGTGACAGTGGACATCCTTGCTTTGTTCCTGATCTCAGGAGGAAGCCATTCAGAGTCACCATTGAGTATCACATTAGCCATAGTTTTTTTTTTTATGTATGTATGTACTGTATATGAATGCACATATGTATTTTTGCCAGGTGGCTGTATTAGTTAGAGTTGTCCAGAAATACAGAACCTATAAGACATACAGATATGTATGTAAAGAAACATTTATTATGAGGAATTGGCTTATGTGATTATGCAGGCTAAGAAGTCTTATGATACTCTTTATAAGCTGGAGACCCAGGAAAGATGATGTAAATCCAATCCCAGTCTGAAGAGCTAACAGCCAGAGGAGCTGATGGTGTAAATACCAATTCAAAGGCAACAGGATACTGATGCCCCAGTTCAAGTAGTCAGACAGAAAACAAAAGGGGTAAATTCCTTCTTCCTCCACATTTTTGCTCTATTTCAGCCTTCAATGGATTGGATCATGTCCATTACAATGGGAGGGGAAAAATTCCCTTTACTGAATTCACCAATTCAAATGCTAATCATATCTGGAAAAACCTTCTTAAAATGTACCCAGAAATAACGTTTGATCTGGACAGCCTTTGGTCCAGTCAATGTGACACACAAAATTAGTCACCACAAAGACCTTTATCAGACTAAAGAATTTCTTTTTTATTCCTCATTTGCCAAGATTATAAATGTATACTAAAATTTTTCAAAGGCTTTTCTGAATCTATTGAAATGATCATATGTTTCTTTGTGGTCTCAAAAAATGATCTGGAAAAAGTTCTTTTTATTTTCTGTGGGATTGCCTTTATTTCTCTTAAATAAAAAGAAATTCCTATATTTTGTCATTTGGAGTAGGTCTCCTGTCAACAAATTCCCTTAATTTTCTTTCATTTGGTATATCTTTATTTTACTTTTATGTTTAAAGAATATTTTTATTAACTATAGAATTTAGGGTTGACAGGTCTCTTTTAGCATCCAAAAGTTTTGTTTTATTGTTTTCTGGCTTTCTATTTATTTTAATATTTTTTGATAAAAAAATTGCAGTCACTTGAATTGTTGCTCCTTATATGTAATTTATCATCTTCCTTTCACCGCATTGAAGATTGTTTCTTTATCCTTACTATTCACCAGTTTGATCATGATATGTCTAGACATGGTTTTCTTTAAGTTTATCTTGGTTTGGATTTGCTAAGCTTCTTGAATCTGTCGATCTTTGTCTTTCACTAATTTTGAAATATTTTAGGCAATATTATTTCAAGTTTTGTTTTCTACATACCACTTGCTTTCTCTCTCCTTATGGTACTCCAATGACAAAAATTTAGAACTTTTGATATTATCCCACAAGTACATAAAGATCTGTTATATTGTTTTAAAGTGTATTCCTCTCTATTCCTTACAGAAGGTAATAACTGTTGATTTATCTCCAAGTTCCCAAATTCTCATTCTATTATACTCATAAGTAAATTTAAATTTTTTACATATTACATTTTTAGCTCTAAAGTTTTTATTTTTTGTTATCTTTAATTCTCTGCAGAAAACTTTTATCTTTCCAATTTCCAGTATATTGAATTTTAACTAATGAAGCAATGGTCATATTTTTTGCTATATATTCCTCCTGTGCAGTTTTGTCATTCAGGTTGCATTGTGGCTGGCAAATATTAATTATTCATAATATTTTCTGGAATTTTTGTATGTTGAGTAACTTTGGATTATATACTGCACACTTTGTACATTATGTTTTGTGATTCTGGGTTCTGTTAAAACCCTATTGACAATGTTGTTTTTGCTGTTGGTTTAATGAGCATTTAATATATTTACAGTCAGATCATAATTTTTTCTCACCTTTTTCAGTAATGGTTTCAATTATCAGTTTAGATTCCAAACTTTTTCTGCATTGCTTTGGATTTGTACCTCTCGGGAACCAGTCTAGAGCTAAGATGGTGCTTCATGTTGTGGTTAGAGTCTCAAAGGTCTTTTTAAAATTACATTTTATTGATTATGCTGTTACATTTGTCCCAAATTTTCCCTTTTTGTCCCCCTCCAACCAGCACCCCTCTCTTCTTCCGCAATCCCCATATCATTGTTCATGTCCGTGGGTTAAGTGTGCAAGTTCTTTGACTATTCTATTTCCTATACTGTATTTTATTTCCTCATAACTATTCTGTAACTACCTATTTGTACTTTTTTATCTTCTCACCTCTTCACCCATTCTCCCAAACCTCACTCCCATATGGGAACCATCAAAACCCTCTCTGAATCCATGATTTTTGTTTCTGTTCTTGTTTGCTTAGTTTGGTTTTTAGATTCAGTTGTTGATAGATACATGTAAGTTGGTGAAAGAAAGTAGACATGCAAGTCTAGGAAGCACAGAGAGTCACAAACAAGATGGATGCCAAAGAAGCCCACTCCAAGACACATCATTATGAAAAATCCAAAGGTTAAAGATACGAAGAGAATCTTAGAAGCAGCTAGAGAAAAGCAGAAAGTTATTTACAGGAGCATTTCCATAAGACTGTCAGCTAATTTCTCAAAAAATATCTTTACAGGCTACAAGGAATTTGGTAAGAAATATTCAAAGTTATGAAAAGCAGGGACTTATGAAGATTGTTCTACCCAATAAAACAATCATTTTGAATGAAAGGGCAGATAAAGAGCTTCTCAAATAAGAAAAAAACTATCTGAGTTCATCACTATCAAACAATTTTTATATAAAATGCTAAAGGGACTTATTTAAGAAAAAGAAGATCAAAATGATGACCATTAAAATGACAACAAGTACATATCAAAGCTTTTTCTATGCTACTTTAGGTTTTCCCCATGCACTCACAATTCAGAGATGAGCTCAGAACTTTTACTGATTTATGCATAGAATTAGAAAATTTCCTTCTTCAGTTCTTTTCTATTGGGTCTTTTTACATTTCCTGTCTTACAGAGGGTCTTTCATCCTGTTCACTGTACAAAAAGAGGTTTTCTCAGAGTATTTTGTATACATACCAACACATTTCTATGATGGGAGTTCACTGTTCACTCTCAAGTTTGCATCTTGAGGAAGAAGAGGAAAAGAAGTGTTGAGAAAGTCACACTCATAGTTCTGACCTTGCTGTCCCAATATACTTTTTAAAAAATTTTATTTTAAAGAGTTAATTTATGTTTTTTAGAGAAGAGGGGAAGGGAGGGAGGTGGAGAGGGAGAGAAACATCATTGTATGGTTACTTTTCACCTGCCTCTAGCCACAGACCTGGCTGGAGATCTGGCTTGCAACCTGGTTACACGCCCTGACTGGGAATCAAAACAGTGACCTTTGGATTTGCAGGCTGGCACCTCATCCGCTGTGCCACCAGCCAGGCTCCCCAATATACTTTTTTACACTACTTAGTTTCTTCAGTAGTTACTTCTATGTTTTGTCCAGAAATTTTTTCTGTAATCAGTTGGAGAGTTATATTGTAATGGACTTACACATTTTGGCTGGCAATAGCTATTTTTATATACATAATTTTTAACATTATAATTCATTTAATGAATATATTAAAATTGAGAACTGTTTTTCTACTTGGGAACATTCAGGTTTCTTTCATTTGAGGGAATGTTCTTTAAAAAACACTACAATTGAACCAGCGGGGCTCAGTTAGTTGAATGAAGTTCCTCAAAGTTTGATTCCCAGTGAGGGCACATTCTGGTTGCAGGACTGGGCCCTGGTTGGGAGTCTGTGAGAGCAACTGAATGATGATTCTCACACATTGATATTCCTCCCTCTCTTTCTTCTTGCCTTCCCTGGTCTCTAAAAATAAATAAAATCTTTAAAAAAATAAAAATACTACAGAGAACATTATTGAAAAATAAACACTTCTACATCTCTGATTATTTAAGGATAACTTCCTCTAAATTAATTCACTAAGTCAAAGCACATAAACAATTTCACTGCTAAAACATTTTGGCTTCATCTTGAAACTATGGGACAACATGTGCTGTAGGGACATTGTCAGTTTTGTGCTTTACATGACCAAACTTTAGTGGCCATGTGGGGAATTAGCTAAGTGGGAGGAAGATAAAGATGGAAGGATCATTCAAGGGTCAATTACAATGTTTTAAGTTAAAAACACTCTTAAGTGCATCAACAAAGGCAGTAGTTATAGAAAAAAAGAGGAGATGGCTTAAGAAGTTAATTTTGAATTAGAATCTTGGTGACAATGAAAACAGGAGTCCCCCATAAATCAAGAGGACTTGAGCTTTGGGTGACTCACTAAGCCAGGGAATGGGATGCAGGAAGGAGAATAAAAAGTACTAACTTGAAAAGTTTGTGAAGAAAGTGGTGCTGCCACAGGAAATTCAGGTTTCAGTAGGATTGAGGAGATAAATGAAATATTCCATGGAAAAATTTAAGGGAACTATAATACATTTTGGAATTCCAGGGCAGGAAGGAAAGGAACACAATAAATATCATCAAAGAGAAAACAAAAGAGAAAGAGGGGGCCCAAACCAAATGGAAATTTGGGTACAGGAGCAAGTGAGTGACTAGTGGAAAGTTTGCAAATAGAGATAGCAAAAGTAAGGCTGAAAAGTTTCCACTAACCAGTGGCTCTGTGGTCAGGTGCCACTTTGCTCCTTGGAAGAATGTGCAGACCTTAATACTTGAGCAGGCAGCCTGCCTCTGCTTTAGGGTGAGCTCGATGGCACTTTGCTTTGTCTCTTTGAAAAGTCTATCTTTGTTAATCAGGTAGTAACTACTTCTGGTACCCAAACCCTTCCCCAAATTCTGAAACCTTCATCTCCATCTACATGGTAAAATTCTGCTGCCTATTCATTTTTTGGTGGCACTCAAGAGGATTTAAACACCAAATTCTGGCAGGTGTGTGACCTCAATAAAATGCTCAACTTTCTTCAGGTGAAGTTTCCTCAGCTGGGAAATGAAGAGTCTGGGCTAGTTGAGCTTAAAGTTTCTTTGTAGCTCATTCTTTAATTATATCCTTGGTATAACCATTTTTGTAAATTTGTTTTTATACATCTGTAGAATATAAATAACACAAGCTCCTTGGTGAATTATTCATCTAGTCCTTGATCATGAAACCATTCCATATGCATTATTACCAGAGTAAGGAAGAGCTTAAAGACTAAACTATGAATATTAGAAAAGAACAATGATAAACAAATTATGGGTTAAAAGTTGTGGATGGGAAGGTAGAAGCTGTGTTAGATCTTAACAACTGAAGTTATATTTGCCAAACTGACAATTTTAGCATTGTTAGCCAAGTAGTATCTGTTCTACAATTGACAGGTAGTGGAGGCAGGGGGCGTGAAATTCTCAACCTTTAATACCTAACAGGGGAAATTCTCCTTTAAAACCTAACATAGGGGAAAATCAAACACACAGCATTTAGGGGGTGATGTGTGATGAGTGAGTAGGAAAAGAAAACTCAGTGCACTATTGTGGGAGTAATTCAATTATCTGGGTTTTAACAAAGACACTCTAGGGGGTCTCATGAAGTATTTCTTATATCTATGTCAGATAGGACTGCTAATTAGGTGTGGCTCTACTAAATATAGAGTACTAAGATATTTTCAAGTCTTCTGAGGGTCCTTGCACTATCCTGGCTGCTTGGGTTCCTTTCTTGGGACTTAGTGAACCTCCCTATGACTCAGCAACTAAAGGTGTAATGCCTGGAGTGCATTCCAGTGGCTAACACTAATGACCATGTGTTGGAACTATATGAGTGATCACACATTTTAATTTTACCTCCTGCCTGTACTTACAGATATTTTGTTTTAACATTTTTCAATGGTTTACCAACATTTAAACATTAGAGTATTTCAGATACATTCAAGACTTTCTACTTTTCTTGATACATCAGAAGATCTGATAAGACTGGGTCTATATTTTCTGGAGCTGCATAGTTGCTATTATCTCCAGATTAATAGAACAACCCCCTCCCCCACCCCCAGGAAAAATAAACATGCCTGTGCTTTATTCACTACGTAATCTACCTTGCTCTTAAGACAAGGTGGCTGCATTTCCTGGTTTGCTTGTGCCAGTCCCAGTTTACTCCAGTTGATCTATAACTCATTAATATTATCCCCCTTGCTATCAAAAATATTCTGGTATTTTTAAATATGGTTATGCTTTCCAGAGAGACCTGATCTGTGTTCTCTATATAAGGAGAGAATGCAATGAACTACCAGGAATTTGTATGCTTAAATAATGTTACTTTTGTTTTTGTTTTTGTTTTTTTTTTAAAGATATAATCATTTATGTACAGATTTTGTTAAGCAGTTACTGCTTGGAGGGCACTATATTAGAAACTTTGGATAGAGTAAGATCAAGAAGAGATAAGATATGAACACTATTAAAGAAGATAGACAAGTACAGCATACAAAAAAATAGATTAGCATACATGGAGTTTTGATCATGAGAATATGGGAGGTTCAGAGAATAAATGAAAAAAAAAATGTCTGTGTCATTCTAGAATAGGCTAGTCTTTTTGGCTTCAAAAATAAACTGGATGGAGCTGCCTTCCATTGACATGTAGAAGATGTGAGGAGAAAGAAAGTAGATTTGAAAGGGGAAATGATTAGTCAATTTTAAACAGAGTGTGGAGTGCTATAAGATACTGAAGTGAAGAAGTCAAATAAATATAGTTGGCTAAGAGGATAGGCTGAGACTGTACATTAGGAGTCATCTATGGATGAAAACAATCTTGATACAGTTTATGGATAGAAATAATCATGGTATAATATGACAAGGGTTTTAGCAAGAATACATCAAGTATTAGCAGGATATAAATTAATTAGACAAATACATATTATTTGCTATATAAAAAACCCAAAGAGCCCTGGCTGGTGTGGCTCAGTGGACTAAACACTGGCCTACAAGTCAAAACAATGTCACCTGTTCAATTCCTGGTTAGGGCACATGCCTGGGTTGTGGACCAGGTCCCCAGTTCTGGGCACACAAGAGGCAACCAGTCGAGGTAGCTCTCACACACCTGATTTTTCTCTCCCTCTCTTTCTCCTTCCTTTCCCTTCTCTCTTAAAGTAAATGTATATTTAAAAAAAACAACAAAGAATATTTTCAAGAAAAATTGACTATGAAAGAATTAGATTGGGCAATCAGTAGAGAAGGTTGTGAAGTTGAGAAGTTTTTATTTGTTTGTTTGTCTGTTTGTTTTAGACAAAGGGTCACATTGAGCATGTTTAAATGTTGATAGAAAGGAACCATTGGAAAGTGAAAGGTTAAAGGTTCTATTGAGAAAGCAGGAAAAACAGGAGAAAAAGGAGATTGAGAGTAGTTGAGAAAATCAAATTAGTAACTCCAGATATTGAGTTAAAGTTCTTTCCTTGACCTACAAGGAATATCCCCTACTAATTATGAACTACATCATTAGCTTTTCAAATAATATGATATCAGATGCAAACAATCTGTGTTACATTTTAAATCCATTTACAAACAACCCATTCCCCTGTCAAACTGACTTTTTCTTGTTTTCATTTGATCTTGTCTTCTGGGTCACCAAAGATGACATCTTCAATTCTTTATAAAATTAATGTTCACTAGGAATATCACTGGGTATATAATAGCTATGTTTCCTCCCTTTCTCTCTTCTCCTTAAAAAGGTAAGTCTCAAATTATATCTCCCTAATGTTTAGATTAACTGCCCTTACCTGCCTAGCTTCTGAATTTTTAAATTATTCTGACATCATTGTGATTGCATGGCCAATTCATAAACACTAGCCTATGGAAATCAAAGCATCTTTCCTTGTCCTTAAAACCTTAGGATTTAAATCATTAACTGACTGTTCCATTTAAGCAATGAAGAATGGCTTCATTTTTCTGCAGGCTAACAGAATCAACAAGTCACAGTTATATTAGGCAAGACATCAAATAAATGGAAACAAAGGAGAATAACATCACTTTTATACTTAGCTCTTCCTTTCAAGAAAGTCAAAGAACTATACATGCATAAACTCATTAGTACCTTAGAATTTTTTCATACTGTGAAAAGCATGTTATAGTTAGAGCAAAAGCTATTTGCACAGCCTTAGGAAAGTTTATCAGTAAAAGCCCAGACTAGAACAAGAATTCTTAACTTCTTTGGTGGTCTAATTTGGTTAAATTGATTGAGAATGTCTTATGCTAGAACAGAAAACTATTGCAAAAAGTAATAGAAAAATCTGATATTTTGAATAAAACACCACTGAGTCATTACAAAGTAATCATATTTATGTAACTCGTTCAGTATCTTCTGATATCAGCATACAGATAGCTCCTTTTGATTTTTAAAAATAATCTTTTTTTTTTTTTTTTTATCAGACTCATCTTTTATCTTGAAGGGAATGGAGAGCAGGTTCCGGAACCATAAAGACATGAATTCCATTCTCAGTTGGCCCACCATGAGATCTTATTGAAGCCCAGTTCTTTCATAAAGTAAAAACAAACAAAAATGCAGAAAAACAAAGACAAAAAACCTCTCTCACACTGTTGTCATTAACATTAATTAAGGTTATGATTGGGCCTGAAACATGGTAGAAATTCATTTTGATCTTTTTTTATCTTTTTTTTTTCCCAAGTGGAAATGAAACTTATAGGCTGTCAGGTACAACCAATCTTGTTGGGTCTGAGACCACCAAATATGACAGCAGGGAGGGCAGGTTTGGGGCGAGAAAGAACTTGCACAGAGCCTTTAGGAGGTTTTGCATGCTTTATTGGCAGTGGCAAGGTTAATAATCACAGAGAGCACAGGCATTTCCACACCCACTCTTCTGCTTCTGCAGTGGCTGGGCACTGAAGAATTCTGATATTTCCATGCCCAGTTTTTCCATTTTCCCACAACAGCACCTGCACCAAGCTTATAGGAAGGACAGTCTTATATACACTTTGGGACAAAGGAGGCTCTATGTCAAAGGGTTACATAGAGGGTGACATCAACCTGCTCAAAGTTGGTAAGTCGGTTACCTTCGGGGTCCAGTGTTCCAGAGATGCCAGAGATAAGATTAACTCAAACGCTGACTCCAAAGCTGACCCCATCAGATGGCCTAGCCATACATAGACAGGGGGCTTCCTTCCCCTGGCACAGGCTAATGTATATTTTTCTTTGTCTGAATTTTTCCTCACATTGTGTCCCAGGTTATCTTTGTCCTTTACATATTCCCAAATCCATAGTCCCTACACCATCTATAACCATTTTATCTTTCAGTTCCACTATAGCATCTTTATAAAGAAAAGTAGGAAAAACTACTTTCAAGAAACGAGCTCAATTTATAAGAACCAATCACTTTCATTTTTGTAAAAACATCTTTAGCAGTAGGAGGTCAAATCTTTATTATACACACTAATAAACTAAAAAGTGAATTTGGTTCAGAATTTTAAATTTTTTAACAAAGAAAGTTGTACAATATTGTGTTTATTATGTTGATTTTATAGTTATTTTAAAATCTAGAAATGAAAATACACAATAATTCAGAGGTGGATTTGTCAACTTGCAAACTGTAGCTTTTGTTTCTCTATTGGGTAGTGGAAAACTGATATGGGGAAATACAGTTTTGGGTGACTTCCAGATTTACTGAATTATTGCTTTGGCAAATGAATTGGAGAATTTTTTTCTGACTATATGGAAAGATGTTCATTTTACTTTTGAAATATGATCTCTAACAAGAGAAAATCAGGTTATCAGGGAAGAAAAAAACATGCTTTTTCAAACTTAATAGAAAAATCTCTTTCCTATCAGCCATTTAGGATAGGAATACGATGGAGAATAGAGCTAGTCTAACAACAATTGCTCATTTATCTCCCATCAGGCAAAAGAGAGAGTCATCATTGATCCAGATCCATATCATTGCCATCAACTAAGTGAATTCGTTTCAAAACTTGCAGGTAATAAGTTTGTACACCAAAAGAATAATTTAGTATTAAACTATCATTTTTAAAGCTTTTTAACATTTAATTTTATTGTTGTATTTTAAAACTTTTTTTAAAATTATTTTTATTTTGAACTGGTGAATCCTCCAGAAAATACCCCAATTTAATTCTTGGCGATTTGTAGTATTTCTCACTAATGTGCCTATTAGAATATAAGTTTATTGAGGTAAAAACCTTGACATCTTTTTATCTCCATGATTTTGCATCTATAACAGTTGTTCAGTACATATTTGGTGACTAAATAAATGAATAAATGAATAAAAACATTAATGATATTGATAGTGAATATTTACTCCCTATCTTTAAGAATTCTTGATTGGCTGGTGCCTATTCTTCCTAGACACTCCTGCCTATTTGATTTTTTTGTTCTACATTCTGAGAAAGGGAAACAAACGAAGGGAAGAGGGAGAAAAGTTATAGGTGATAACAGAGCCAGCAAAATTCCTGAATATCCTGAATATTTATAGAAGCTGTCAGCTTTTACCAATGGACTTTTTCAAAACAGAAAGTGTTTAAATGTAGCTGTACTAATTACAGCTCTTATTGCAGAGTGGAAAAAGAGGCATATTTCTACCTGTAACACTTGTACATTCAACTCAGCGAATTTGTTGGACTTACTCCTACAATAATGCTATGTCTAATTTGTAATCATTGCTTCATATTCAAAGCATATGCAGGCATTTAATTATAGTGTACAGTGATTTGGGTGTTTTGTTTTGGTAAATAACTGGCCAATCAAGGAATGAAAACCTGAAAATTTAAATCCTAAGTGGTTTTATAGTATGGAAAAATGACTAATTTGTAAGAAATATTATAATAATTACACAAACACTTGACTTAGTAATTAGTTTCAAACAATCATCTGCTTTAAGGAAACATACATTTGTCTAATTTTTCACCATGTTAACAGGACTATGTGTTTAGTAAATCAAAGAATAAGAGCTATAAATTTTTTAAGGAACACTTATAGTTGCTTTTCTTAGGCAGATTATTTTAATGCCCTTCTAAATTTATTTTTTAAGGAGCTTCCCCTCTTAAAAGTGCATTAAAATAATATACTGTAGAGTTAGAAAGGGAAATGTGCATACTTTAATTTTTTGATGTTTACGTAATATCTATATCTACATGTGTTTATACAGATATTTATAATTCATATAAAATTGTTTAAAGATATTTGCATGTGTACGTATGTGTGTGAGCTTTCCATTTCAATAATCTATGATTTTTGAAAAAGTAACTCATTTCTTTTGGTTGAGTGCTATCTCTGTTTTAAAGAATGCAGTTTGTGTTCTTGTAATGAGATTCTTGTCCCAGAAATTGATAGAATGCATTTAAAGTTATTGTAGTGCTTACATAATTCTGTAGGATTTGCTACACATTTAAATATGTTTTTCCATATCTGTGATTATAGATTATTTTCTTTGTTATGTATACTGCTACATTAAGACACACTATGGAGATTTATCTTACCTATTTATAAGGAATTACTTATTTTAACTTATACGGAAACATATCTAACAGCATTTTCAAAGTTTTGTTGTTGTTGTTTTTTCAGGTAGATGAGGTAAAGAAAACCTTTAGTGTGAATGTAACTCCTTCTTGAAAATGTTTTGACAAAGAACTGCATCATACCTGTATAATATTGCTGGGGAGTGACATGGGCCCCAGTCTCAGTGTGTCTTCAAATACTAGACCAATTCCTTATTCTCTTTCCTTGCTTCTTTGCCACCCTAGTGATACAACCTCCTTTCCCTTTTTTTATTAAAACTCTCACCATGTAACACCTTCAGGGTTGTCTCTAGCTTTGATTGCTTGTGAATGTTGTCCTTGTACAATGACTTATTCAATTCTATAGAAAACAAACTTTCAGACCCTTTCTCCTTTTAAACTTTGGACACAAATCTTCCCTCAAAGGTAAACTTTGAGCAAAGCAGAATGCTGGAGAGTATGCTACTATCAATGAACTACACTTTATCATGATGGGAGGTGAGTTTTCCCCCCACTTCACAGACTAGGAAAAGAGAGCAAAGGTAGGCAATCACTTTGCCTGTTAACCCCTTATATATTAGAATTGCAACAGCTATCTGACTCTTAGTCCAAAACTCATTGGTGTATATGTGTATTTGCTTTTTGGGAGCATAATCTGTTTCTTGGAAATGTAGTCTTTGGTTCCAAGCAGTATGTAATAATTTCCAGATTTCAGAAGAACGTGAGAAGCATAACCACTCCTGGAAGCTTGCACCTGGCTGGTCATGTGGCTTCCCATCTGCACAGCATCCCTAAAATTCTAGGTGAGCAAAATATTAGATTTAAGAAATATTGAGGCTGGAAAGAGCGAGAACACAGAAATACAGCTGAGGCAGTGGACATCAACTCTGCCGGACATAGGAAAGGTGAACATGACAGGGAGCACTTACTGGCAAGAGCTTCTGCCATTTGCTTCCTTGGTGAACCTGCTCTGGCTCCCCAAATTGAAAATTTTTAACAGTAATGTGGATTGTGGAGCCTAAAGAGATTTACTTACAAAGCACATTGCCAGCCCAGCCCACAAAGCACAGAAAAGGGCCCACATCTTTTCTTCCTGAAACACATATTGTTTTTTTGAATTTATGCTTTCTGGCACCATCTGAGCAAGTAGCATGATCAAAAAAAAACTTCCTTGAAAGCAAGGACAAGGGCTGGGGATAGAGGGTGGCTGGGGTTGGCGAGGCCAGATTATCCATGATGGCTCAGCCTCCAGGGTCAAGACCACTATTTTCTCTCACTGCCCACAAACTGAACAGCTTATTCAGTTCAGTTCGACCCTCAAGCATTCACAACAAATGTTAACTATTCATGGGAATTATTATGAAATACAACATCTAATAATTTCATATGTCCTTAAAAATGAATTATAAAATTTGCATACTATGTTCAAACATTGTAATGGTGCTCCTAGTGATGAACTTCTTAATCAATAATTACATTGTGATTTTCAGTGTTTCTTAAAGCAATATCTGGATCCACCTAGTAATTCCTCATTGACTCTCTATTGTTAAAATGATATTGTTTTCTTCTAAAGCATTAGAAAATATAAAACTAAAATTTATAAAATGTGACTAATAAAAAAATTTAAATAAATTTTAATTTTAAAAGTAAAAAATATTTTTAAATGCCACCATTCCGTAGCTCAGTGGTTATCTAATTGGTGTGTTCATCATGTTCTCTTTTTTATTTAATCCCAATTGAGGATATGTTTATTGATTTTTAGAAAGAGAGAGGAAGGGAAGAGGGGGAGAGACAGAGAGGGGTGGGAGAGAAAGAGAGAGAGAGAGAAACAGAGATGACAGAGAAACATTAATGGCTACCTCCTGTGTGTACCCCAGCCTGAGATAGAACTTGCAGCCTAGATATGTGCCCTGACCAAGGATTGAACCCAGAGGCTTTTGTGCATGGAATGATGCTTCAACCAAATGAGTCACTAGGTGAGGGCTCTTTCACTTTCTGTACTGTGACGCTTTGATTTCTGGGGCCTTGGAGGAACTGTCCCCACCCCTAACTATTAGCTAATAGTTAGAAACAATAAAATAACTTAACTTTGCACACACTTTTCAAATATAAACTAACCAATCTAGACTCCATACCACAACCACTCTTACTGTGTTTTCACAATATGGGTCAAAATCTGCTTGTCCAAGTGCCAGAAAACTACCCCTATTCCTTAGAGCCTACTAACACTATTCAAACTAGCCAATCCTAAATTTGCTTACCTTGCCTGATCCTTTCTTCTTCATGAAAACCACAATAAATGCTCTAGATCTCAGCTCCTCCCTTTCCCTCTGCCTCCTGCAGCCCTGGGACTTTAGTGGTGTGATGTGCCCCCTCCTCTTAGGAACTGTGAGTTAATAGATTAGCCTTTAAATGAGACTTACTTTCCTGAACTATGGGTCTTACTATAACTCAAATTTTCAATTACTATACAATATTTTAAAAACATTTGGGATGTAAAGAAATGATACTGTGCTTCCAGTCTTCATTTGTATCTTTTTTAAAAAAGATTTTATTTATTATTTTTAGAGAGAGGGGAAGGGCGAGAGGTAAAGAGGGAGAGAGGCTTCAATGTATGGTTCTCTTTCACCTGCCTCCAGCTATGGACCTGGGTGGAGACCTGGCTTGCAACCTGGTTCTGTGCCCTGGCTGGAAATCAAACCAGCGACCTTTGCATTCTCAGGCCTGAGCCTTATCCACTGTGCCACCAGCTAGGTGTATCTTATATTGAGGAATTAGGTCCTTCACTTCTTTATTTTATTTTATTATTTTTTATTTTTTAGAGAAAATGGCAGAGAGGGAGGAAGAAAGGGAGAGAAACATGAATGGTTGCCTTTCACCTGCATCTAGGTCCTTGACTTTTGTATCCCACTCTGGTATCTGGATCTATTATTATGTTCCTTCCTGAAACCAAATTTCTTCAATGGTGGAGATTTTTTCTCTCTATCCATGCTGGAGAAGAGGACGACAGAATGTTCATGGTATCTCCTACATAGTGTGATCAACAGAACAAAATCAACTCAGAGACCTAATTACTTGACAAGTGATTCAAAGAGGGAATTAGGTTACAACAAATAAGGAAAAAAAATGAGCTTGGTATCTAGAATCAAGATAAAAGACCAGAGAAGAAAAGCAGTAAGTCTACTTTGAAGAAGAGATCTTTGCTTACTTAAAAAATTTTAAAGCTGTTCTTATATTTGCCCTTTGTAGAGATGGTTCCAAAGTACTAGGTGGGGCTGTGCTTACAAGGGTGGATAAGAAATACCAATGGGAAGATTGAGAAAAAGAAATAATTTATAAAGATGTAGTGGGACTGAGCAATATAACTAACTTCAGAGTCAAACATTTATTCTGAAGACATGGCAAATGAGCTCAAATTATTGGCAGCATGAACAAGACATAATGTATAAATTCTATAAACCTCAATTGTAGATCTAGAAAAGATATAATAATGCCTTACACATGCAGTTTTGGTCAAGATAGCCAAAAATTAAGAGAAAACGAAGTTGGTAACCTAAGAAACCAGATGACATTGTGTTGCATATGTAGGATTTACTCAATAAATATTTCCTTTCTTTTCATCTTGATTATAATACTAACTAGCTATGTGACCATGAGTAAAGTCCATTTCATAGTTTGTTGTGAGGATTAAATGAGGTAATACATGTAAATTAGCCTTAAAAAGTACCTGTTGGTGTGAAACAATGTTTAGTATATGTTTATTTTCTCCTTTTGGAATTGCCTCAGGAAATTAGGTTGCTTTCTTTTTAAAAATCTGAAATGGTCATATTATAAGTGAATTTGAATTTTTCTGAGTAGACAAATACTACGATGAAATGTTTTAAATATTGTATAATGTATAAATAATTTTTAAATCAGAAAGTTAAAATGCCGATGTTTAAAAAGAGAACTGTAGACATAAGTACAAAGGAATGTTAAATTCTTATCATGTAAAAATATGCTTACAGAAGAGGGCTTGGACTAATGGTCAAGTGTTTGTTATGGTAAAACATGGAGAAAGAACGACTGATGTGTTGGTCAAGGATCAGAATTTGGAAGCCAGAGAAATTCTTGTGACTCTCTCCCCAGGTGAAGGGGAGAGAGGGAGGGAGGATGGGACATTCAAATAATGGGTGCAAGGTGCCAGGTTTCTTGTGTTTCCCCCTGTATGAATAGTCTGCTCAGGCTGCCATAATCAAGTACCACAAACCAGGTGATGTCAACAGTAGAAATTTATTATCTCACAGTTCTGGAGGCTGGAAGTCCCACGATTAAGGTTTGAGCAGGGTTGGTACTCCTGAGGGTTGTGAGAGCAGGTCCTGTGTCTCTTGACTTATTTTTGGTGGTTTCCTGACAATCTGTGGTGTTCCTTAGCTGTAGAAGCATTTCCGTGATTTTTCTTTCATCTCTGCCTTTGTCTTCATCTGCATTCCCTGGTCATATTGGATTAAAACCTACTCTCATGAACTTAATGAATCATATCTGCAACAAACTTATTTCTAAATAAAGTCCAATTCTAAGGTGCCTGGGGTTAGGACTTCAACATATACATTTTGTGGGAACACAGTTCAACCCAACACCTTTGTTAGGGCAAATTGTTTAGTGGGACTGGGGCTTACTGAAATCTGGAAATTAAGCAGAAGAGGAGTATATAAGATCATATAAGAAGAGACAATAGTCAATGTGTTTTTTTACCTCCCTGGCTAGGAGTCTGTTGTCCTCTCACTTAAAAACCCTTTAAAGAAGATATCAATTTCAACCTTCTCATGAAGCCCTCTTTGAGAACATCAGTCCTTTGGTTATTTCTATCACAAGAAAATTCTTATAGCACTTTTGTTAGGAAAACTTATTTGTTCCTTTATGTATGCAAGGCTTATTTGGTTGAACCATATGAAATTGATGATATTCATAATCATTTTTAGCCAACAAACAATTTAACATTTCAACCCATTACATAGTTGCATTATAGTAGTTGAGAGCCTGAGACTCTGAACTTAAGGTTTATGTCCAATAATAGAATTTGGGACCCAGGTCCTGGGCAAGCCTCTAATATACTGTCTCATTTTTCTTACCCATAAAATGGAAGTATACATTACCAATCTCATAGGGTGATGGAAAAATTAATTAACTTATGTATATATACATACAGGGTATGTGTGCTCAATTGGCAATAACTTTGCATCTTCTTATTTCATGTACTTCTTATTAATTTTGAAAAACTATGTTTCTAAGGTTAAGATTTAACATCATTGTTTCAGATATAAAGTATTAAATTCTGAGAGCAACCATCATGTTGAAGAAATATGATATTAGAGCAACCATAATTTCTGGACTGCATGCAGGGCCTACTGCTAAGGAAATTGCAGACTTCAATAACATCCCTTTATGTACAGTTGACAACATGAAGAAGGTGTATGATGCTGATCCTAATGTCACCACACCAACAAGAAAATGCATAAGGCATGCAAGGATCATACAAGTCCAGATGTTGTACACAGAATCCAGAAGATCATCAAAGAAGATACAGGAAAGTCAATGCACTCCATAGCAAGAGAACTGCAGATGTGAAATGCAATGGTTCACAAAATTATTGCTGAAGATATCAGATACAGATCATATGTTCTTAGAAGAGACCAGTTTATGACACAGCAGACAAAGGATAGGCACTTTGAAAAAGCAAGGAAACTGCTAACAAAATGAAAGAATCCCAAAGAAAAAAAACCTCTGATTTTCTTCTCCAATGAAAAGAATTCTCAGCAGGACCAAATAGTCAACAGAAGAAATAACATGTGGCTCTGTGAGAATATTAATGAAGTCCCAATTGTCATGAAAATGAAATTTCCTGCTACAGTAATGGTGTTAGGTGTTGTCAGCAATGAAGGAGATATCAGGACCCCACATTTGTTTCCACAAGTCTTGAAGGTGACCGATGATGTCTACCTTGATGTTTTTAGAGAAGTAGTTCTACAGTGGATGAAGCAAGTGACAAATGGACATCATTTTATCTTCCAATAAGAGGTTGCACCAGCATATAATGCCAAAAAGGTGAAAGAATGTCCCAGTGTCAATGTTCCCAAATTCTGGTCAAAGGAAATCTGGCCACCTAGTTCACCAGATGTGAATCCTTTAGACTATTATATATGGAACATTTGTGAGAGAGAAGTTAATAAACAACCTCATTCCAATAAAGAGGCTGTTAAAGCTAAGATTGAAAGCATGATGATGTCCACAGATAAAGAAAAGTTGTTTAAAGGGTGCTCAAGATTCCAAACTTGAATTGAGTCTATTATTGCAGCAAATGGAGATTTTTTGAACAATTAAAAAAATGACTATGTTTATGTATTTACATATAAGAATAAATTTACTTCAAAATATAACATTTTTGTGGTATGTTGTTTATTTTACTGAAATTTTACCACTTTATCATGCACATCCTGTATACATATATACACACATACACATATATTTAGATAAAACATATATGGTTATAACCTATGCTATAACTGTGCTATGGTACTACATAATTGTTCATTATTATTATTTTTTTATTATTGTTTAAAAAAATTATTGTATTCGTTTTTCATTACCATTTTTTCCCCTTTATACCTCCCTTCCCACCACAGTCAACACACTATTGTTCATGTCCATAAGTCTTTTTCCCTTTTGGCTTAATCTGTCTACACACCCCACCCCCGGCCTCACACTGCTTAGTTGTCATCCTGCACTCTATGTATAAGTCTGTCTCTATTTTGCCAGTTATTTCAGTTTGTTCATTAAGAGTCCACATATGCATGAAGTTCATGTTTTATCTGGCACAGGGCTTTTACTATTATAGACATTTATAAATATTTTTAGAAAGAATCATAGTTTAACATATAATGTCTTCTCAACTACATATATTCTAATACAAAACATCATACGATGTAAATAATAAATGTTTGCTGGTAATTATTAATTAATGATTAATAATTGGAAACATAAACTTGGAATGCAGCTCCAATAAATTCTAGCACCCATACTTTAATTCTGATTTGCATTTTCTTTCATGTTCATTTTTTTTACATTATGGACCTGATTTGAGAAAATGTGAACTTTAATTAGAGTATTTTTTATGTGCACATAGCTGTGCACCTTAGAGTTGATGGTTAGGGATCAGGCTTGGACATCTGAAGCCCAGGTGTTCCTTGTTTGATCTCACATTTTAAAACAAGCCTATTCAAGATCAATGCCACTGGCAAATGGATTGCAACCATGGGAGTAGTCTAGTTATCCTGCTTCTATACAGAATTAAAAACTATTTTAACTTCAGGAAACAGGATGAAATCCACCAGATTACCTTCAGGAATCATCTGGTTCATTGTTTTCAGTTTACACAGGGGACACTGAAGATACAGTGAGTGTGAATGCTGAACCAGAACTTGGGACTCCAGCAGTTACTCTATGGGACTGCTACAGTAGTCTGTTTCTTAAAGGGTTAAAATAAAAGATTCCAACTTGTGATGCTGAAAACTCCCACGGAAGGCATATCTTTGAACTGTAATTATTAGAAGATCTTTAGCTTATGAAGATGAATGAGGCAGTGTGAAGGACAGCATGGTGGTGTCTATAATATAGAAAATATACAAAGGAAGATGTTTAAAAAAACTCCAGGGAATGCTATAAAATCAGCACCATAAAAACATTTATTTTTATTTTAATGAGGTTAATCTAAATATTGTGATAGCAAGAACATAATTGAAGAACTAAAGATAACTTCATTTTGTGCTCTTTTTAAAAATAAAGCTTGAACCCAGGAAAAGTAAAACATAAACACTTTTTTTGCTATTAAAGCACTTCATTAGAATATTTCATACTTCCAGAGAAAAAATTTAATTATAAAAGAAAGAAGTTGATAATGAACTACCATGGCACTTAAAATGTATTTTTAAAACATAACCATTCAAAATACTTATTTAAAGGAATTTTTATTCTCAACTGAGAGCCAAAAGACTATTTCTAAGTTTTTCCTCAAGATTTTAAATTAAATGTAAACAGGAATTACTTGGCTTTTTGTCTGTTTTAAATAGTTCTAATACTTTCAAATCTGAGAGGCTGAAGGGATCCAATACTCTCCTGACTGGTAAAATGGTAGGGCAGAATGGCTGAGGTGAGGATGGGAGAGTCAGAATAAAGGGCCATCTGTATCTGTTTGGGAAAGTCAGTCTGACTTGTCATAACTGTAAGAATTCCGAGGTTTGCAAGATAGCCTGTTATAAAGTGTGGACAGAGCATACTGCATTTCTGTACATGTTTACAGAAGGTTTTTTCTTTTAAAGCAATCTTAAAGCTTGTGGACATGGCTCCTAAGCTGTACCTGCCTTGGACAACCTTAGTTTAATTGAAAAAGTTCATGATCATTTTATAAAATTGGAAAATGTGGAAGAAAAATCTAAAATCATTTATAATTTAATCACTCAGAAATATCTACATTTACCTTTTAGCATGTTTTCTTTGCAAATACAAATGAACATAATCAAGAAAAAACCCTATTCAGCATTCGGTATAATCTTTTATGAGATTTAGTAACCATTTCCCAACAGCTTTATCTTAAAGGCATGCTTCCTTTTTAGCATATGGATTCATCTACATTTATTTAGCTTTTTAGTTGGAATTCAATTGTCTGCCATTGTGATTAAAACTGTAGTAAGTCTTTGACTGAATCCTGGTGTTTTCCTAGAATGGGAAAAACTGTATGAAAAAATGTGAATATTTTTAAGGGCCTTGATAAATATTGCCCAACTTCCTCTCCTGACAGGTGATAACCAATTAATTCTCTACAGCAGCACAGGAGAAAGTCAGCCTATTTAGATTGTAAAAGAGGAGATACTCTACACAAATTTGAGCCAGATATAGTCAGAGCTCTGCAAGAACCTCAAGAAAGAGACTTTAAATAGAAACATTGAGGTGGGCATCAGAATTGTCCTCACCAGATACTTTTTTGTGTTTCCAAACTCTGGCTGGTGTGGCTCAGTGGACTGAGTGCCAGCCTGTGAACCAAAGTATTGCTGGTTTAATTCCTAGTCAGAACAGTAGCTGGGTTGCAGGAAAGATCCCCAGTTGGGGGCATTCAAGAGGCAACTGCATTTGATGTTTCTCTCCCTGCCTTTCTCCCTCCCTTCCCCTCTCTTTAAAAATTAACAAATAAAATCTTTAATAACAAAACAAAAACTCTGGCTGCACAAGAGAAGAACTTTTTAACTGTCTATTTTGAAGTAATTAGATTCATAGGAAGTTGCAAAGGATTTTAGAGTATAAAGAAGATCCATACATACATCACACAGTTTTCCACCAGTAGTTTCATCTCACATTATTATCGTACAATATCCAAAGGAGGAAATTAAAATGGGTACAATTCATGTGCATAGTTCTATATGTTTGTCATGTGTTGTAGCCACCACCCACAAACAAGATTAGATTAATTTCATAACCACAAACACCTCCTTTGTTCTATCCATTTAGTCACTATCATCCACTACACCCTAATCATCCCTAATACTTCACAACACTAATCTTGTTCCCATCGATGTAATTTCATCATTTCAAAATGTTAAATAAATGGAATGATACAGAATGATTTTTGAGATTGGCATTTTTTAAAACTGCATAATGAATACCTTTGAGATCTATCTAAGTTGCTGCATGTATCAATCAATAGTTCACTCCTTTCGATTATTAAGTAGTATTCTTGTGTAGATACACCACGGTCACCACAGTTTATTCACTTACTGAGGAATGTATTGGTTGTTTCCAATTTTGAGCTATTACAAATAGAGCTTTTATGAACTATCATCTATAGGCTTTTGTGTGAACTTGTGTCCATTTGTCTGTTATAAAAACCCAGGAGCATAATTGCTGTATTATATGTTAAGTGTATGTTTAGTTTTTAAAGAAAGCTGTCAAACCATTTTCTAGAGTGGCTGTACAATGTACAATCCCATTAGTGAGCTAAGAGTGATCCAATTTTCTGCATCCTGGATGGCATTTTGTATTGCCATAATTTTTAATTTTTACTTATTATTATAGAAGAGAATCACCCAGGAAGTTGTAAAAAATGATTCTTGAGCCCTACCTTAGCCTGATATGTGAATCAAAATCTCTGAGGAAACTGAACATGTCTATTTTAAAAATATCTTCGGGAGACTTTAACATGTAGCTAAGATTAAGGATCACTGAACTAGAACAGTGGTTTTTAAAATTTTTTTAAAGATTCTATTCATCATCTTCAGGGAGAAGGGCAGGGAGAGAGGAAGAAAGGGAGGAAAACATCAATCTACGACTACCTTTTTCCTGCCTCCAGCTAAGAACCTGGCTGGAGACCTGGCTGGATACCTGGCTTGCAACGTGGTTATGTGCCCTGATTGGGGAATCAAACCATTGACCTTTGGGTTTGCAGGCCGGCCCCTATTCACTGAGCCACCAACCAGGGCTAGAACAGTGGTTTTAATGTGCAGTCTGTGGACCTGCAGGCTCAGCATCATGTGGAAACTTGTTACAAATGCAAATTTATAGGAGTCACCCTAGACCAGCTAAAATTGACATGCTGGAGTAGGGTCCAGAGATCTCTTTTAACAAGATTCTGATGCTTGCGACATATGGGAACCACTGACCTATAACATAAAAGCAAGAATGAGCTGTTTTTGGAAGAAGATATTCTCAAATGTGAAAGGAGGAGAAGCAATCAAGGGCTAAACAGGAACTTGTTGGTAGTAGCTGATAGATAATAGTGTCTGGATTGGGTGACTAGGGGATAACTAAAACATTGAAGACAATCCCAGGTTTTTAAAAGCCCTAAGGGCCAGGGGTCTGAGTGTACGCATGGTTCTGAAAACCAGTAATAAATGCTTGGGATGCCAAGAAACAGCTGTTCAGACTGGTCATGGAATATGTCTACAAGGGCAATGCTTTAGCATGGGCTAGATCGTTTTTAGCATTGAAACAGTCTGGGAAACTAAACTTAATTCACATGACATTTAACTGCAAATAACCTCAGTTATCCTAACAATCTTCATTTTATTTTAGTTTATGTCTACAATTCATGATGGCTTTATCTAAATAGACCAAGAGTTGCTCAGAACAGTTATAGACAAAGGTGAAGAAGTGGGGATGATCAAGTAACAGTGGAGTCCCTCCCTAAAGTCCCCACAGCTCTTGGTTTCGGGGGATTCTGAAAGGAGATAATGCAGCTTTTAGGGTACTTTGCGTATTTATGGCAAGTTGATAACTGGATAATAGCTGTGGTATAGCCCAGGGCAAAATGACTGATGATAGGTTTAAGATACTTTTCGTAACAATGACATATGGTTACTTGGGTCAGCATTTAAAATAAAAGTAAGCAGCCATAAAAAGAAGAGAGGCTACACAGCCTGAAAAGGGTATGGAGGGTGAGGGTGGGAGTGGGGAGTCAGGATTCCGCTAGGAGGCCTGGGGTGTAAGGGGCAAGCCATGTGATTTGGAGAGAGAGTCTGCCAGGAGCTCAGTAAGAAAGAGGAGACCCACTGGGAGACCTGCCTGGTGAACAGGCGGCACTGCTGATGAGGCTGGAATTGTGGGGACCTGCCTAACCAAGCCTGGATTAGTGGGAGATGCCTGAAATGCTGGACTGTGACCAGAAACACAGAGACGTGGACTTCGGTTTTCCTGAAAGATTGTACCCCAGACTGGTGTATTCTGAAACTGGCCTGGTTTGGCAGAAGAGGCAGTACTAAGTGTTTTGGGGTGTTTTAAAGGGAGTGGGACATGATGGTAGAAATCCACAATTATTCTGAATCTGCAAAAACTTTCCTTTTCCACCAAACTTTCATATTGAGAGTCATGCTTCCTGGTGGCGGGCAATCAGACTCCACAGTTGTTCAGAACAGCACAGACTGGGGTTCTGTAACTGTCAGAAGAAAGGAATTAAGGGCTACAGGGACATGGTGTGAGGTGGGAAGGTACAGTAATTTACTTGAAGAAAATTCTGGCCCAACATATGGTAGCTACATGATCTTGTCTCTAAAACGGAAATGCCTGAATCTGGCTTAGGTGAACTAGTCATGGACTATCCACTGGTCTTTAACTGCAAATTTGGCTTACACTCTACCTAAGCTGCCAAATACTTTTATTGTCATTTCAATCATTTGGATACATTTGCACTGCATAGTTTGTTTTATCACTGAATATGGTTTTCTTGCTTAAACATGTTTTGAATGATTCAGATAGAAATGTATTTGGATATAAAATCATTTTTATGTGGACATAAATCTTTTTTTTAGTGTTACTCTAGAAGCTCTAGAAATATTAACATTAGGGGGTGGATTCATTTAGCTGCAGAGATGTTCAGTTTAGTTGAGCAATGTATCTCTAATCCCTATAACAATTACTGGCACATAGTACTGTGTGCTTCCTACAGAGTTGCTAATCACTGAATGAAGGAAAGGCGTGACAAACAACGTTTCTTGAGTAACAGAATTCACCTCTGATCTGGTACAATTCTGAAGTGAAAATATGAAAATGTTGTTTTAGTAGGAGAGATCTAATGCAGCTAGACTCACAAATCACTGTCCTCCCTTATGAACTTTTACTACAGCTGGACACTCAAGTATCTCCTACCAGTCTTTATTAATAGGGACTCTGGAAGCTTCTATTTTCCTAATCCACAAAGAAGATAAAGATAATAAAGCTGAAGTTTATTAGCAGTAAAGCTGTTACTTGGCCAATGTTCTAGAAACAAGGGGATCTATAGGGTTTTCTGAGGGGATAACCTAGCTTCAGTCTGCTTAATGTCTCTTAGGTATTGGATTAAACATTATTTTTTTATTTAGGTTGCAAAACAGTAAATGTTTTCATAGGTGCAAAGGAGAAGGCAGCTGCCCTAGCTGTCTTTAATCCTAGAGCCAGAAATCAACTGTGAGTTGCTAGAATTTGAACCTTGGGTGAAGTGTCTATGGTACACTCACCCTTTTTATTATGCCCTGCAGAGGCTCATTGACTTGATCCACTGTTAGAAAGGATCTAATTTTACTTATGACTGACCAGGATCCAAAGCCAGTGCAAACCTTTCTTTATTCTTTGCCATAAATATTTGCTTCTCAGTATTGCACAAACTTCTTACCGGTACTACAAGTCCCCTCTGATTTGATTTCTTCTTTCATTTTCTCTTGCCTGCCCCTCTTTCGCTACTTAATCCTGTTGCAATGCCCAGTCAAGGCCTATTTCACAAGTTTCCTTATAGTTAGCAAAATGGAGAACATACTAGACAAATAAACACTTCACTAAAATCTATCAGCTCTAATAGGAAAACTTCTATGAATTATTGAGTTAAAAGAACACTTCCCACCAAGGGTTGGGACTAGGGAGGGACAAAAAGCTAACGCGGGTTATGTCTCGGGCAGATTGAATGCTCTATGCACTTTATGTTCTAATAGCAGCTTGTCATTGCCACTTGGCCACACTTCTGATCCTATCAACTCTTAGTGGCCATTTCAGTCTCATGCTGTGTAAGAAATGAAAGATAATTTCATCTCTGTCTTTTTAATGCAAGTCTCATAGAGGAAGTTATCTTTAAAAACTTGCTCCTAACACTGAGTTAATTAACTCACCAACATATTAATTATGACCACACTAAGAGGGATCTGTTAATAACACTAAATGACCAGTTGTCAAGACAAGAATAGGACAGTGGATGGATGGGTACTTGTGGGCGTTCTCATGAGCGTACGGGGGAGAGAAGGCATGGCAGACCTCCAGGAGCCACCAGCATCACTGGGTCATGATTTGTCTTTCCTTGGGAAGCAGATGAGATTAACTAGCTGCATGAGAGCACCGCCATTACTCTTAAGTGAGTTTTATTGCAAGGACCTACATAGTAGGCTATTTTCAGGAAAGAATCAGGATGTCAGAGTAAATGTTTAAGAAATGAGGTTTCCAGAAATCGAGCTCTTAAGAGTTTACTGGCTTTCTCAGAAGAAAAAAATTATGCAAATATGGGCTATTTAATCAAATAATTATTTTGAATTAAGCTTGCTTTAGTGTTTACAATGTAAGCTTCAGAAATATTGTCTCTTTCGTCTTTAAAAATGTAGACAACATGTGTATGTTTGGAGGACACAGTTGGTTTTTATCTAGCTTTCATTTTTGCTTCTTCTTAAATGTGTCCTTTTAAAAAAAAGTTTTCAGATATCTGCTTCTTCCTCAACCAGCCATAGACCTCTGGAAAAGCTGAGCACACCTCCAGCTTTAGGAGCAGACTCCTTGGATTAATGAGAATCTTAGTGACTCTAAGTAATGGGCTTATAAACCAATTTTGGCCAATAAAAATTGAGGGTAATTTTTCTAGGAAGCTCCAGAAAGAGTTTTTATCAGATCTAAGAAAATTCCACAAGAAGAAATAATATCTTTGAACATTATCTGGTCTGGATATGTTTCCTGAAACTGTGGTTGTCATATTGCCCGATGGCTAAGGGTAGAGATGAGGAAAGAACCTGAAATTGGATTTGCTGAACCAACCCATCCTGAAATCAAATTCAACTGTTGTGAGCATCTTTAAGGTCCAAACAGTTGGAAATGTGTTGGATTTATTGCTTTTTTCTTTTCTTCCTTTTTAGTTTTTAAGATTTTATTAATTATTTTTAGAGAGAGGGGAAGGGAGAGAGATAGAAAGGGAGAGAAACATCAATGTGTGGTTGCTTTCATCTGCCTCCATCTACAGACCTGGCTGGAGACCTGGTTATGTGCCCTGGCTAGGAATCGAATCAGCGACCTTTGGGTTCGCAGGCTGGCATCTTATCCACTGTGCCACCAGCCAGGGCAGACTTATTTCTTGCTGGCTACTTGGCCATGAAAGTAAGAGATAATTTGTTTCCACACATATTTCATGCTTTCTGTTCTTTGTTTCTTTTTTTAAAAAATAGCCATGCTTTACAAAATAAATACTATTTCTTGCATTCTGTAAAAGATCTAGAAAAAAATACCAATTATTGTATTCTGAACTTGATTGAACCAGACACATCAAGCATATTGTCTGTAACTTCTTGTCCTAAGAGTTTTTTAAATATTTATATATTTTTTCCACTGTAAATATTTTCTTTTTTATGTTTTGTATTTTATTCCACTCTAAATAAGCCATGGAACACGTAAGTCCTGGATTACTCTCTTCCCTGACTCACAGACTCGCCTTGCTCATCGGACTCCCTTACTCTGCTTACGAAGCATGTACCTCTTTTACTCACTCTTTCATCCATTTCTCTATAAAATCCTCTCTCAGCTATTTGCAAGTAGGTCAGCTCTCCCATTTGATCTTTGAAGTCTTTTGAGAAATTATTATTTTGTAAGTAGCAGTTTATTTTTTATGTATGAGTATGATAATAAACTACTCAAACTTTTATATAATTAAATATATTAAAGGTATTATAAGCTATACATATTATTTTTTAAATAATATAGGGCATATGAAGATCTGTCCCAAAAGTATGGAGCCAATGTCAATATAATTAAAATAGTTTGCACGGCCGATACTTCAGGGACAGGCTTATAGTGTGTGTGTGTGTGTGTGTGTGTGTGTGTGTGTATCCTATACTGTATATACAGTATATTTAATTTCATCTTATTTTATTAGAAATATAGGATGTTCCCAATTTTGAGATTAACATTTACAAAGGATACTAAATATCTGTGAGCAGAGTTTAGTCAAGTATAGTTTTAATTTCTGTTCCTTAACAATTGATGAAAAATAATTATTAAAATGTGTATTTATTTTAAATGATTGCTTTTATTGCTTGATGTTAACAGAAGTTTGAGGGTGGCAAAATATCTTATTTTTAAAATTTATGCATATCTTATTATTTTTTATTTTATTTTACTTTTTAAAAAAGATTTTATTTATTATTTCCAGAGAGGGAAAAGGAGAGAGGCAGAGAGGGAGAGAAACATCAATGTAGGTTGCCTTTCACCTGCCTCCAGCCACGGACCTGGCTGGAGACCTGGCTTGCAACCTGGTTACATGCTGGGGCTGGGGAATTGAACTAGAGCCCTTTGGGTTTGCAGGCCAGCATCTTATCCACTGTGCCACCAGCCAGGGCTGATTTATGCATATTTTATGGTACATTTGAAAATATTATGCATTCTCCTCTGAAGAATTTAATTTAAAAAGGTTTATTTTTTAAATAATTTATTTTATCATATTTATTCCATTACTATTTAATCCCATTATACCCTCTCCCCGAAACAATCACTGCACTATTGTCCATGCCCATGATTCCTTTTTCCTTTTTGATCAATTCCTCCATCCCCTAATCTCTCCCACACCTTAGCTGTCAGCCTACTCTCTATGACTTAAAAATGTGTCTTTAGCCCTGGCTGATGGCACAATGGATAAGGTGCCAGACTGCAAACCCAAAGGTTGCTGGTTCAATTCCCAGTCAGGGCACATAACCAGGTTGTAAGCCAGGTCTCCAGCCAGGTGCATAGCTGGAGGCAGGTGAAAGGCAACGTACATTGGTGTTTCTCTCCCTCTCTGCCTCTCTCCCTTTCCCTCTCTCTAAAAATAATAAATAAAATCTTTAAAAAAAAGTTTCTTTAAATTCTTTAATGTTCTAACTTCCATGCAAAATCCTACTTTAGAAAAATATTTATACCTGCAGAATGTTTAAGGAAATTGGAAAGGCTGGAAAAACATAGCACAATAAAAAATCATAGTTTTACCAAACTCAAATGTACTTTGGCATTGAAGAATTTTGTAATTCAATATGCGCATGCACACACACATACACACATGCACACATACTGCCTGGAAAAAGTCCAACCATTGTTATTATAACAAGAATGGTTTTCATGACATCAGTATAACCTGGAAGCCAAGGAGAGTGGGTTAGAATGTGTATATGTGAAAAATGACAACTTCACCACAGTTGAGTGTGTGCTGTGTGGCTGTCAGATTCAAAATTGACTGAGCAAGTAGAGCAATGAATCTGCATCATATTTTGTGTTAAGCTTGAACATTCCTCTGTGGAAGCTATTTGGATGATTCTGAAGGCTTTCAAGGATGGTGTAATTAGTGCGGTGCAAATAAAACTGGCACCAATGCTTCAAAGATGGTTGAGAAGTTGGTAGAAATGATACACATTTTGGAAGACCTGAAATAAGCAGAACACCTGAGAATATTGAACGTGTATGGGCTGCAATCAGCAAAGATCAGCAACTGACAGTGTGAGAACTAGAAGCTAATCTGGGCATTCCAAAAATGGCTGTCTGGGATTTTGACACAGGATCTTGGCATGAAAAGTGTCATGGCAAAATTCCTTCAATCACTTCTGCTACCAGAGCAGATGAAACATCGTGCTACGGTTGTTATTAGCTTTATTCATACCGTTACCAAATGAATTAGATTTCCTCAAGAAGGTCACAACCAGAGATGAATTATAGATCTAGGCTATGACCTAGAAATGAAGGCTTAGTCATCCCAATGGAAGTCACCTGGTTCTCCATGTCTGAACAAGGCTCAACAAAACCCAGAGCAAGATCAAGACTGTATTAACTGTGTTTTTTAATTGGGAAGGTGTTGTCTATCATGAGTATGCCCCCCTACAGGCCAAATAATTAATGAGGTGTACCACCTCAATGTTCTTCATTGGTTGAATTATGCAATGCAACAAAAATGGCTACAGCAATGGGCAACTGGTTATTGACAGTTTCATCATGACGATAGTGTCCTCTCATGTATCATATCTTGTGCAGAGCATTTAGGTGAAACATTAAATCACCCAGGTGATTCAATCACCCTACAGCCCAGGTTTGACACCCTGTGACTTCCGGCTTTTCCCGAAATTAACATCACCTTTGAAAAGGAAAAGATTTCAGACTGTCAATGAGATTCAGGAAAATACAATGGGGCAGCTGATGGCAATTTGGAGAACTGTGTGAGGTCCCACAGTGCCTACTTTGAAGGGGACTGAGGCGTCATTGTGCTATGTATAATGTTTCTTGTGTCTTGTATCTTCTTCAATAAATGTATCTATTTTTTCATAGTACATGGCTGGATACTTTCTGAACAGTCTGTATATACATTCCACATTGTTTTAGTGGGTTCATAATGAGTTGCTGTCATCTTTAGTGATTTCATGTTTTTCTTTTCCATCTTTTTATAAAATGTTTGACTTCCTGGAAGGTTATCTTAAGCTCCACAAATATGAGTTCTATAGTCAAACAAATTTGCCAGATGCTACATACTGTTCCCGTTGATATTAACAATGCACATCATCACCTGAAGGAGTCAGAGAATCCCAGCAGTAAAGACATTTTGTTTTATCTGGCCTTTAATCATAGGGTTATTTCCTTCTGTTACAGATGTGAAGATTCCATGGAACTGTTTCATTTAACACAAGTGGGAGATATCACCCTAAGTAAATCTTCCCATCAACCCAAAGAGTCATTGAATCCTCTCTGGTTAAGAAAACATAATTCATGTAGCCACTGAATTGCTTTAAATTTTAGTTTTAATGTTTTAATTGGGACATGGTATCTCAAGCTATTTATGGGAATTCTTGCTGACAAAGCAGTACCACAGTTGGTGTCCTAGCCCTAAATACCGGACTAGATTGGACATGGATTTCTTTTAACAAATTTGCTAATTTACTACTTGCATTCCCTGTCACAGACTTCATAAAGTGGAGAAGGGTGATACATGCATTTTTCTATCTGTATTAATATTTGATGAATATTTTAGGCGAGAGGGTGGAAAACTGGTCAAATGGTTGGTATAAATTGGATGATAATAAATAATTATTTATGTAAAGCCAAGGGAGTTTTCCCTCATGCCAGAGGTCACTTAAATTATTTTCCCTTCACATTGCGAAATACAAAACATTCTAAGCTGGACTGGAAATAGGAAACAATGAACACAGTGCCACATGTGGACCTTCCTATAGCCTTGAAATTCTGAAGATGTTCTGAGTGTTCACACAGATTGTTATTGCATGATCTATTGCTTGATAGTCTGTATTCTCTGACCCCAAGTCCTTCAAGTCTGAAACATTAGAAATTTTAAACTGACCTATCAAGTTATCATCAACTTCCACATGCATATGGGATATGCTTATCAATTTATTTAACAGAATATACTTAGGTGTTCAGGTTTCTTTTTCCCATTCAAACCATGTAACTCATTTTGTTTCTTTATGCTTTTCATCCTTCACTGATGTTGTGCATCCCTGGAGGAGACTTTTCTGTCTGTGATTCAACTTCAATAAGGGATACTTTGAAGTGTTTTCATTATTGTTAAAACCACAGTGTGGCCAAAATCAGATAAATTTATAGAAATAGATAATAGAAGTAACATTTTCTATTAGAATTCTAGGTGTCTGACTTATTTTAAAGATTTTATTTTATTATTTTTAGAGAGAGAGGAAGGAAGATAGGCAGAGAAGGGGAGAGACATCAATGTATGGTTGCTTTTCTCCTGTCTCCAGCCACAGACCTGACTGGAGACCTGGCTTGCAACCTGGTTATGTGCCCTGGCTGGGGAATTGAACCAGCAACCTTTGGATTTGCAGGCTGGTGCCTTTACAGGGATATATATTAAAGTGAATATGTATAACAGAGATTTAGTTTTTGTGTTACCTTATCACAGCATTTTATTAATCACTTAGAGGAGAGAGAGAAAGAGAGAGAAAAGAGACTTTAAAGAGAGAATTTAATTGTATCAACGTTGGAAATATGATCATCATTCATTCATTTATTCAGTGAGCATTTATGAAACACCTGACTTTTTCAATCAAACCTTCCCCTATACTTTGATAGATATGCTGCCTATTTTGTGACTTCAGCTCACCATAATCTGGGACTATGTCACTTTTCTTCTACGATTTTGTTCCCATTATTGTCTTGGGCTGTAAGGGCCTCTCTCCCGTTCTGTTTAATCTGCACGCATGACCCAAAGAATGGTTCCAACCTTATCTCTTCAGGAACTCTTCTCTGCCTAACTTTAGTGCTTATTTAATAGTATTTCCTCTGGATTACCACAGCACTTTCAGAATAAGACATATAATTTAGTACTTAATTATATATAACCTCATATCATTTATCTAAAAAAGATTTGTCTTCCTGGTTATACTGTTGCATTATAAGCTCACAGAGGTCAGGGATCCCTGTAATTTACTATCCCCCATGTCACTGAAAACACAGTGGTGGCCTGATAAATGCCTCTTATTGGATTTACTGATTTTTTTTTTTTTTTCATTTGTTTTGGGTACACAATTCAGTTTAAAGGAATGGGCTATAGTATAGGATTTCTAGACAAGAATCTTGGCCCTAACATTTGTTGGTTATACTTTTGGGTAAATTGCTTAAATCAATGTTCTCATCTGTTAAATGAGAATAATGAAAGACTCCCATCCACACAACACATAGGTTTACTGTGAAAATTAAGTGACATATTGCATGTAAAATATATAACACAGTAGTTCAGGAACTTGATAGAAGTCTGATGAATTTCAGTTGTATTTTCACTAATGCAGCTAATTAAAATACTCTCGTTTTTCACCTGAACTATGTTGTTGGAAAATATTACTATATAAGAGCCCTGGGGAAGAGGGACTACATAGATAAGACTGGGGAGTAAAATGGGCCTATAGTCTTGACACCTATGGCTTGTCTAATCCTGTCTTGACATCTATTCTCAGAGGACCTAAGCTAACCACCTACCTGCCTATCAGCAAGATAAATACAATAATAAGTGTTGGTGAGATTGTGGAGAAGAGGAACCATCACTCACTGCTGGTGAGAATGTAAACTGGTACAGCCATCATGGGAAATAGTATGGAGGTTCCTCAAAGAATTGAGTTTAGAGTGTGTATATGACCCAGCAACCTCTCTTCTGAATATCTACCCCCAAAATTGAACACGTTTATTCACAAAGACATATGCACACCTAATCAATTACAACATGGTTTACAGTAGTCAATGCAAGGAAAGAACCGAAGTGTACTTGGGTAAATAATTAGATAAAGAAGACATGGTACATGTCAGCCATAAGAAAATATGAGCTCTTGACATTTGTGAAGACACATATGTATCTTGAGAATATCGTGCTAAGTGAAATAGATCAAACAGAAAGATTTAGGAACCCTACAATTTCACTCATGTGGAACATAAAACTGAAAGCAACAAATGAACAAACAATAAAAATGAACAAAACTTACAGACACAGGTAATGGTATGCTGGTTTCCAGAAGAAAGGGGAGTGGAGATAGTAAAGGGTACAGGGGGCCAAATATATGGTGATGGAAGATGATTTGACATTGAGTGGTAGGCACACAGTCCAACATATAGATCACATATAGAAGTGTACAGTTGAAAGCTACATAATCTCACTAACCAATATTACCCAATAAGTATAATAAAAATTGTTTGCTTCCACTTACATCACATCCATATAGATTTTATATCTGCTTAGTTGCATTATTTTGGTTCAGAACATTCTGCCGTTTATATTTCAACACCTTTTCAGCCATTGTGTAACAGGAGTCCTCAGTCAGATTTCCTTTTATGGAGCTAAAGATTCCACATTGAAATTAATGGGCTGAAGACCTACACCACAATTTTATTCCCCTCCTTTGTTAGTTAGCAAGAGAAAAGGACAAGTGATACTTGCTGGATTCCCATGAGAAGACTGTCATTGTCCAGAATTGTACTTATTTACAGAAAATGGAAAGAAACAACCCTATAATGTCTTCACTGAGGTTAAGAAGTTGGTTTGGGTATCACATTGAACCCACTTCCAACAGAAAAGAGTTGTGGCTGGGTATCACCTAAGGCTATGCCCTCTGTCATTGGGAGGTAAGAAAAGATGGTAGATATCTACTCTTTGAAGCATCTATTCTTTGCACACAGGAGTTTGTCTGTGGGATATGCCATTTTATCCAAGCAAACGTATCAATTTAGGAATCCTGGCCTTAAGGTATTAGAAGTAAAGCCCATCCTCAGTTAAGGGTGCAAAGCAATGCAAATGCTATTTGAATATGTTGGGTAGGGAACAAAAGAATAAGAAAAAATTATTTGTTTGGGTAGTTTGAAGCTTTTATTTGATGACATTTAAAAAATCATAGCAAATACCTGACTCAGCAAGGGGAGTTGCTATTCTAAAATACCTGGATTTAGCTAGCCACTTGCCTCAGTCAGTCACCTTGTACATACTACTCTTGAGCACAAACAGAACCATTAGAAAATTAGGACTTTGGAGGAAGAGTTTCTGGTTATATCTGCATAGATAATTTCACTATGCTGCTTGAGAAATTGAAAGAATAAGTATAGTTCCCTTAGGTGGTTTTGGGAAGTTTGTTTACTGTCTCCTTTTTGAACCATTCTCTGAAGAGATAGGTCGAATAACAACTACTCTAACAATCTATTAAAAAAATTTTTTTAGTCCAATTTCTGTGATGATGTGGCAATGGGGAAGTCTAAGAAAAGAGTGGTCTATTTACTACTAATAATTTACTTTAAGTGATGAGCTATTTTCTTAACATTAAGCCTGAATGAGATGATAAGAGTAAAGTAAATTAATAACAATAAAATAATCTTAATCCATTGTGGTGTGTGTGTGTGTGTGTGTGTGTGTGCGCGCAAGATGCAAAATGTCCATGTTGTGCTCTGTGTTGCTCATCTCATCCTATTTCAAGGTTCCTTTGGCTATGTGCTAACGTAGCCATTAGCATTTGGCTAATGCTAACAGGATGGAAACCTTTGAATTTTAGTAGGTTCTTCAAAAACAGGTGCAACACCAAAAGAAGAATGCATAGATTTAACTTTGAGAGAGTTGCATATTTTTTTGCCATAAAATGTTTTGCATGAAGAAGATGCTTAATACATATTTGTCATCTGTCCAGTCTGTCCAAAATAAAAAAATGTTTTGCATGAAAAAGATGCTTAATAAATATTTGTTAACTGTTCAATCTGTCCGACATAAAAACACATGAGAAGGCATAAAACAGTTCTTAACCACTCCTGGGATCACATCTCTTTTTATTTTACAGCCCTTTCATTTTGCAACAGTAAAATCTCTACCTGGTATTTTCATGTGAACTTTTGTGGATGGCATGGCAATGTTACCCCAGAATATTTTTTTCTTCCTTTTTAAGATTTTATTCACTATTTTTAGAGAGAAGGGCAGGGAGGAAGAAAGGAAGGGAGAGAAATATCAATGTATGGTTGCCTTTCACCTGCCTCCAGCTATGGACCTGGCTGGGACCTGGTTTGCAACCTGGTTATGTGCCCTGGCTGAGAATCGAACCAGAGCGACCTGTGGGATCGCAGGGCATTGTTATCCACTGTGCCACCAGCCAGGGCTTACCCCAGGATATTAAAGAAGAAAGTGACATCTTAGGTCATCTAGTTTTTAGTATGGCCCCTATTAGCAGCATTAATATCACCTGGGAAACTTGTTAGAAATGCACATTCATAAGCCCCACCCAGACCCACAAAATCAGAGATTTTGGGAGATTAGCTCAACATCTCATGTTTTAATAAGTCTTTGGGTGATTTGGAGGCACACTGAAGTTTGAGAATCACTGATCATATCTAATCTTTTCATTTTACAATAATGAAATTGAGACTGGAACTATCTGAGCCCTTTTAATTCTGTGCTCTGTCCCAGCTTTCATATTACACATAGCTTCAAGTACTATCTACAGTAGCCCCCCTTAGCCACAGGGGCTACATTTCTAGACCTCTGATGGATGTATGAAAAGCAGATAGTACAGAACCCTATATTTACTATGTTTTTTTCCCCCTTTTACTGCCTTTCTGACACACTGTGTTGCCAACATCACTACTCTTGCACTCTGAGACCATTATTAAGTACAATAAGGGTTACTGGAACACAAGCACTTTATACAAGTTACTTGAACACAAGTCACAGTAAAGCTGATAACTGAAATGGCTATTAAGTGTCTAATGGGTGGATTGCCTGCACAGCATGGATACACTGGGCAAAGGGATGATCCACATCCCAGGCAGGGTGGAGCAAGACAGGTTTTATCACTGCACAGAACATCATGCAATTTAAAACTTAGGAATTGTTTCTTTCTGGAATTTTTATTTTGATATTTCCAGACCGTGGTTGACCATGAATAATTGAAACTGCAGGAAGTAAAACCATGAATAAGAGGGAACCACTGTATATGCTGCCAACTTCCCACTTGGTATGTTAGACTTCTCCCCAAAAACCCAAGTCCAACTGCTTACTTGACACCGCCACTTGGGTGTTTCACAAGTAACTTAAATTTATAGGTACACACCACTTATCTTCTCTTCCAGTGTTACGCATCTCAGCAAATGTGTATTATTTTCCCCAGTTGTTCAAATCAGAAGCTGGGGAACCTTCTTTCACACTTCTCCCTCCCCTCTCCCCCATTTTATTTAATTAATCAGAACGTCAGTTTTACTTCTGATGCAGCCCAAAATAATTTTCTTCTAGTCTTTATTGCTATGATTCCAGTGCAGACTACCACCATTCTCCCCTACCTCTGTAGTCCCCTGTTTCTATTTTGAGCCTTCAGCACTTTCACTGGAGAGGAGCCAATAGTGATCCTTAAAAATTGGTTATGTCAGTTATATGTTTAATATCTTTCCATTGTATTTAAGAGGATCAAATCTCAAATCCAGCATCCCTGCCTAATCTCTCTGCTAGTTTCTTCCTTTTAATTCTTAAACATGGCAAGCTCTTTCTGGTGCTTTGGTGAATATTATTCTTTCTGCCTTGGAAAGTTTTCCTTCAGCTCTCAGCTTCTCCCTACTTTCTGTGTTAATCAATGCTAGTGACAAATTACAATCACTTTGATGACATTTTAATGCATAAGGCTACCTGGACCTCATTCTTGGATTCAGTGTCTTGGGTCTGATGTAGGGCCAGGCACTCGTATAGTTTTTAAAGCTTCTCTGGATGATTTTAACAGGCAAAATAAAGAAATATGTTCCTTTCTCAGATGCTTTCCTGACTCACCAATCTACCTGCTAGAATCTCTATATTAATTGCACATTTTACTTACAGTATTTATTGCTCATTATTTAATTATATTTAATAACTGTTAGCCCTACTTGAATGTCATTATTTGTCTATTGCATTAATTCATAAGGTTTTAAAGCCAGCTTATGGCAGAACTCAGTCTAAAATCAGGCTTCCATGACTTCTGCCTTCTGCTTTTATAATCTTAGAATGCAGAGAATTCAATATTTTTTGTTTGTGTTTTTTAATCTTACATGCTCAAACTGGAATAGTTGTAATTTAGCCTTAGCCTTTTCTGGTGGAAGATGATAATGTAGGCTATTAGTTATACCTGTCTTAATATTAGTCCCACACTATGTAACCATGTTTTGCTACATTTCTGAACCCCAAATTTCACAGTGGTTCTAATGTCTGCTGAGGATATCCTGACGTCTCCTAATACAAGAAGTACCATTGAATTTTTATGAGACTTACATATGCTTTGACATCTTGTCAGCTGCTGTTGAATAGGCACCCCTATATGACATTATTTATTCAACTACTTGAGTTGTTGTTCTTTAACTGCATTTATAGATTTCCCAAGGGTGGTCATGATTTTAACAATCCTACCTCACTAGTGCCTGAAAACATAAAAATGTGCCAGGAATTTCCTAAATTTGTCAAGGACAGCAGAATGGTTCAAGTTAGAGGCTGAAGAGAAATAGAACCTTCACCAAAACATACATGGAAGCCTTTACCGGCTTTCTTAATCATGCTCTACGAACACCCATTATTAGTGCTAGAGCGATTGTTGTGTTTGCCTGAACAAAGCAAAGCAAAGCTGAGTCACTGATTCAAGGTGATATGGAAGACAAACTCTCTCTATGTGTAATCGAAGGCAGTTCTTAAAAGTATGTTCAAAAGAAATTATATTTCATTTTAATGTCAAAATTAATGTAAAAACCATGAAAATGTGCACTTTCAAGGTAACTGTGTAAAAGGATTATCCCATTTTAAAAAATAACCTCTAATCACAAGTTATATTGCAGAAGTCAGATAAATATTGCTTACATTGGGAATTTGATATACCTTTATATACTTAGACAAAGAAAAATTGACATATTCCATGCTCTATTAACTTACAAGTAGAAGGGAGAACATTTATTTTTGTAAATTCAAAGAGAATTTGCTTACCTTTAAGAATATATTTCAAATAAACGTGTTCTAAAATTACATTTTAATAACATTTTTTGAGCAGAATAAGGGAAGTGGAAAGACTCTACATATGAAAAGGGCTAAGATGGTATAAAGATGTTTGGCACAAGAATATTAGGATTCCAAACACAAGTTAAATGACTTTGTTGCCTCATGTTTATGTACAAATGCTATGATCAAAAGGTTGTTTTCCCTGAATAATAACTTTTGGACATCAGAAACCCATGTAATAGCTCTAAAATGTTCATAATCCAAGTGAAAAATCATAGACTTGTCAATAACTTTGGGAGAAAAAAATATATTTTCAAAACCATAATAAGCTTTTTACTAGCCCTAATAAGATATTATTAACCTTATTAATACTAAAATAACTAAAATTACAACCTAATTTTAAGTGACTAGTTTATTGAATATTGTATTCCATATAATTTTATTTTTTCAGGAAAGAGTATGTAGTAATGTGATTGAGATAATTTTATAGTACCATGTAATCTAATCATTAATTTAGAGATGTGGAAAATATTTTTTTAACAATGTGTCTTATTTTGTCATGAAAAATACATACTAAATAATTAGTATGTATAAGAAGTCGAACTAGAAAGTTATCACTTTCTATATTACAGTAACTGAATTTCTTCACTTTGGAAGTGAGTCCTTTAACCTAGAAAACTTACCAGCTGTAAGGAATGGCTCCAGGGTTGAAGTTTACAGGCTTAGGCATCTAGTAAGTCCAGACTGGTACTTACTAAGGACCAGCCGTTGTGGTTAGTGTTGGGGCATATGGAAGTGTCCAGGGAATGGTGTCTTCTGTGGAGGGAGAACTCATCTAATGAAGAAGGCAATCATGAAAACAAATAACTACATAATTAAGTCAGGTGTTAGGTTGTAATTTTGAACAATAAAGAAAGAAATTTGGAGCCAAATAGGCAAATAAGGTTAGTCTTAACTGAGAGAAGCTGCTGAATGCCTAGCATCTAACTAAAACAGAAGTTTACTCTTTCTCCTCCTGTGTCATCTAGTAGGATGTCTGGCATGTAGCAGGTGTTCCTTTTTGGGCTAAGTTAAAGTCAACTTTAGAGCCATCTTGCTGCGGGGGTGTGATGGAAAGGCCCTTTTTAGGATTTTCAAGATAGCCTTCATTTCTTCCTAAAACAGGAAATTAAGCTTAAATATCAAGCAGGGTAATTTTCTTTTAGGCTTAATTTTTTTTATCTAAGAAGTTTTTACCTAATATTTTCCATCAACAGAGTAGGCATATCTTGAAATGACACTATCTGGGAGGAATTGGGAAGACCACATGCTTCAAATACATCCCTATTTTTCTTACTTAAAATTCTATAACTGAAGATGAATTTCTTATTAAACTCTCAAGTCTGTTTGAATGCAAATGTCTCTGGAAAGGGTCACACGTTGTCCTGTGGTAATATTTGAGTGTGAGCCAATAGTCTTCTTTCCAGAACACTGATGATGAGTGAGATATGCCCAGGGAAGCTGCATACGTTCATGGAAGGCAGTGGTATCAGGGCCAGTTGGGAGCTCTTGATGGGCAAACACAATGGGTAAGAAGAGTTTTGGAAGAGAAAAGAGGAGGCACATTTTCCTAACCTTCTTAGGGCTTGCCCTAACTGTAAGGCTGTGTCACATGTTATACATGTTATGGCTGTTCTATAAATCTGGTCACTCCATTTTTCAAACTGAAATCCTTTCAATTACTGTAATTGAAACTGAACTTGAATTGAATTAAAATAGAAATTACTGACATTGAAATAAATTGAATATTCTGCAGGCTATGAGACAGGTCAGGAATTGGAGGCTCCATCCAGGGCAGAGTAATGCTAGTTAGTGACCAAAGTGCTGGGTCATCCATCATTACACAGGGGGACCCCAGGAGTTTCAGACCATACCTATGCCCCCAAAGGAACAAAAGTATAAATCTTTTCAAATATCCCACTTTTTTCTATTTTTATCCCTTCTTAGTAGTAATGATAATTCATATTATATTTGATAATGAGAATAAAGAATATAACTTACATCAACAGCATTTCTTAAATACCTACCTTGTGTGAGAGGTAATGGCAATACCAGTCATGCAGTATTCTAATCAATCCTCACCACTGAGGCTCAGGTCAAGTGACCTAGGCTCACCTATACAGTTAACATAAACTAGGAATAGAATTTCAAAGCAGAACAGTTGCAAACTGACCAAGAGCTTTAACCACTCTGCAGTATCACTCTCAGAAAAGGATGGAAAGAAAGCCAATGGAGACCCTGATTCTGCTTCAACATTACCCCACCTTTGTGTGGGTCACTCACTCTCTTATGGCCTCATGCATCTAGGAGGTGATATTACATGTGCCCAACAGCTCTTCAAGCTCACACATTCCATGCTGCTCTTGACCTGGGATTTATTGGTGGTGGTGAAGGGGTGGGCGTTATCTCAGAGGGAACTTTATCCCTTACTTCATAATAGGCGCATTTGGCGCATGAGAAGAATGGGCCATTTGCTTTCTTGCCCATGTGGAGCTCAATATTCGTGACCCATGAGCCTCTGAGGACCTGCTATCTCTGGTGATCCCCTTGGCTGTGAGTCACAGGGCATGCCATTGCCATATATGGAAAGCACATTGGGCACCACAGGTTAACTGGGATTACCAACAACTGTAATGTTAGTGTCTTGATTCTCAGCAACTCTGCTTTGAAGCTGAAGGGCAGGGCATAAGCATACTTATGTGTCTTAATTTGGTAATAATAGAATGTTTTTCTGATGACAAGGCATGCTATCAATATCCAAGTTTACACTCTGCATACTGTTGGTACTTGATATGTATTAAGTTAAACCATGGCTGTCCATTTGTCTAAATTTTGTCACTTAAACTCCAAACACACAAATGGACTTGGGATGTAGTAGAAAAATAGTGAGGAATTGGACCTCTTTTACTTTCTAGCTCAAGTCATACTTTTATTGTGTTCTTAGAGATTTTCAGATATTTTGCTTATATTTGCTCACTCTTAGTTATTAGATTAAAATGAATATTAATTTGAGGTGACTTGGTTTTGAAGTTGTTATAGGTAAATATTGCATGGGTTTCTAGATCCATAGATTATTAGTGCTCAAAGAAATCTTAGGGCTCATTTAGCCTCATCCTTTTATTAGGACATTTCTCCCTACCTCTACCAAAAAGAAAAAAAACAACAACAACAAAAAACAGCATATGGATTTTAGCATCAAAATTACATTCAAATTTTAGCCTTGCTACCTTGTAGCTGTGCAACTACGGGCAAGTCATTGGACCTCCCTTAACTTAAGTATCCACAACTATAAAATGAACACAGGGTCAGTTATACATATCTTTATAGATCTATGTAAAGTAGAAACATAGTATGTAAGAAAGTGCTTAGTTTCATAACCTGGAATAGAGTATTAACTCAGTAATCATGTTTTTTTCTTCCCATTTTAACTTTAAAATAATATGAATTTTTCTATTATAATTTAAAATTAAATTTATTGTTAAGTTGAAATAGTTCTAACATAAGACATTTAAATAAGATTAAAGGATGCACTATATTTTATAATAGCACATTCTTCTTTTCTTTATTCTGAAGATGTAAGAATAGCCATGAGATCATATATAGAGGTATATATAGAGAAGGAAACTAGTAGTAAAATAAAAAAAGAATCTGCCTTATTTTAAATTTCCAGAGAATGGATACAGGGGTGGTGGCGTGAAGGTGAGAGAATGGATTCTTCAAAAACAAATGGGATGAAAATGCAAATGGATTTAAATATAGAACTGAAATACAATTTGAATAATACTATGACTGTTAAGGAAGCAAGATAGATTCCCTGACAATAAAAAATAAAATCCTTTAATATGAATAGTGTAAGCCTACTCAAAAATTTTCATATTCTAAAAACCATGTAGGAGACAGAGGGTGAAAGCCTGAACAAAACTAAAAATAGATTCATCAAATACATTGTCTGGAATTAAGTGAAGAAGGTAAGTGGCAAACTTTCCCTTTCTGTGTCGTATTCTGGAGTAAAGACAGGTAATTTGTAATAGAAACATGGCTTAAATATTTTTAGCATTCATGTTTCTACATAAGACTTATGTGTTAATAACTATTTATTCATCATTCACTCATACCTGCATGCATTATTTTATTCAGAAAATATATATTGAACATCCTTTGAACACTTTTATATGCTGGGAGACAATGGTGAATAACAACTGATGATAACCTTGGTCCTCTTTCTTAGTGTTAACAATCTAGTAGAGAGAGAAAGGCAAAAATTATACATACACATACACATATAAAATTTATGGTGACAAATCGTCAGTGCTACACAGAAAGAAAAACTTAAAACAGGAGAATAGAGTTAGGGAGTGACAGCAAAGTAGAAGGCTGAAGTTAAGCAGTTGAATTGGGTAAGTCTTAAGATTGAGGGTGCCTTGCATTTGAAGCCAGAGTGGCTAGAGCAGAGCTGATGGTGAGGGATTATGTCATTTTGAGAGCAGATGGGCTCAAAAAGATCATTGGAGCCATATCATATAGGCTTTGTAGGACATTGTAAGAATTTCGGCTTTTACTCAGAATACAACAACTAATTTATAATATTTTAAACAATTACCCCAAAGAAATGAATACAGCTAGTTATCCCAGAAAACCCTGAGACCTTAGTTACTTCATCCCTTCCTCCTTGTCTGCTCGCCCAATCCAAGCAACTGCAAAGGGCTCAGTTTCCCTTCTCTATCTGCCCTCACACTGTCTTTTTGCAGATCCTCATTATCTGTCATCTGGACTCCTGAATTAACCTCTTATCTCCTTTCTCTGCCTCTGTCTCTCCATTATCTTAAAAGCATCCTTCTTACTGCCAACTGATATCTTTCGAAAACACTCATCTGTTGGTGTTGTGCTGATGAAATACCCTTTGAAGTTTACACTTTTTCTATAGCCTGGCTCCTTCCAGGCTCTACAATCCAGCTCCAATGCACATTTCTATTCCCAGCTCTGCAGCTCCCCAGTGTGTACCCCTTGTTCCCCAAACATGTTCTGAGCCCTCACACATTGGAGTTTGCACAGGCGCATTTCTTTGCCTAGAATGTTTTCATGTTTTGAGTCTGTGATACTTTTACTCAATGTTGAGACCCAACAACAATTTACCTTGATGGGTTAGTATCTAACTTTTCCAGGTGGAATCAATGCACCTTTCTTCTGGTTATTAAAAATGCTCTTCTTCCTTTGTCATAGCATGTCTTATTCTTTAATTCACTTTTAGATATATTTCTCACCACCACTTTCTAAGTCCTGATACATAAACACTATGACTTATTTCCTTCTCTATATCCACAGTACATAAGGGTCATGCCTAGTACTTAGAGAATGCTAAATACTTTTTAAATAAATAGACAAATGTATGATTATATGAATGGGTATATTTGGGTAGATGGACATAACTATGTTAAAATAATTAATGTGAGCAGTAGAAGTCAGAGGGGGTTACTCATTATCTTTATTATTAAAGCTTTGAAAAAAACTGACTTTTTTTGATCAAATATTTTGGCCTTAGTGTTTTGTTTGGTAAATTGAGAGTTGAATTGGATCCTCTTTAAGACCCTTGAACCTGGCTGGTGTGGCTCAGTGAATTGAGCAATGGCCTGTGAACCCAAGGGTTGTTGGATCAATTCCTAGCCAGGGGCACATAACCAGGTTGCAAGCCAGGTCTCCAGCCATGTCCCCAGGTGGAAACAGGTAAAAGGCAGCTGTACATGGATGCTTCTCTCCCTTTCTTTCTCCTTCCCTTCTTCCACTCTCTCTAAAAATAATTAATAAAATCTTTTTTAAAAAAAGATCCTTAAAGCTCTAAAATACCATTCATTCATAAATTCATTCATTTATTAATTCATTCAGGCATATGTAAGTGTCTATTATGTACAAAGCATAAATCACAAATGATTTTTTCTTTTGAAGGTTATACTTTGACTTAGCTATAAATAAATGTATGGTATTTCTTTCCAGCTTGTCATAAGCTTATAAGATTACAAGATGTTTGGGAGCAACCAAAATACACAGCATTCAGGGAATTCAAGGCAGAAAATGGATACAAGAAATTTAAAATAGCATTTGATGCTGACTGACATCTTAATACCCCTAAGACATGGAAAAACCCATGTGATCCTTTCTATATAAGATAAAGGGATTTGGAAGGATATTTTGTTACTGTACATACTGGAACATATCCATAGAATTACTATAATAACATTTCAGTATTCTACAACAAAATCTTCACATTTAACATGAGAATATGCATTGACATCTATACTACTTGACCTTGAAATCTTATAGAGTGAAAGCAAGTAATTAAATTTATAATAGAGTTGACTAACCTAAAAATAATCTACACTTTGTCAATATTTCCCTGAAAAAAGAATTTCTTTCTTCAGCAAAGAAACCTGACCTTGAAGATTGCTATCAGCATAAGACAAAGGGGAACAAGCTGGAATTTTACTTTTAAGTAAAAGGATGAATGGAATTTGAGATTGTTTTCAGATTAAGAAATTGTAGTTACAAATTACTATTTGTTTCTCTTTTAATTATCATCTTTTTGCTTTTCTTTTCAGATTTCTTAAATAGGAATATGCTATCATACAATGCTCATTAAAAGATTATTTGGATCCAAATTAGGTATTTTATAAATTTGCCTTTATATTACCAGGTATCGTCCTGATATTAACCAAGGGAATAACCATTGGATTGCTAGGAAAATTGTCACTATGGGCTATTCTATGAGTGAAAACCACGTAGGGTTTTCTATGGCAGGAAGGAGCCATTTATAGAAAATGAAGCAAACTTTCTTATCTATCATAAACTTTCTGGATTTTATGCTGAAATCTCCTGGCCTCCAAGGCCACATCTTGCATGCTGAACAGTTCACTTATGCATCACCAAGGACCTTTGTAATTCACATTGGCCCTTATGGGTACCGATATTAAATATATGCATATGTATCTCTATGTGTATATATATGTTTCAGTCAACCTAAATTTAGTGAATAGTAATTCATTTCCCCTTCTTTTAAATTAATAGTTACATGGTGTTTCCCCTGTTTTCCTGACATGAAAGCTTGAGGAAAATATAACAGCATTTCTTTTATTTTTTCCCAAGATATTTTACGTAGATCTAATTGTGAGGCAGCATCAAGCAGACTAAAAGTGAGAAATAGTCAATAAAAATAACTGCCCCTTAATTTTCAAAATATAAAGATTGAACAGCTTTCTCAAATTAAAGGAGACCAAAATGACCATAAATGCAATATGTGATCCTGAATGGAATCCTGGAACAGAAAAAAAAAAGTTGTAAATGTTGTCATTGAAATAACTATTGAAAATTGAACATGGAATGTAAGTTAGATTATAATATTGCATGCATTTAAATTTCCTGACTTTGATCATTGTACTGTGTCTATGCAGAGTGATTTCTTGGGTGATAGAGGAAGCTGTGCCACTGCTTCCTGATTTGTGATTTCTTAAGTGATTCTTAAGAAATATATACTGAAGTATATTGAAGCGAAGGGACATTATTTCTTCAACTTACTCTCAAGTGCTTTAGAATGACAGAACAAGTGGGGCAAAATGTAAATCACTGGTGAATCTGGGCAATGGGTGCACAGGTGCTTTTTCTAACTCTTTGATATGTTTGACATTGTACCAAAATAAAGTTGCACAATGATATGAAATAGCTGAATGCCCTCTTGATCATCTTGACACCCCATGTCCTAATTGTGTGGTCTATGGGTGAGAATGGCTCAAGCACCTATGAGTTGTTGACTTCCAACACTATAAGTCTCCTCATGGAGCCTGTCATACTTTTCTCAGGAGGTGTGTAGGCCGCTCATTTTACAAACCTCCCAGGAACGTTGAGAGGAGTGTGGAGATTGTTCTTTCTGAAATGATGGAAACATTCTATATATTAACAGGGACAAGCCCTCTTTCAAATGCTTCACATATATTGTTTCACCTCATCCTCACAGCCATTTATGAGTTATTTTGTCACCACTATTTTAACCATGAGACAACTGCAGCTTGTTCAAAGGCCACACATAGTCAGCAGCAGAGCCATGAGTGAGACCTGGTTTATTTAAAGACAAGACCCAAGCTCTCAGGCTAAAACATGCGTTCCTTCCCTGCCTCGAAGCCTCCTCTGGGTTCCGCCACAATCAATGTGCTAGGGGGAATAGGGTGCTCCTAACTTGCACTTTATTTTGTCCCTGACATTCAAGACATTGTTTTACCCGTAATTTCTAGTAAACTATATATTCTAAAGAATGTTTTTGAGCCCCTACCAAAATACTCTTTTGTAGGTAACTCTCTTTTTTTTCTCTTGCTGTTTTTAAGATTCTCTGTTTACCTTTAACTTTTAGCATTTTAATTATGATGTGTCTTGGTGTGGTCCTTTTTGGGTTTATTCTCCCTTCGTTTTTTTTTTTTGTTTGTTTGTTTGTTTGTTTTCAATTCTTGTTTCATTTTTCTGTAGGGTAGATGTTTCTTTCTTGTGTTTCAAATCATTAATTTGAATCCCAGCTGGGAACCATCACTGTTGGTTCCCTGTGTTACTTTGTATAGCCTTTACTTCTTCCTTTATCTTGTGGCCATACTAAGTTCTTTCTCTGAAAATCTTGATCATCAGTGTTTTGAACTCTGCATTTGATAGGTTGCCTATCTCTGCTTTGTTTAGTTCTTTTTCAGGATTTTGTTCTGCTCTTTCATTTAGACCTGCATTTCTTTGCCTCCTCAATTTGGCTGCCTCCCTGTGTTTATTTCTTTGTATTAGTTAGAGCTACTTTGACTCCCGTCTAGCTAGTATGGCCTAGTAGTAGGTGCCCTGTAGGGTCCAGTGGCACAGCTTCCTCTATCACCCAAGCTGGATACTGGAGGTGCATATTTTCTGTGAGCTGAGTGCACCCTCCTCCTGTGGTTGAGCCTTGGTTGCTGCTCAACCAGTGGGAGGGATTTATCCAGGCCAGTCAGCTGCAAGGACGGGCTGTGACCACTGACTATAAGCCTCTGCCTTCCTTGCAGGCACAGGGTGGTGGTGCTCTAACATGGTCTGTAGCAGTCTGCCAGGTGTGCTGCCCCTAGGTTTCCTAGGTTTCCTAGGTTTCCCAGGTGATGTAGGCCAAGATCAGCTCCCACCTAGCTTTTGGTTGGGATACCCTGCCTGAGCAATAAAGCAATCTGAGATGCTGCTACTTGAGCTGGGCTTAGAGATTCCCAGGTAAGGCTAAACTATGAACTAAGGTGGCTGCTGGTAGTGCTGGGTCTGGAGCTCACTGTAGCCAGTTGTTCCTTGTTTGAGAGGATTTAGGAAATTGTGAAGCAGGAACCAAGACCAGCCCTTCATGTGAAAAAGCAGTTCAGGTGGGCCCCTGAATTGGGTCTCTGCAATCTTTAAGGCAGATTAGAGTTATTCAAGTGGATGGAATATCAGATATGGCACCAGCTTGCTGGCTGTGTTGGGGGAGGGTTTAGAAAAGGGACAATGGCCTTTGCTTGCCTTGATGCCAGACACTTCAATTTCTCCCTGTGAGCCACTGGTGCCTTTCAAGCTGCTACCTCAGTGCTGGAGTTCAGAGGGAGTGAGTCTGAATAGGTGAGTCCATGTGTGGGTTCTTTAAGATGACCTACTGGGGCCTCAAAAATTTCTTCCATTAATTCAGTCCCCACTGGTTTTTGTAGCCAGAAGTTGTGTTGCGGGGACTTATCTTCTTGGCACTGGAACTCGAGGCTAATGGGTGGGTGGGGGTAGGGGGGCTGGTGTGGGGTTGGGACTCTTTATTCCTGAGATATCCCTCCCAAATATGTACCTACCACATGTGGGTGAGAGACTAGCTTGTTCCACATTTTTTATGCCCTTCCTACCAGTCTTGATGGATGTGGTTTCTTTAATTCTGTATTCATCAGACTTCTTTTCAACTCATTCTGGCCTATGGTTGTTCTATATTTTAGTTGTAATTTTTATGTGGTTGTGCAAAGAGGTGAGCCATGTCTGCCTACATCACCATTTTGATGGGTCCCCCTGTAGTTTAATTTTTTTATAGTTTAATTATTTGTAGCCAGTTCAAGAAAATGTGTTTATTTTACATAGTTACTTATTTAGTCATTTATTTTAAAGAACATACAGGTTTCCATTGAAGAGACTTCATTGGGGCTGCTTTATTTTCATCAGTTTGACTAGATTTATTATTCAGACCCCTTAGCTGCCACTTTATCTGACTTCCTGTGATGATGCATCCATGCCGGCCATAGTATGGTAGCCACCATACTATGGTGCCACCAATCTACACAGCATTCATCACCATGTTTATTGCCCTATGGATATAACTTTTTGTCCTGATATTAATATCCTGTTGATATTTTTCCTGTGAGTCAAGGCCATTAGCACATCTGCACACACTGTGCAGAAATGTAGACATGTCAAAACCCTGCACATGTGCATACCAACCCTTGATAAGTAGTTTTACTAGCATGGTAATAAAACTCAACTTGAGTCTGGCCGCAGAGGTCCCTCACCTTGGGATCATTAGCGTTCATTGTGCACAACATTCAAACATTCTTGAGTAAACAAGCTTCAGAGTAGACAAGGGAAACCTTGATAGTAAGTGGGAAAATTTGGGTAGAAATTCATTCATCCTAATGAAGAGAAGCTCTTAGACTTGTCTCCTGGCAATTAACACAGTTATGTGTGGTCCCGTGTTTTGAACTGACAACAGCAAGCTTAGGTACTCAGGGCTCAGGGAGCCCTCCTCTGTAATTCCACCATCTAGCTTTTCTCTCCATGTATAAATTTTCTTTGACTGGCAACAGTAAACACTTAGAACATTTGCATTTTACTCACTGCTTGTGCTGCTATAGGCTGAGTACAACCGTGTCATGGAAACAAAGCCAGCTGTAAATTACTTAGTGGCATTGGTTATATTACTACAACTATTAGACTTCCTTGAAACATACTTCAAAGCACCAAAAAAAAAAAAAAAAAAAAAAAAGAAAGAAAAAGAAAAAGAAAAGAAATGAGATATTTGGAACATGGAGTTAGCTTGGTTTGGTCTCACTTTTTATTTCTCTTAACAAAATTTGCTCTCTCCTTCAACTCAAATTATAACAAGTTAGCTCTTATCCATAGTAAGTTGGAAAAAATGTCCAACTCTGTATTTAGAAAACATCATGGGATTTTAGAATAATCTCTAATGCATTTTCCCCCTTGTTAATCATTAATTTGAGAGCCAGAGATTGAGGTATTTAGAAATGGTTGGCAACTAGATTTTTTAAGTGTGCATTAAAAAAATATCTCAACATGAGTTTCAAGATCTCAACTGGTAGCCTTCCTTAGATTCATCACCTTGTGTTATTTTCCATCACATTATTGCATAATTCTTCAAATATAAAGGAGACTGCCTTTTCGTTTTTCAGGTCAGATACTAATTTAGAAATTTGGTATGAAGTGATGATAAATAATGGATGAACCAGCTTTCTGAATTGGAGCTCCTGATTCTGAAGAACTTTGAGAAATCTTCAAAGCCAGCTGGCATGATTAAATTTAAGTGCCTAGGAGAGACCAACCTGAAGCTTCTCCACCTGCCTAGGTCTCTACTCACTGCCAGACACAGTTTGTTTTCTACAGTTTTGAGAATAAGTAAAAGTCCCCCCATGTGAAAATGGTAAAGTAGTTGGTTCTAAATTCTGTTTCTATTTGGGAATCCTGTGTTCGTTACTTGTTAATTCACAGAACCTTAAGCTAGGTTTGAAGAGCATGCCACATTGCTTCTCGTAGCCTTTGATTTGCTGGTAGTATCGGCCTTAAACCACACCTCCTTTCTATGCTTGATGTTTACTCGTATCTAGGTTTCATATTGTTTTCAGAAAAATTTATTTACCTCTTTGATGAATAGACAGCACCAAATTGAAATAATTTTCTTGCAGTAGTGCAAAGGAATGGAATAAATATCAAATATTCATTTGGAGTACAAGATTATTGAAGTTTGAGCTTTTTAAAATATACATATTTTTTAAAGATTTTTTTTTTTTTTTTTTTTTTTTTTTTTAGAGAGAGATGGGAAGGGAGAGAGGAACAGAGGGAGAGAAACATCAATGTATGGTTGCCTTTCACCTGCCCCCAGCCACGGACCTGGCTGGAGACCTGGCTGGAGACCTGGCTTGCAACCTGGTTATGTGCCCTGGCTGGGAATTAAACCAGTGACCTTATCTACTGTACAACCAGCCAGGGCTTAAAATATATATTTTATTGATTATGCTAGTAGAGTTGTCCAAATTTTCCCCTTGCCCCATCTACCCAGGTACCCCTTTACATTCAGCAATCCTCCCCCTTAATGTTCATGAGTCATGCATATAAATTCTTTAGCTTCTCCATTTCATATACTATTCTTAATATCCTCGTCTATTTTGTACCTACAAATTATGCTTCTTAATTCCTGCACATTTTGCCCTTCTCCCCTTTCCCCTTCTCAGCTGATAACCTCCAAATGATCTCCATATCTATAATTCTGCTCCTGTTCTACTTGTTTGCTTATTTTTTTTTAAATTTCACTAACAAGTTAATGAAGTATATAACATTATACTTCATAGTAACAACTAATGAAGTAATAGTTGTTCATTTGTTGTCATTTTAAAGTTCATAGTTTTGATTGTCCTCTTTTTTTTTTTTTTTTTTATAAGGCTGTAACATTTCATATAATAAGGACTTGGTTCTGATGAACTCCTTTAGCTTTACCTTGTCTGGGGAGCACATCATCTGCCCTTCCATTCTAAATAATAGCTTTGCTGTATAAAGTTATATACATTGTAGATTTTCGTTTTTCATCACTTTGAATACTTCTTATTAGTACTTTCTTGCCTGCAAAGTTTCTTTTGAGACATCAGCTGCTAGTCTTATGAGAACTCTTTTGTAGGAACTCTCTTCTTTTCTCTTGCTGCTCTTTTAATACAACTTGTGCTTTCTGGACTTGTATGTTCATTTCCTTTGCCAAATTGGGAAAGTTTTCTTTCATTATTTTTTCAAATCAGTTTTCAATGTCTTGTTCTTTTTCTTCTCCTTCTGACATCCCTATAAGTTGGATGTTGGTACTTTTGGAGATGACCCAAGGGGTTCTTATACCATCTTCATTTATTTGAATTCTTAATTCTTCTTGCTATTCTGATTGAATGATTATATTTTTCTTATGTTCTAAATCATGTATTTGAATCCTGGCTTTCTCCCCTTCACTGTTGGTTCCCTATAGATTTGTCTTTATTTCATTTAGTGTAACCTTCATTTCTCCCTTTACATTGTTGCCACACTCAAGTTCTTTGAGCAACCTGATCAGCAGTGTTTTAAGCTCTATCTGATAGGTTAGTTATACCTGTTTCATCTCATTCTTTTTGTGGGATTTTGTCCCCCCCCCAATTTGGGCCATGTTTTTTTGTCTTCTCAGTTTGGCAGCCTCCCTCTGTTGTTTCTGTGTATTAGGTAGAGCTGCTTTGACTCCCTGTCTCAGTAGCGTGGCTTATTGTAGAAAAGGTACATATAAATTGTGTGGGGTGGAGCCTTAGGTTGTCACCAGGGGAGGGCAACCTGCTTAACTGCTTTGTGGTTGTATACAGGAGGAGGTCTCAGAGAGCCATCAATGCTGCTTGCTGGCTTCTGAAAATATGTCTATCCCTTGGCCTGTTTACAGTCACTTCACTCACATCCTGCATTCCGCTGGCACCCTTCCAGCTATTGCCTTTGTGGTAAATCTCAGAGTGGGTGGGTTTGCATATGTTCTAAGCTGAGTCTTCTGAAAATTTGGCAATTTGTTCCACTGACCATACACCCTCCCTCTCAGTTTTTATAGCCTGAAGTTATGGGACTTTATCTTCCCAGTGCTGGAACCCCAGGCTGTGCAATCTGGGCTGGGGCTGGAATCATTCACTCCAAAGGTATCCCTCTCAATTTTTATCTACCATACATGAATACGAGATTGTCTGTTCCACTGCTGCCACCACCTCTCTGTGCCACACAGCATCTCTGTGCCTCTCTACTAGTCTCTGTGAGTCCTCCCCTCCTACCCATCTGAATGGATGTGACATCTTTACATTTTTGTCAGACTTACATACAGCTCAATTTTTCTGATAGTTCTGGGTGTTATTTATTTTGAGATCTAGTTGTAATTCTTTATGGTTGCTTGAGGAGGTGAAGCATGTCTACCTGTAATTCTATCTTGACCAGAAGCTAAAGTTTGAGATTTAAAAAATTCTGCCTAAAAGAATGTTAGGTGATTTCTCAGTTTACACACAATCATAATGCCTTTTGACTCTTGAAATTTTCTCCACCTGTGTTTATTATGGAAAAAGCATTCCATCCCTAGTTGGTGTGGCTCAATTGCTTGGTGTATTGTCCTGCAAACCAAATGTTGTGGGTTTGATCCATGGCCAGGGCACGTGCCTCAGTCATGGGTTCTGTTTCCTGGTCAGGGCACAGTGTTTCTCTCTCTCTCTCTCCCTCTCTCTTTCTCTCTCTCTCTCTCTCTCTCTCTCTCTCTTCCTTTTTCTTCCTCCCTCCCTTCCTCTCCCCTCTTTCCTCTTGCTCTAAAAGTAAAGAAAAAAAGTCCTAGGGTGGATATTTTTTTTAAAAGACATTTTCATGGTAGTCTCCTCAACATGGTGGAAAATAGAACTGAGCAATAGTGTGATTAGCAGGTCTGTAACTGGTTACAGTACTCCTAAAAGATAATCATTACTGGCTTCATGTTATCCTGTTATAGGACTTCTAGTAATTTTCTTAAGCCTTGTGTTGTCAGAGATTTTAATCTATAAAAATAAAGATGATATTTTATTAGATTTATAGGTGATCCAAGATGGGAATGATAATGAATATATTAGATGACAGAATCAGGACCAAAATGATTTTGACAGGATGGAATAAAGGGCCAAATCTATCAAAATAAACAAATCTGAGGACCTGCCCCTTGCACCCCAAGCAACCTCAAAAATATGTAATGTAGAAGATGTTAATTTACTAGAGACATGTGTAAAAGAAGAGACCTTGCATCACAGCAGGGCAATGTAATACAGCAATGCATTGTGGCTACCACAATAAAATTGTACTTTAGATTTATTAGTAGATTTACAGTACAAAGATGAAGAAAGTAATGGTGTTCTTCCTGCTGGTTGAAAACCTTGGGAGCTTTCCAGGTGAAATCTGAAACTGGCTCACATACATAGAGGGCAAGAAGGAAGAGGTAAGAGGCAGTTCACTCCATATTGGTAGGTAGCAGATTCAATAAGCAAGGGAACTTAATTACAAGGCTTGTCTTGAGCTGTTGAAAGACTAGATCTCTACACCACTTGCCAGAATCTTAAAAGTCTATATATACTTGAAAACATCACCCACTGTGGAAACAGTGGGAAGGACTAGATTCCAAGGACAGGGGAGGTAGTGAGGAACCTCCCATTGCCTGGTTTAACTCAAAGGTCCACTGGTAATTATATCTTCTCAATTACCTCCTCCAATAGTTATCTTGGGATATTATTGGGCTTTCATAATTTCTAAGATGAAAACAAAATAGAACGTGATAAGCAGCAAACAAGATGGTATTATATATGGAAGACTTAAAGCTACTAGAGAAATGTAACCAGGAGGTAGAAGTTTCCAGTGGATTTGATGCCAATATTTGCAGGAAATGCCAAATGGCAGAAGGATCAGACTTCAGCTAGAAACAGTGGGCAGGGGGATGAACTTATTCAACTTAACACAAGAAAGAGCTTTCTAATGGGTGTCAAAAGGTGAACAGGCTGTAAACCTCCAAGCCAAAGCTAAACAATTACTATTAAGGATTCTTGTAGGGAGAATTCGGACGTTAATGTATTTCATGGTTGGTCGTGGGTCTTTCCTTCCTGAAATTTTCATTCTTAATCTTGCAACGATAATGTGTCCAAATGAAAAAACCTAGTGAATTTAAAATTCAGTGAGGTATTATATGACCACTATATGTAAGAAAAAGTTATAACAATTATAGGACAGTAATCTTAGGGAGCCTCTGTCCTGAGAAATTGTTAAGACTAGGGCAAACAATTATATACTGACTTAGACACTTTTGCAATTGCAGAGTAGAATCTGAAGCAGCTAATTCCTTGAACTAGCTATGGTTATCTGTGGCCCAGTATGCTATTCTGTGTTCTAGCTTTAAAATTGTTCCTGGTAAGACTTTTTCTAATACATCTTTAAGTTCAAACAACAATGTATAATTTCATTTTTGTCATGAAATGGGTTTCTCATGACCTTCTGCCTCCCCAAGAAAGAGAGAAAAACATGGTCTATAATTGTTTGCTTCCTTCCCATGGGTTGCTTCTCATTTTCTTACCTTGAATGGTTTCAAGGATACAAGTTAAAAAGTATCATTTAATATGAAATAATATTATAAGTTTTAACCATTAGAAAGAGATCTTCATAACTCTAATATTAAAATTCATTGACATTATGTGGTAAGAGGAAAATGGATAAAATTACAGGGGTTAGGAAAAATATAAAGCTGTATGTGAAAAAGTTTATTCTTACATTATTACTTATTCATTGTTGTATTATTTAGCTGTAGTACAACTGTAAACCTACTTTTGCCCATCCCTGTATCCTACAGCATAGACAGCCAACTTTAATTTAAGTTATATGTTTTTGGCACCTCTACCTTGATGTGTATGTGCTAGAAGAGATAGCAAGATACAGAGTCAAGGTCAGGGAGAATCACAAAATGTTTACTAGCAGTTAGCTCAAATTTACTCATCAAAAAATCATCTGGGAATTGAAAATTCTCCGGGAAAGTTTCTGATTGAGTAGCTTTGGGATAAAGCTGAGGAAGCTGTGTTTTTAACAAGTATCACTGGGAGGTTTATTTTTTAGTTTTTATTTTTATTTTTAATTTTAAAAAATATTTTATTCATTATTTTTAGAGAGAAGGGCAGGCAGGGAGAAAGAAAGGGAGAGAAACATCAGTGTATGGTTGTCTTTCACTTGTCTCCAGCTACAGACCTGGCTGCGGACCTGGCTTGCAACCTGGTTATGTGCCCTGACTGGGACACATAACCTTTGGATTTGCAGGCCAGCACCATTCCACTGAACCACCAGCCAGGGCTTCACTGGGAGTTCTTAAGCTCTTCTAGACCATTTCAGCTCACAATGAATGCAAGGCAGATAACTTTAGATGAGCAGGAAGCTGTGACAGACCTAGTATAAAAGTTTTAAAAGGCATCCTTGTATTTTTAAAAAGACATCACAGAGTTGACTTGCTCACTTATACAAGATGTGCTACCTAAAGACTTTGTGTTTAAGACTTTAAATTGTGAATTGTTGAATTGCCTCATGTATTCTACCTCTGTCAGAATATTTCCTTCTGTATTTTGGAAAGATTCTCAGGTAAACTGACTTGCTCTGCATAAATACATCTTATTACTTTCAATACCAACAAGTTTCTTCTTCCTTGAAGTAACAAGCCACTGTAGCAAATGGTTTAAAGAGCCAAATGTGCATTCTCCTCAAGAAGAAAAACAAGGAACATTATCAGCTTCTCATTTGTGGCCTCTGGGAAGAGATTTAGTCAATACTTTGTCTTCTGCTCTTACCAACTGCTTCTCAAATCCTTGTTTCTCCCTTTCTTCTTTTTCAGAGGTTGGCCATTGGTGCTATTCCTTCTTAATTCACCTCTACCATTATGGACACAATTATAGCATCCAATGATGCTTGAGGCGGCTGCTAGGACTTTTTCCCTTTAAATTAAAATTTGAGATAGAAACTTAAAATTTGAAAGGCATTATGAAAATTATATTTCAATTAATATGAATTATCTTTCTATCTTTGTTTTTCTAACAAAAATATCCATAAGCTTTTTTAAGCAGACTTTGCTTTAAATAGCTTCCCCCTCTAACCCCCCATATACATAGGTGGAAATCCCAAGGCAAGTAGAATGTTATAAACTCTGGATGACTGCACACTTTCTACCAATGATTACTTTTTAATTTTCATGAGATTTTGCTGTTTGGTAAATAAAAGAATGATCTCAAAGACCACTGTAATATCAGGGTTTGACCTCACATCAGGAATGTAGACATGCTATTAATTTCCTTCCTACCTCCTACTTTATAAAGAGGGAATATTCAAAAGAAAGGGTAGGCTGGAGAAATTATGAGACTAAATAGGATGGTTCATATTGAGAAATGATACAAAGATGAGTCATTGGAAATACTTCTCTTAATTTCACCACTATTCAAATTGAACTTCACTTATAGTGGGACTTAGAGTTTGGAGGACTTCTCTGTGCTCCGATTATAATATTGCAGGCAAAAGGTGTTCATTATTTATCTCTATTTTTTAGTGCATGGATTTTCCTTAATTCAAGGACACACTCTGGTTATATTTAAGATTTTTTGAAGGTGAAAAAACTAAGAATCTAGCTCTATGTTTCACATTAGTTTTATGGGATTCTTTTTTACTTCCATTTTGTAGCATGTGGCATTCCAGGAGGAGTCTAATGGGCCTACAGTCTAGAATGGGTGAGGTTATTCAAATACAGAATTTAAAAGAAAGTAAATCAAAGTTGCTCCAAGTTGTAAATCATTGCTGCTTGAAAGACAGGTCGTGCCATCCACACAGATAAGGAAGTTAGAACAGGTGGCAGTTCTTGGGAAAAACACAAAGAGATGCACACAGAATTTGATTCAGGTTTTGAAACTGTGAGACTTAAACAGTTGAATTGAGAGAGGTACAGGGTTCACATGATTAAGTGGCAACATTTTTGTAAAATGAACAACCACAAAAGTGATATATTTTGAAATAAATTTATTCTTATATGTAAATACATAAACATAGTCAGTTTTTTATTGTTCAAAAAAGTCTCCATTTGCTACAATAATAGATTTGATTTGACTTTGGAATCTTGAGCAGGCTTTAATTAACTTTTCTTTATCCATGGACATCATAATGTTTTCCATCTTAGCTTTAACAGCCTTCTTATTGGAATGAGGTTGTTTATTAACTTCTTTCTCATAAATGCTCCATACATAATAGTACGAAGGGTTCACATCTGGTGAACTAGGTGGCCATATTTCCTTTGACCAGAATTCAGGAACACTGACACTAAGAAATTTTTTCACCTTTTTGGCATTATGTGCTGGTGCACCATCTCTTTGGAAGATAAAATGACATCCATTTGTGACTTGCTTCATCCATGGTACAATTACTTCTCTCAGTGTTAAGGTAAACATCCTGGATCTTCATTGATGATCTCCTGGATTCTGTGTACAATATCTGGACTTGTGAGATCTTTGTGTACCTTATGGATTTTCCTTGTTTGTGTGGCGACATCAGGATCAGCAACAATACACCTTCTTCACATTGTCAACTGTACATAAAGGGATGTTATTGAAGTCTACAGTTTCCTTAGCAGTTTGCTCTGCAAATAGTCCAGAAATTATGGTTGCTCCAACACTGTATTCCTTCAACATGATGGTTGCTCTCAGAATTTAATACTTTATATCTAAAACAATGATGTTAAATCAAAACATTAGAAAGATAATTTTTCAAAATTAATAAGAAGCATGTGAAATAAGGAGATGCAAAGTTATTGCCAATGTATTGCATGCACCCTGTATACATAAGATTGGGAGTCGTTAGCAAAGAGATGGTAGAGAAAGGCCCCAAAATAGAAGCATTCTCAAGGAGAGAGAGGAGAAAAGAGCAGATGGCAGTGGAACGGGTAAGTTAATTACTAACACTGACTATTGGCTAACCAAGGGTTGCCAAGCAAAGTATCTGCCAGATTTGTTTAAACAATAGTTTTTAAATTATATTAATAATTTGCTTAGCAAACTACCGTGAACATAGTTTCTGGGGAATGGGACAACTTTGAATCAGTTTCAACAATCAGAAATTAGTTTGAGGGAGCCAAATAATGACATTTGTATAAACATACCTCCTCCACCCATTTCTTGGCCATTACCTTTCTTCTTTAATTTAATATGTGCCTTTTATCTTCTCAAAGGGACCACATAACTCCCATTTTGCACCTTACCTGTCCTGAAAGCTTCTCTTTTTTACCTGACAGTTAAAATGAATTCAGTGACTCAGCATTTTTCCCATCATAGAATGAATAGTTCTCATCTATTAAAGAGCTAAATGTACTCTTTTTTTTTTTTCTTTTACCCCTTAAAATATTTATAGCAATCACTTACTCATTCTGAATTTTAAAGCACTTAGCTTTTCCTGGAAATATCAAGTCATTGCATGTGTCATTTTTTGTTTACCACCTTTTATCCTTCATCCTCCTGTCTTAAGACCAAAAAAAAAAAAATGTGCTGACAGTCTTTTATATTTCTTTTTGAAGCAGGATGGTAAGAAGTTAGGAGATTTCTTGGCAAGGAAAGTGGGGAAACAGAGAATTGATTCAAACTGGCCTCATCCAGCACCCTGGCTTACATGCCTCCCCCCTTTAATGATCACCCCCTTTAGTAGTAAACCTTTAGGACATTGAGGATCTGGTCAGCATCAAATAATAACAACAAAACTTTGGGTCTGTTAACCACAGAGACAGAGTTTTAGTCAAACTAGAAATAACATATAGGCCTCAGTTTTGTTTTAGCTTCAGGCTGAGACAAATAGCAAAACCAGATGCAGCAACATTATGGCTAGCATCAAGACCAAATGAAAATAATGAATGACCCCCTAACCTAGAGCTGGCCAATCAGTAGAGACCATGTCTCTGCCCCTAGATGCTCATTTTGATGGATCAGGATATTAAAAGATATATCTGGAAAGCTGATAATATTGAGATCCTTCCCTGACATTTCCCCCAACATTTCTGCCTTTAGAAAACAGATTAAAGCCCTTAAAGACAAAACCCAGTGCAAACTCTCACTCTAGAGCATGCCTGTGTCTTCTTTCTTCAGGAACGTATCTATGCTTTCTTTTTCCTAAGTTCTAAGGGTCCCCATGAGACCTGCAACCAGGGGAGCAATTGACAAAGTCAACTCGTTCTGCTTCATGCCCTAAATCTATCTCCAAGGTCCCTATTTTGCCTCTGTAACTTGTTTCCTGATTCCATGTAGCTCAGCGGCTCACTTCTATCCCTGTGACTTTCCTTCTAAAAACCCAACACAGTTCCCTGAGAAGGCCACTCAAATTTTCTAAGTCTACTCTTGCTTTGTGTGCTAAATAAATTTCCTATTGCACTAGAATTCTTGGCTCTAAGTTTTTTGCTGAACTCAAGAACCAAGCGCTGACATCACTGGTAACATTTTAGAAATAAAGTTCTTAAACTCAAAACAAACTTTTCTTCTGTGTTCTATGTGTTATTTTATTCTAATGAGTAATTCTTTAAAAGTTGCTTTGTTCCAATTGACTTTTCTGAATTAATTGTATTCTATTAATCAAAGTTTAATTTACTAAATGTCACTCAAACCTGTTGCCCTCAGATCATTTATATCTTGGTTTGTTCCTTTTTTTAAAATTTGAATACCAAGTCCTTTCAAAATGATCATTCTGTCCTTTTTGGTAAATTTTTATAAATCTTTGATAATACTCAACATGTAGCTTAATAATTTATTATTATTAATAATATTCAATCATATTACTATAGTTTTTAACTTAATTACTGAGCAGTAAATTCTATGTTTCATTCTTTTCAATCTTGCAGACTGACTTTTAACTTTTTTTGATAGAAACATAGCCAAGCATCAGCCTCTTTATAATTAAATTGCTCATAAATTCCATGTCGTTTGTTTCTTTTTTCATCAATTCCAGGTGATGAAGGTTTTATTTGCCCATTTTTTTAATATTAATTTATTGTTATATTACATTTATCCCATTTTCCCCCCACTGACCTTCCCCACAGTCAATCCCACATGTTGTCCATGTCCATGGGTCTTTTACACTAGTTCTTTGACTAAACTGTTCCACTTCTTTGCCTCTTTCTCCTCCTCCCCCTCCCTTCTGCACACTGAAAATCTGTTCTTTTTTTCCATGCCTCTGTTGCTATTTTGCTTGTTTGTTTTGTTCATTAGTCTCCTGTATTGGATGAGATCATATGGTATTTGTCTTTCACTGACTGGCTTATTTCACTAAATGTAATACTCTCCAGTTCCATCCATTTTGCCTCAAAAGTTAGGAATTTCTTCTTTCTTTCTACTGTGTAGTATGCCATTGTGTAAATGTACCAAAGTTTTTTGATCCATTCATATGTTGCCCACTTTTCTTGAAGAGTCTCAGTATCCTTTTGGAATTCTGATCCCAGGACTAGGTGTTGCCCAGTAATGCCATATTAAAGGAGTGGTAGTACCATTAGCATTTCTTTCTCTGGTGCAGGTCTGTGCAAACCATGAAGAAATAGACTGGAATAGAGGTGGATATGCCAAGCAAGGCTTTTAAATTTCTTGGTGGATCCCAGTTGATCATTGGAGTTCTGTGGCTTATGGCAGCATTTCCCAAAATGTATTTCTAAATACTATAGTATATTAATTAATGTTACAAATAAAAAGTAGTCCATAGTCAGATGTGGAAAATTCTGGGTTAATGTTGAGAAGGCATCTTTTCTCTCTGGCTTCTTAAGAGCCCTCAAATACTCTAGTAAGTACTAGGAACTCAGAAATAGATATTATGTCTTCTATATCTAATTATTTTCTATTCCTGCATATTTAAAAAGGTTTTTTTCATTCTTACCTGAGGACATTTTTCTTTATTGCTTTTATAGAGACAAGAAGGGATACAGAAAGAGAGAGAGAGAGAAACACCAGTTTGAAAGAGAAGCTCAAATGGTTGCCTCCTGCACATGCCTGGACCAGGGATTGTAAGCACTCAGACTGGGAATCATATGCCCTGACTGGGAATCAAACCTACAGCTTTTTTGTTTTGGATGGCAGTCTGACCAACTTAGGTTTGGGCCTATTCTTGCATATTTTCAGACCATTTCTTTAGACAATATTTTAAGAAATGCAGGTTTCATTTATATATTCCTATATAAATATTTTTATTTGCTTTTTCATTAGTTTTTCTTGATCCCAGGATTATATTTTAACTTTGAATATTTTATCCAAAGTTATTTTAATTTCTGAATATCTCAATGAAAATATAGACAACCAGTTTCAATTTCATCTTTGAAAAGTGTTTAAAAATTTCTTTAATATTTAGACAGGATGAAACTTTTAAGTTGTATAGCTTTTGTTTTCTATAATAGAAAATTACTGCCCTTGGTATTCAAAAATTATTTTTATGATGTTATCATTAAATGAATTATGTAAGAATTATTTATTGAGTACATATGCTTATCCATATGGTGGACAACCTTCCCAGTATGCCTAGGATGGGGACAGTTTCCAAGTCATGGGGATTTTGGTGTCAAACAGGAATTCCCAGGTAAACTGGCATTGATGTGTCACACACAACAATGTAGCATCCAACAGGGCTTTTTAGGTCAAAGAAATAGCATGTATCAATGTCCTGGGGCAAGAACAAGGTTACTGTTGCCAAGAACAGAAGTTTTAAAGGAGGTTCTGTCAGAGAAATAGACAGAGGACCGGTCATATAACGCCTATGTCATGGTATGGGATTATTGATATAATTTTAAGAACAAAGAGAAGCAACTGGAGGATTTTAGTAATGAAATGATGTTTTATACTTTAAAAAATTATTCTGGTGAATGAATGGAAAATGGACTATAAGGTAAAATGAGGCTATTATAAAAATATATGTGATAGATAATAATGTCATAGAGAAGGAGAGTAACTGTGAAAAGGGATTTATTTTAGAAATACAAGTGACAGAAATTGCTTATGGATAGTATCTGGGATACACTTGGCTTTTGTACAGATACAATGGATGGATGAAGGTTTTGTCTGTTGAGATTGAAAATGTCAGAGTCGATACAGTTTTGTTTGGGAGAAATATCAAGATCAGGATTTCTGAATTGGAAATGTAAAGTTGAGTTGCAGGGCAGCAACCAAATGGAAATGTCAAGCAGTGAGTTAGATATAGAAGTCTGAACTTATTGGAGAAGTCAGATATAGACCACTATATTCATCAGCATATAGACAGTATTTAAAGTGGTGGGACTATAAGATACTACCCAGGTAGAAAATCTAAAAAGTGAAACAAAGAGGGCCCAAAACAGCCTCAGTCTCCAACAGATCTGTTAGGTTAATTCTTGTAAAGAAAAGTACTCCCTCAGTCCAGATTCTGAAAATAAAGATTAGCCAAGGTCTATTTGAAACCATCTCTGAAGAGATGTGCTTTCAAATTACTATTGACCAGCTTTGGCTTTTAAATAAAATTATCTGTAAAATGGAAGAGGTGAGTAATCAGGCTACAGTAGCTAAATGAAAATTCTTCCAAAGATCATACCATTTATTTCCTTGTTCATGTTTGATGATTACTCTTTGGAAAAAGAGAACTATGATCTCAAGAATATAAGGATTTAAAAGGGCACCTATGAAGTTGTAAACATACAACATAACCAAGTCTGGAAAGGTCTATCCTCATTACTGAACATACCGTTATATGTTTGATGTGTTCCAACTATATTAAAAAGAAAAATAATTTAAAATATTTATATCATTAATTGAAATGTATATGAAGCAGAGGAAAACATGCTCTAAAAGACAATTCCTGTATATACCATTGACCAATAGGAGTTGGTGGAAGACTTTATTGGAAGGAACCTTTGGGATCAATCACAGCTATTGTTATTCTGTTGACAGATATATCCCTTTCATAGGGAGAAGCAATACATTAGAATGTCACAGGCTGATAAAAAATTCCTTGCAGCTATGTTATTTTCTGTCTTTTAGTTTTATATTCATTAACAGCTTTGAAAATTTATTCAGTTATCTCAAGTAGTTTATTTAAAGATTTTATTTATTATTTTTAGAGAGAGGGGAAAGGAGGGAGGCAGAGAGGGAGAGAAACATCAATGTATGGTTGCCTTTCACCTGTCTCCAGCTATGGACCTGGCTGGAGACCTGGCTTGCAGCCTGGTTATGTGCCCTGGCTGGGACTCGAACCATGGACCTTTGGGTTTGCAGGCCGGTGCCTTATCCACTGAGCTACCAGCCAGCGCTCAAGTAGTTTTTTTTTTTTTTTTTCAATTTTTTTTTTTTTATGGGAAGAGAAGGCATCAATAAGTAGTATAGTTCTCATAGAATATTTATAATTGGCATTCTTGTAGAAGTTAGCTTCTGGTGTTCAAGAAACATGAACACAGCCTTGCAGGACTGTGTATTCCCATGAGCCAAACATTCAGGTTCTAAACCTGAGAAGAGAAAGACTCATCGGTGACTGTGAGAATTTCAATGAGTGAGGTTACCTACAAGACCTTCCTATACTCCATTGCTACTCCTGTCTCACAGATTCAGGTGAAGTCTCTTCCTTCCCTGGCATTGACTTCAAAGTATATTTTGAAGATTTGTCTTCAAAACTTTTCTCTTTATGGTCTGTGATGTGTTGTGCATTCTTTTGATTTGGCCATTCCCTTTGTACTGAATTTTAGATCCTTCCTTGTTAGTTAGTATAGGTGCACACTCTCCACCTTCTTACAGAATCAAAGCTATGGCCACCCAAAACAACTCTAGCTGCATTCTAGAGCTGACTTCGTGTCACCTCTTGTCTTCTTCAGATGCCTTAAGACTCAGCACAGGACTCCAGGTAATGTAATCTCGAGGAGGCCAGTACTATCAGCTTGCTGGCTTTGTCTAAGGCTTTCCTCACTTCTCTGGAAATTAATAACTGTTAAGAGAGTTTAGATGGTATGAGCCAATTTCTTTGAGCCTTATAACTTTTCAAATGAGCCACCTTTGAGGTGCTGGGTTTAGCTGGTGTATGAATTTCCCAGGGCAGTGGTAACTAAATACCCAACTAGTTTAAAGGAACAGAAAGTACTGTCTTACAGTTCTGGAGACTAGAAATCCCAAATCAATGTGCCAGCAAGGAGGGCCATGTTTACACCAAAGGCCCTAAGGGAGAATTGTCCCTGTCTCTTCCTGGCTTCTGGTGGTAGCTTCCAGCTGTTGGCATTTCCTGGTGGATACCTGCTCTCCATCAGTCTCTGCTTTCACCCTCATGTTCTCCCCTGTGTACCTACATTTCTGTCTATTCTTCTCTTCTTCTAAGGACAACAGTCATTTAGGGTTAGTGCCCATTTGAATGACCTCATCATAATTTAATTACATCTGCAAAAATCTCTATTTCCAAATAAGGTCATAGCCACAGGTAACAGGGTAAGGACTTCAACATAGCTTTTAGGGGAAACACAATTCAATCCATAACAGTTGGTATGGAGACTGGACTGAAAATTTAGAGCAAGCATTGAGAAAACATTTCATCATTATCTTAACATGTACCTATGAACCTGGCTCCTGTTACTGTAGGTGTTCTCACGCCTGCCCAATTTGCTCAAAGAGAGCTCTGTTAACATTGTAACATAAAAAGAATTTGCTGTTCTTTTAAACTTGGAAATGTATTTCACCTCATGTCACTATTTCATTGAAATACCTAGACATAACATATGATCTCCCCAAGTAGATAAAATAAAGAAGCAGAGTTATTTATTTATTGACTTCTGAGCTTCAGAAGCTAAGATACTTGAATAAAGCAATAGAATTGGACAAATATTTTTTGAATTAAAAAATCTTCCTTCAACAATAGAGACAACAATTCTATGATCTGAGGAGAAAGAAGAGAGTTCTAGAGAAGTGTAATATAGTGACACCAAGTGAATAAAAGCAATAGAAGGGGTTATGGGTATGGTCTCTGAGACAATACTATACCCTGCCTTCTTGGGCTGATGAAATCAGTAGAATTCTCATGTAGGTCCAGAGATATGAAAGTAAAGGAAATCTGTGCTTCCTTGTTTTCTGGGAGCCCTGGACCTGGAAGCCTTACACACATCTTCCTGCATTATCATGGTGTCAGGTCTCCAAGAGAGTATGAGAAAAGTCTGAGACAGCCTCCGAATGGGTAGGCAATTTTTGTAAATAGGAGAAGTGTGTAAAAGATAGCTGAGAGGGCAAACTGGTGGATTGGATGAAGTCTTGAGGGAGAGATGGCTGTGCAACTGGATACTGGATTGAAAAGTAGATGAGCCTGCAGTTATTGGCATGGGGCACAGTAATGATGGAGAAGACAATGTGATAATAAATCTTTCAGTGACTGTCAAAGTGGAGAGATAGCTCCAAGGTACCACACAACTCTTCTGCCTGGATAGCTTAATACTGTGAAGTCCAAGGAAGAAAATGGAACTCCTTGGGAAAGAGCAAAAGAAGAGCTTCAAACCAACCAAGATTACTTTTAAACTATCTGACAAAATGGGTCTCAAGATTGAAACTAAGTCCGTTTATAGGAAAATTAAGTTACCTCTTTTCTATGGTCTGAAATACCACACCCAGTATATCATTGGGGCAGTAATCAGATGGATAAGTAAAGGTGACCTCATTTTTACTGAGAAAGAGAAAACATGTTTCCCTACTACAAAGATGAGCTCCAATGCACTCTGCAACAGGATATACCTGTGGATTAAACAATAATCCCCCAGGAGGACAGGGCCAGTATTTCCATTATAATTATAGCTCAAGTGTGTAATATGGGGTTCTTCACAGAGGGCTTGTTTGCTGCATAATAAAAGAGTTATTGAATGTTCTTTAGCTCCAAAGAAATCCTATGGCTAGTAAATGGAACTTACCACATATAGGCAATCATGTAAAACAATGACAAATGGAAGTAGTTATTACCATTTTTGTTCTCTCAGAAAGGAGTTTTGTAAGAACTGGCTCAAGGAGTAATAAAATGCCTTTCAACATCTGAGCCCTAATTGTTTTAAACACATCACAATGACAGTTTCATATTTCTTTACTTGTCACTAGTACCAATTTGTTGATGATTTGTAATTATAATAGTGGCCACTTATGGTAAGCACAAGTATGCTAACCTCAACTCTTTATGTATTTTATCTCATTGAAAAGATATGATAATTCTATAAGGTAGTAATTACTCTTATTCCAATATGAGGAAAACAAGGCTGCGCGAGGACAAGTAACTCAAAATGTCATTACTGGCTAGCGCTACAAGGCATGGAACCTGGGCTTGCTTCTAGCCAGTGTGCTCTATTGTCTTCAGATTGGGGAAAATATATTTGAAAGTCATTTCTTTTTTAAGTTTTGGTTTTATTATCAAGTATTCAATATTTTGAGAAATAATTGTAATAGTCACCTGTTTCAGTGGTTGCCACCACCCTCTCTCCTCTAGCTTGTCTACATGGCATGGAGAGAAAGAATAGTTCAGCTAAGGAAAAACTGTAAACAAGTGAATCAGCGAAAGCCATTGGGAGTACAGAGGAAAACTGCTGCTAAGAGAGGTCACTGAAACCCACTTCTGACTGTTCTCCTCCACTGATTACAGAGCTGGGTCTTACTGACCATATTTAGGCTGCAGTGAGTGCTAAAGAAAGCATATCTATTCCTGTAGAGCTCTTTGAGTCACACTAGCTGCTTAGGAAAAGTATCAAACAAATATGCCTTTTAGCTCTTGCCTATAGCTCTTCCAATGCTGTTGGGTGGTTGCTCCAGTGATGTACTTGTCTCCCCTTCATCCTTATCACACCTGGTTTCAGGTGCTATTAAATCAAGTATTGGCTTGCTGAAATGGATAGAATAGCACTTCAGAACATTGCTTCATGCAATATTTATATTCTCTTTTCCTCACCAGCTCAAAGTAGGATGTTAAAATTGCCTACTGCATTGTTTCCCAAATTCACCTTGTGAATTTATCTACCACTTTCCCTACGACATATAATTCCCTGAAGAGTTGTAGCTACATATGAGTTTGTCAGGTATGTATTTCTGAAGACTTGTTCTCTTCTATGATAGCACAGTCTTCTCTATTCCAACTCAAATATGCTGAAGTGGTCACTTTCCTTCTGACCTCTTTTTTCACTGTGTATCCTGAGGGGATACAGGCACATTCCTGGGGTGAAAATTTTGTTAATAGAATAAAAAGCTCTTTTCTGAATATGATACTAATGCTTTATGACTTAGTAACCAATAGTGCAGCCATGTTCCCCTACCATATTGTAAGGCTCTGATTCCTATGCTCAGTACTGGGAATCTAAACCCCTTTCCATCTGCTCCACTCTTTTTAGAAAGTCTCTTCTGTGCATAGCATAGTTTTAGATGAGGGGTCAGCAAATTAGAGCATGTGGAACAAATCTGGCCCAATACCCAGTTTTGTAAATAAAATTTTATTGGGACACAGCCACACCCATTCATTCATGTATTCTCTATGGTTGCTTCTGTTAGCAACAGCAGAATTTAATAGTTTTGACAGAGAACATCTGTTTCCCAAAGCTTAAAATATTTCCTATATGGCCCTTTATAAAAAAAAAAAAAATACAAAACAAAACATTGCCAACTCTTGCTATAGTCTATCACCATGAACCTCATTATGCACTATTTTCATAACTCCAATAGCCAACATTTACTGGGTTCAGAGAACCAGTCTGGCAGCTTGTCTCCTCTAATAAGATTCTCTCCCCCAGGAATTTGTGATGACAGTAGTTAGGTTGCCCATTTGTAAGCAGAGTTTGGAAATCGGATGTGTGTCAAGATTGAAGAATGAAACTGGTCTATAGAGAGAAAGAGATGTGAGACTTTGCTTCCCTGAGAAAACAAAAATATGGGAATTAACAGCTGTGTTGGCTCCTTCTGACTTTTCTGTTCTTGGTTCTAGTCCCTCCCAAGGCCCAGCTGCATTTTTGACCTTGATTTCAAGAGATAACCCTGTATGCCTCCAATAAATTTCCCTTTTTTCTTAAGCTAGATTTGTGACCAAGGCAGTGAGTTTGTGACTTAGGTATTTGTAAGGTTTTCACTCAACATCTCTTCTTGCATAAGGTTTGCTTCATCTTCCCTTGGCTGTTCAATTTTTCCTCTTAAATAATTAAACCCAGGGATAGCATATCTGACAACAGCATGAATTATATTAGTAATTGATTCCTGTGGGGGAAGGAAGTGTGCAGGTGGAAGAGTGGAGTTAGGAAATGACTGCCTGTGATAATTTGGGGCTTTCAAGGCAGATGTATACAGAACTTTTCACTCTCTTTACTTTTGTACTTCTGGTACAGTACAGATAGCAAAATATACTTTTACTTGCTTCTCAAGAATATGGCCCTATAGTTTCCAACTTAATTTCTTTTAAAATATTTTATCTATTATTTTCAGAGAGATGAAGAGGGAGAGAGGGAAGGAAACATCAATGTATTTCACCTGCATCCAACAACAGACCTGGCTGGAGACCTGGCTGGAGACTTGGCTGGAGATCTGGCAATGTTGCCCTTGCTGGGAGTTGAACCAGCAACCTTTGGGTTCACAGGCCAGTGCTTTATCCACTGAGCCACCAGCCAGGGCCCTCCAACTTGATCTTTTTGCCTCACTAATTGCGTAATGATTTTTTTAGTAATATTTAGATTTTTATTTTCAATTGTATTCCCTAAAATACAGGGAAAGGGAATATTCTTTGGGATTTTGGAAGGCTTTTCTAAACATCTAAATAGCATGATACATAGCTGAAAATTTACAATAATATTTTGATAGGCAGGTAGATAAGATATTGTGTTGGCAACCCTTTTCTTTTTTGCATTGACTTCATTAATATTTTACTCAGAACTTTGTGTCTCATGAACTGTTTTAAAAACATGCAACACAGCAAACAAAAAACAACCACCAATAAGGTCATTAAGAGGCACAGTCATCCTACTCAGCTCTACAATATAGAGCTGAATAGTGCCTCATTATAAGGGTTATTCATTTTTAAAAAGTTGAGTGTTGTCACTTTTTATTTCTAGATAGAGGCAGATATGATAAAGACATGGCCTAAGAGGAGAGTGATGAGTTTAGGGAGCATATAGCACTTATTCATCTCTGGGCACTTTCAAATTGTTGTAGGAGTCCTAGAACTTGGAATTATTCTTCTCTGTGACAATACATGACACACCACACTTAATGCAATTAATGGCTTACTGAAAAAGTTTTAAGCAATATTCCATGGGTTGTTGGAAACATTAAATTTAATTTTAAAGAAGACAGACTGGCTTTATAAGAAATGATGGGGTCGTTTGAACTTTATCTAGCATAGTACTTTTTAATGCAATATCCTATTGACTAAAGAAACCATAAAAATTGTACTCACATTATTGAAATCTTTAAGAGTTTAAGATTTATTCTATATTAATTCACCTATATCTTATAGATGTGTATAATTTTTGTTCAGATTTTCCTTTGCTGAGTAATTTAATGTTTCCAAGGTATTTATATACCTTATATTTGCTGAATTTACTTTCTTTCTTAGCAAATACATAGTACTTTCTATGTTCTAGACACAGTTGTATGTGAGTACTTTAAAAATACCAGCTTGTTTAATTCTCATAACCATATGAGGTAAATGCTATTATCTCCATGTAGAGTTGAGAAAACTGAGACACAAACTGATTAGGTTATCTTGTCCCAGGTCACACAGTCAGTGAAGTAGAACATATAGAGCTGAATCAAAATCATGCAGCTACTGAGTTAACATTTTAAATCATTCCTGTGTCTCAAATGCTTGTATTAACTTAATTTTGGAGAGAGACACAGACAGCTTTTACTGGTACGAACTTACCTCTCATAATATTTGTTCTGTAGAGGCAGAAACAGGTGCTTTTGGAACATTTGTGAAGGAAAATACACTTGTGAGTCAGCGAGATCTCTTGCTCAGAGATTCAACCATCAACCATTTTTCACCAACCATTTTTTATCACACCTCTCTGTCTAGGGTAGAACAAGAGAAGAAACTGAGCAACAAAGTCAATGATATGAAGGTCAATGCCAATTCTAAACATTGTGTAAAGGCCAACCATCTTCTGTTTGGAGGCTAGATTGAGGTGTGGACAAAATGGTTAAATGAGTAATCCTGTATTCAAAACTACTTTTCTTGGCCTGAGAAGAAGTGATCACCCAATTTTCTTGTATCACCATGATAGACTCAAGTTGTCATATGAAATAAAGTTAAATGTGTCCAAGGTTTCAAGGAAAATGTTTATTTCTGAAAATTTTCTTTCCTAGTCAGCATCATAAATTGCTTCATTGTTTTATTAATTTAACTGTGCTTACCATTATAAATTTTAAAGGAGGTTATTTGACTTGAATTGAACATGTTATTTCTTTTTTTCCTTTCCCAAGAAAAAATGTAGATACTAGAATAATCTTACATTTTTCTCCATTTCTCTCCTTACTTCTTCCCTCATTCCCTTTTGTTCTCCTTTCTTCTTTATTTCCATTTCTCTGACTCAAGGAAGTAGATCCACTAAGTCCTTATTGTGGCTGAAAACTCTCTAAACATATGTCTAACAAGGTGATTTAAGTCATGATCCATAATCTTAAAAGCTCAAAGTTTCACAGGAGGGACAGACATCAGAACAACAACAACAACAGCAACAAATACCTTATACATCAATGAAATGAATAGAGATATATTCAGAGTATATGTCAGAGACAACCCCTTAAAACCATATCAGGGGTCCACATTTAAGAAATGACAGTTAAATCCAGAAAACACCGGGAGGCAAGAGCAAAATATAGAGGGGAGTCAAAACCAATACTTGGTATATGAGAGGACCCAGGAGTGGAATAAAACAGTATGAATCTCAAGAAAATGAAGTGACCCAAAGAAATAATGATGATTAAGAGGAGGAAAAGGTATGGGAGATTTTATTTAATGCTGTGTGACTGAGTCTTGCTGTCACTGGCTCCTTTTAAAGCATCAAAAATGACAAGGCTTCCACAGCGAACTTCTACGCTGCATGGGGCACCAAAGGAATACACAGGAGATAGGGATTTATTCTTCCTGTAGGGACTTGGGAAATATTGCTCAAGTTCATTGCTTAAGCTTGGGGGTTTTGTTTGATAAGTAGCAGTTCTCCAGGAAAACAGCTGGGAAGTAGAGATGGCAGTGGAGGCAGATTATAGAAGTAAAAGAGTTCACAGTAAATCTGACAAAAACTGACCTCCCTTGTCCACTGTGGTTGGAATATTAACTCCCTATCAGACCTTGTTGTTTTGGTCTGCCAAGCACTCCTTGCGTCTATTACTCTAGTCATGTTCTGTGTTTCTGGTGTTTATCACTATCCAATTCTCCTATGGCCAATAGCTCAGGCATAGCCAATCAAAATTCCTTTTCCTTTGGCCACAGCTACTTTGTAGAGCTACTTGGATGCCAGAATCTGCCTGTTCGATTTCAAATTCTGGTCCTTCCATTTCTTAATTTGGTGATCATGAGCAAGTTACTCCATCTTCCTGTGCTTCAGTTTTCTCATCTCCAAAATGGGGATCATGTTAAGATTTTTATGTGGTTGAAATCACTTAGTATATGTAAGGGTGGAGAACAGTGCCTGAAACATGGTAACTTTATATGTGGTAGCATTTATTTATTTATATACTTAGCATGAAGAATAAGGTGCTTGCATTTTTGATCAAGGGATAGAAAGTGAGGTAGGGGCTGATGGCAGACATTTATTCTGCCACATGGAGCAAGTCTGTCTGCAGCAAGTGAATGAGGTCAGCATTCAGGGAGCAACAGAATTGAAATAGCCGTTCACCCATCTGTTCATGTGTCTATCTCTTTAGTGACATTTATCTTTTGTGGGACCAAGAATCCAACCTGCCTAGTCTAGGTTGAATTCCTGTTACTCACTACTATAAGACCTGAATGAGTTAGAGTTTCTAGGAAAGTTGAGGCTGAATAGGACTAGTTGGAGAAGGATTGTTAATTTGAGTTTGGACTTCAGGTTTTAGGCTATAACATTAAAGTTTTTCCACATTCAATGACACAATTAGAACATCTTAAGAAAAATAATTCTGGTTACTAGATAGAGAATACTGTAGAGTGATGTTCAGGCTTCTTCATGCTTGTAGCTTCATTTGTGCATGTTTCAAAATTATACTATGAAGCTTTATTTGGCAGGTAATTACTATAATAAAGAGAGTTATACCCCACTTGATTTTTTCAGAGATAACCACATTGATTCTGAGTTTGATTCTCTTTAAAAGTAACAATGATGAAATTAGGTGCATGGAGGGGAAAGGTTTGACTCAAATAAGAATTGCTTTTCACTTGCAAGAATGTTAGCATTCTCATAATGAACGTTGAACATTTATTTACACAATGTTATGCTACTGAGCTGCACTGCTTTGGAAGAATTGGGGGAGGTGGGTCCAGGCCGTGCTTTATTATTACAATATACTTCTAACCCAACTTCAGTTTCTCCACTGTTTTAAGTACTTTTCCAGATGGAGCCTCCTAAAATAGCACTCTGAGCATATCACTTCCCCCGCTGAGAAGTTTCAGTGGTCTGCTTGTCTATTAAATAAAATACAAAACCATTTGCCTGGCTTTGAGGTGACAATCTGGTTCCTCAACTAGTTACTGCAGTTGGTTAACAAGTATTTTATTGAGTGTCTATTGTATGCCAGGAATAGGTTAAGTTCACCTTTAGTAGAAATGTAATCTGAGTTATACATATAATTTTAAATTTCAGTAGCCACATTTTAAAAATAAAAATAAGTAAACGAACTATTTTATTTAACCAATTTATACAAAATGTATAAAATATCAAAATGCATATTAAAATTACTCATGATCTATCTAAATAATACTGTTATCAGTGGAAATCAGGCTCTTCTATGGAATGACAAGAAAAGCATTTCTTGAATCTGTGAAAGGGAGACTGTGGTGTGGCAAGGTTTATTTGGGTGGAAATCTGCCCCTGGCTTTCCAATTTTCAATCTATGTTCATCCCATGATGGAAAAAGTTCAACCATGTCTTCAGCAAGGCCATAACAAAGACCAGTGTCCAGAGTTTCCATTTCACATTAAAGTTTAGTCTTTTGAAGCTCGTGTGGTCTGCTTTGGGCTTACATGGCTGCTAGACCTACATGGTTGTGTGTGTTTCTAATCTAGGGAAAACACATGAATAGATGGGGTGAGTGTGGGTCACTAAGAGTAAGAGAGAGAGAGCTTGTTTTTCCCCTGAGGTTATAACCTTGAACTTTTTCAAAATAACTAATCAACTTTACAACTTGTGGGCTTAAGATAGGTCCACCCCCTAGTTCAACTGACAAGCCTCTATGGTCTAGCACCTCCCCTCATGCTTTTTTTACTTCTATTGTGCATGTGCTTACTCCCTTCAGAGCCCCCTGGCACTGGAAGACAAGCAGTATCCTTGGGAAGATTTCCTGTGCTCTGAGAATTAAGTCTCCTCAGTGATAGTCCCCAGGAATGAGTGAATGAGTCTATAAATGCTATATCTCCCTGGCTAAGCAAGCAAGCTTATGAGCCCCAATTTATTAAGCGCAATGCCTAATTCCCATTGCACTTTTTCTTATGAATAATTAGGTAACTACATGCAGTAACAGCATTGAAATTTAACAAGATGTATAGTTGAAAGGGGATACTCACATATCTAAGTAGTTCCCAACATACTTGAAATGTTTTAATAGTTGAAGTGAGTATGAGTTTATAGATTTAAATTTTCATCTTTCTAGCCAAATGTGTCTTGCTGCTGTTGTATTAAATAGTACAGTTCTACAAACACAGGCTCTAACTCATGGGGTTTATATTAACTCTTCTTTCCAGCTCTGTCTGCTACAGCTTCCTCTACAATGTCAAATGGATACCATGACTCAAGACCTTTGTACTTTCTGTTCCTAGTAAGCTGGTTTTGTCCTTCCAACTTCCCAACTGTTGAAATTCTACCTACTTTCACCTACCTTACCTTAGGTGCCAACCCACCCAGGGCTCCCCTTATCAATTATGTGAGCTAGAAGTCATCTGCATTATTTGACTTCTGCAGTGTTTGAATTACACTCTTTTTTGGATGCAGATTACACATTACCCTGAGGGCTTTGGCATTAATAAACCCCGTTTTTATATCTAGTCCTGCTACTGGCTGGCTGATTTCGGGCCACTTCCTTAACTTTTTGAAACCTCTCATTCATCATCTATAAAACAATGACAACAGCATCTACCTGATGAGTTTGTTGCAGTGAGATAATGCTGAAAACAAGCTTAGTTCAGCCATCATTAGTGGTAGTAGTATTCATTATATATTTCTTATCTCCTTAATACAATAATTTATAAATAATAATAGTAATAATGATAATAATTTTGTGCTAATACTATTCAATTGCTTTAGTTGTCATATTCAACCTTCCAAATAATTATTTAAAGTATGAAGTATTGTTATAGTCATTTTACAAATGAGGGAACTAAAGCAGACTGTGATTAAGTGACTTGCTAATATCCTGCAGCCAGAAAGAAATGTAATTGTTTTCAAATGGTAGAAGGATGAAACATAGTATGAATATATTTTATTAATATTTCATTTCATGTAGTTTTGGAGGTGGTATAGAGAAGTCAGCAAAGGATTTGGCATCAGACAGATCTGATTTTGAACACTCTCTTTGATCAGGGATCTGATTTGGGGAAACCCATTTAATCTCCCCAAACCTCAACTTTCTGCCCTATAAAATGGGGATAATAAACCCACCAGGAAGTATATACCATAGAAGCTAAATATAAAGTGCCTGGCTATTAAATTCAAGTTTCATCTTTGTAATTTGTAGCTTTCTGACATTTAGTAAGTTAATCTCTATGCAGCAATTTCTTCATCTAAAGCATGAGAAAAATAATAATACTTTAAAGCAAAGATTTGTTTTAAAGATTTAATGAAGTCATTCATATAAACATTCACATCTAAACATAATAAACAGTAAGTATTAGCTATTATTATAACTATTACAAAGCAGGGTTTGATGTAGATACACTTGGTTACTTTTCTGTTTTCTTCCTCCTATTCTTCTTCCCTATATTTATATCCTTTTTTTTTTTAATTTTATTGTTGTTGTGTTACATCCATCCCTTTTTTGCTCCCCTCTGTCCCCCAACCAACCCACCCATTCCCCCCAAAGTAAATCCCACCTGCTGTCCATGTCCATGGTTCCTTTATACTAGGTTCTTGTCTAAGCTGCTCCCCATCTTTGCCTCTACCTCTCCCTCCCCCCTACCCCGTTCCCCTGACCACTGAAGGCCTATTCCTTGTATTCATATACTTGGTTCTGTTTTGGTTGTTGTTAGTTTTGTTCATTATTGTCCCGTAAGAGGTGAGATCATATGATATTTGCCCTTCACTGACTGGCTTATTTCACTAAGCATAATACTCTCCAGTTCCATCCATGTTGTTGCAAAGGGTACAAGTTCCTTCTTTCTTTCTGCTACATAGAATTCCATTGTGTATATGTACCAAAGGTTTTTGATCCAATCATCCATTGATGGGCACTTAGGCTGTTTCCAGCACTTGGCTATTGTAAATAGTGCCGCTATGAACATAGGTGTGCATAGGTTCTTATGAATTGGTGTTTCAGGATTCTTTGGGTATAGTCCAAGTAGTGGAATTGCTGGATCAAAAGGCAGTTCCATGTTTAGTTTTTTAAGGAAACCCCATACTGTTTTCCACAGTGGATGCACCAGCCTGCATTCCCTCCAACAGTGTATGAGGGTTCCCTTTGCCCCGCATCCTCGCCAACACTTGTTGTTTGTTGATTTGCTGATGATTGCCATTCTGACAGGTGTGAGGTGGTATCTTAATGCAGTTTTAATTTGCATCTCTCTGATGACTAGCGATGTTGAGCATTCTTTCATATGCCTCTGGGCCCTTAGTATATCTTCCTCAGTGAGTGGTCTGTTCAGGTCCTTTGCCCATTTTTTAATTGGGCTGTCTGTCTCCCTGGTGTTGAGTCGCATTAGTTCTTTATATATTTTGGAGATCAGACCCTTGTCTGAGGTATCATTGGTAATTATGTTTTCCCATACAGTTGGTTCCCTTTGAATTTTGCTAATATTTTCTTTAGCTGAACAGAAACTTTTCAATTTGATATA
>PVIW01002250.1:66246-230720 GCA_004026585.1 Noctilio leporinus | reverse complement strand
AACAGAACCAAGTGTATGAATACAAGGAATAGGCCTGCAGTGGTTAGGAGGAAAGGGGTTGGGGGGAGGGGGGAGGCAGAGGCAAAGAAGGGGAGCAGCTTAGACAAGAACTAGTATAAAGGAACCATGGACATGGACAACAGGTGGGATTGACTTTGGGGGGAAAGGGTGGGTGGGGAGGGGGAAAAAAAAAAAAGAAAAGTCTTTTCAAATATAGCACAAAAACTTCTCGGCAAAATAAAGAGTTTGTCTAATAAAAATGCAAAACAATATTCTTCATTTTAAAATTAAGTAGCTTACTAAAGGCATGGGAGGGAATTAAACTACATATGCCTTCTAATTATACATATGCCTGCATAATTCATAGCAAAAAATAAAATTGAACTCATAAGAAATGTAGAGAACCAGCTGCAAATATAATTACTATTATTCAGAAAAAATTCAGAATTGAAAAAATTATGTTTGCAAATGACTCTATTACATATTGACTAATATTCATGGCATGTTGTAGAAAAAGTTAGTTAGATTATATGAACACTGCCATGTAAATATGAGTGACACTTAGCATTATAAGGCTCTCATGTGAGGGAGAAGTGTATGACAAATCCCTGTACTTTAGTTATTGAAAACCCAGGCTTCAGAATTAGAACTTTTTTCACTTGACTCTTGTTTTATGTGAAATATATATAAATAATTGCTGGACAAGAAAAAAAAATCTTCTGATCTTCACTTAGCGTTGATGGAAATGATGAGAATATTCAGTGCTATTGACTTTCAGGCATTGAATGTACACCTTTTGACAACACTTCAAAGAAATGAATGCCAGATATAAGCATTGTGTTTTTCATACTTAAATATTCTGCTGTTGAGGAGAAAAATACTCATAAACATTTTTGAAATGTGAGGAATGAGTTGAAAATATTGTTTTATGACTATAATGCCAACAACAAATAACATTGATTTCAAGTGACCTTTAGAAAGAACATATCCCAGTAATTAATTCAGTATTGTGAACCATCTAAATCTCTGTTAGAGTCAAGGTGTCCAGATTAAGATTGAAGATAAACACTTGGGGTTTCTTAAAAAGGCTGACCATAAGGGCAAGGACTTGGTTGTCCAGTGACCTTTCCCAGAGCCTGAAGATTTTCTTCACTCTTCAGAAAACATTGTTAATGGTTCTGCTGGGCCTTTTAGGCACCACATCCAAATGCTACACTTTCTGGGGCAAATAAGCAAACTGTATTCAGAAATCACTGCTACTATTTCCCACTTTGAATCCATTTGGAAGGGTGATATCTTTCTGAATCCATGATCTGAAAATAGCTTTAAAGAGTCCAGTGAAAAATCATCCCATAAGACTTGAGAACATCAGGAAGACCTGAGATTTATAACAAATATTTTATCTTTAAACTACACAAAAATTAGTAAAAGTTTATAAAATAAAAGGACTATTTTCAGTAAATGTTTAAATATGTTATTTTGTTTTTATTGTTTGAAAATGTTCATTCTAAAATTTACACTAAATTAGGAGGTCATTAATACACTGACTGTTATTAAGTGATTCAGAGATGCTGAGTGTTTGGAAAGGACTGAGGTATTCCAGGTAGCTGTTGGGAAAATAAAGGAGATTGATCTGAGATGTTTCAGTGGGTAAAAGAATGTGAAATACAATACTTTTTAATCAAATAGGAATGTCTGGTAGTGCCACTTGATGGGTAACTGTCTCAAGTATGGATATCTGGGTTTGCAGCTGTTCAGTAAGGGTACAATTTCCTGTTACTCCATATAATGGATGACCCTGCACTGGATCTACCAGGGTACATGCTCATCTCTCATCTGAGCAAACATAGATGAGTCCTTTGTTGCTGCATAAACCCCGTAAGACTCCCTAATAACAAGCCAAAGTCAGTTAAGTTCAGGTGGCTAAAATGGTGCTTTTGTTATGAAAGCAGTGGCCAGAAAATGCAAACTCTTTGAGTCACCCAGCCCAGCTATTTCCTTCAGAATCCAACACTGAGCCAAGCGGTTTTTATTTTGTCTCCACAAACGAGGTAACGCTCCCTTGTAGCAGGCAGCCGAGGGCACACCCCACTTTTGGGGGGTAGTTTTCTGACCAGATTTTAAACCAATTACCCAGGTTACATAATTGAGGGCATCAACAAGAGCCTGGCATGAGTGGGGAGAGAGGCAGTTAGGGAAGGAGACACACAGCAAAATAGGAGAAAGCCACTGGAGAAAACAGAACAGGAGCAGCAGCTGGGGCCAAATAGAAGAGAAGATTGTTTTCCAACAGAATTTACAGACGTCTTTAAAAATAAGAGAAAAAGACAGGGAAAAAAGGGGGGGGGGCAACCTATTGCTTTGGTCTTGGCTAAGCCACATGGCTATCACATGGATGACTCCGACCATGAATATTGATCGTTCCTTTTCGTTCATTTCTGCTAATATTTTCTTCTGCTCAACCTGGGGTCCTATCTTGATTTTGTTTGTTCATTGAGGCACAGAAAGAACCAACATCTATGGTTTCAGACTTTTCTTGAAGAATGGTGGAGAACAGTGACTCAGGGAAGGAGAACAAGTTCAGATTAAGAACTTCTCTGCCTGCTCCGTATCACTCCACAGGCAACCAGATGCAGGACTCTGGATTACAGGAGGTTCCAATCCTTCTTGAAGACCTTCAGTGGTAGGATCAGCCTGTAAACAAAGCATTTTCTAGATATTTGATACTTAAAATAAGTTCCCCCTGCTTCAAGAATGCTACAGCGACCTACTAGCTCGCACCAGAGAACAGAGTCTAACATTTAGTCCTCGCCATTAAATGAATCACTTACTGTAGAAACTTCTTCCCAGAAATCTCCAAAAATAAGCTATCAGGATAAAAACTATATGAATATAGCAGAGGGCTAATGGGGTTTTTGTTGTTGTTTGGTTGGTTGGTTGGTTTTCATCTCTTTACTTTCAGTGATATCCTCTTTGGAACAAAGAGTAATAGGTGGGAGATGATTTTGGTGGGAAAAGGCAATCCAATGAATATCCAAAACATGGGATTTTTTTGCTATTGTAAGAGAAGACTTCATCCCTAAATGGTCAGCACATGTGTGCTCTGACATAGCTATGAAAAAGCCTGATTCCAAATTCTCCAGGAACTGGGTCAGAAAAGAGCAAAGGTTGATTTTCAAAGTCAAAAAGTTCACAGTGTTATTTGGTCAAGGTTTTTCAAGACAAAATGCAAGCCTGTCTTTTTAAACAGGCCACTAGAGGGAGGTTTTTCATCCCAGCACTCTGCTAAGCATTTCTTGGCCATGCCCTCAGACGGCATGGAAGCTCTGTGCCCCTTCCCCCATAATTTGCCCTGTTCATCTCCCTCATTTGGCTATTCCTGATAATGTATCCTTTCTAATAAACCAGTAATAGTAATTAAACAATTCTTAAGGTCGATGAGCCATTCTAGCAAGTTACCCAACCCAAAGAGGGGGTCATGTAAACTCTAATTTATATCAATAGAAGCTTGTATGGGAGGCTAATGACTTGCGATTGAGATCTGAAGTGGGACCAGTGTTGTGGGACTAAGCCCTTAACCTGTGGGCTCTGCTTTAACTCCAAGCAGTTCATGTCAGACTTGAACTGAATTATAAGACTCTGGATCCGTGTCTGGAGAGGTAGAGAATAAGTTGGTTTGAGAAAAAAATTTCCCACATATTTGCTGTCAGAAGTGTTGTGATGTTAGAAAACAGTTTGTAGAAGAACACACCTATTTGTGCCTGGAAGGAAGAATCAGGAAGGCTCTGGATGAGATCAGCTTGGCGTGAATGAATTGATTTGTGTCAACAGAAAAAGGACAAGGTTTGGAAAGTCATGCAGATATCTGAGCTTGTCCCATTGGGGTAAGAGTGAGTCAGGTGGAACATGGGATGTGTGCCACTGGAACCCATTGAGAAGAGGCAGGAAAAGAATCTGAGAAAGAAGCAGGGACTTGAGCATGACAGGCCTCAGATGCCATGCAAGAGAGCAGGTCTGTAAACAGAGGAATGACATGAGGTCTGAGACTCAGAGAACTCATTTTAACTGACCACAAGGAAGGACTAGAGAGAGACATTTAGGAAACCACTTACTAGACCAAGCTCCCAAACATTTTTTTTTTAAGATTTTATTTCATTATTTTTAGAAAGAGAGGAAGGGAGGGAGACATCAATGTATGGTTGCTTTTCACCTGCCTCCAGCCACAGATATGACTGGAGACCTGGCTTGCAACCTGGTTATGTGCCCTGGCTGGGGAATCGAACCTGCAACCTTTGGGTTTGCAGGCCGACACCTTACCCACTGTGCTACCAGCCAGGGCCCCAAACATTTTTTAATGATGAGTGCTTCAACTCAGGTAATAGTTTAAAAGTTTGGACATGAGCAAACAAGTGAGGAGATATTAATGAGTTAAAATCAATCATGCCTTAGTGGCTGATTGGATGCAGGAGTGAGGGAGAAGTTCAGTGTGGCTCATTTCAGACTTGAATGCTAGGTAAGTGGTGCCACTCCCTGAGATACACAACAGAAGAAACAGTTTGCGAGACACTAAACATGTGTTGGGCATATCAAGTTTAAGCTGTTGGTGATACATTCTGGAGCAGATATTTCAAGATCTGGACTAAAGATTTAGATATGAAAGACATTTGAATATGAAGACCCTGCAGGCAGATGAAATAGACCAGAGGTCCCAGGAGACAGTAGATAGCAAGCATAACTTCAGATCTTTAAATGGCTGGTGGGTGATGATTATCTCCATCATTGAAATAAGCTTTACCAGCATCTCAGAAAAAGCTTAAACAAAATGAAGGAAAATAACAAAGAGAACTCTGCCCTGAGTGTATCAATCATCATCTCTGGTTGGGAGCTTAACGTACAGATCAGTGGTTGGTAGCATCTTGAAATCACACATGCTCCAAATTAGGTCATCAGGTACATTTTTTGAAAGAATAGTGCTATTCTTTAGGCTCCTTTGGGTGCCTGGAATGTCCCTAAGCCAGAAGTCGGTTGACCTCTCAATACTCTTCACTGTCTGCTTAGGATTCCTAGAGCTCCTCAGCCAGCAGCCACTACTTTTCCTGTTTTCCAGATCTCTTAGTAAGTAACAGGGTTCCTTTGCAGGCAGCTTCCCTCTGAGCCTGATTTCACAGAAAGCTTCATCGTTCTCAGGTCATCTGATTATCCAAACCGGGACTACATCATATTGAAACCAGAAACTTGGACCCCTCTTTTCACAGAATGTACTTTCTAAGGGAAAAGGGAGGAACCAATGGAAGATTTACCTCTTTGTTTTGACATGCTGCCCTACTACAGAATATGATCTCCCTGTTTGACCCAGGTTTCAGATATGTGGTGTCCTAAGCTCTGGGGTGAAGGGGGTGACATGCTCCTTCTGTTCCTGAAGTCACAGTGCTTATCTACAAAAGACCTCCTGGAGGAATGTCTTTACAGCCACATCTCTATCCAGGAGTCTTTGTCTCTCAACTTTTCTAAAGTTTATATTATGTGAACTCAGCTTTCCCAGTGGAAGTGGCTTTGGACTAATGCTCTGGGTCCGTATATGTAAGATGTCAACTCAGGCTGGCCATGGTGTGTGCCCAGCAGATGTGGCCACAAGCTTTGGTGAGGAAGTACCCCTCATCCATCAGAAGAGTGATTTCACCATGTTCTCAGCAGCTTCTCAGTGTGATCCTGCAAGGGTACCGCCATCCCCTGCAGGATATGTTGTACTTGGAGTCCTTCCCCGTTTCAATTTCAGTATCAGTCAGAGGGAAATAGCAAAACAGCATTCCTTCATGTAGATAACCAGTAGGCAGCTGGCTACTCCTGGTTGCTAACATAACTCTACCAGTGTATTCTGGCAGCTGGGTTTACTTAAGGGAGAAGACAGACAGTTCCCTGCTTAGAAACAGAGCTGCTTAACATTATTCCAGTAGCCTCCTTGCTGTCTGCAAAAGTTAAACCCGTGAGGAAAAAATACCAGCAAGAGACCTATCTTCGAGTCATCAGAGTAAATGTCTCATATCTGCTACTGACCAGCAGTGTGGCCTTATTCATTGATTTATTAATTTAAGAAACATTTACGGGATACATGGCAGGCACACTTCTTAGGTAACAGCTGACCTTGCTGAGCCTAGTTGCCTCATCTGAAAAATGGGGATCTGAATATATATCTCCCAGAGCCATGTGAGGGAAAAATGAGATAATGTACATAAACATGTGACCCAGGGCTCTACAAAGAAAGTACTCAACTGACGATGTCCTTACATGTTATGCTGACTTTCTACCCAGTGAGGAGCTCCTGATAATGCCAGTACCTCTTATCCAGCCCTCAGCTGGTACAGAGCACACCATTTTATTCCTTTCATCTTTATACAATATATGTGGACCTGGAGCTGCTCATACGAAGGGGCAGTGTCTGCCCTGGTTTCAGAGCTCACCCTTGCTGTCAGCTGCTCACCAAGTTCTTCCTAGTGAAGCTCTCCAGGGTCGGCACCACATGTTAATCTGTTCAAACTATATATATGTAACATGTGTTCTTTTCCTGACCCAAAGTTGAGTAGATTTCTCAGTGATGGACAAGATTAAGTGATAACATTGACGCAGTCGTTTGGTAAGGAGACATTGACTCTATGAGCAAAATTAATAGAGAATCTGAATTAGGCTTCAGCAGACTCTTGTCTTTGTCCAAAAGCCTTCTCCAAATGTTCTGCATTTCATCTGAAGCTATGTTACGTTGTAGAAGAGAAATAGAGATGGTGCTAGAAACAGATGCTATAATCCTGACATCCCTTCAAATGTCCAATCCCACTGGTAGTGGTACCTGGGTATATCTTAGCAGGGGAGCAGGGATGATGACTGTTAAACCAAAGAGCAGGCCAGATATCACTCCAGTAAAAATTGGCCTTCCTACAAACTTCACCAATTCCCACATTGGGCTCTGGTGACTTCCCCTTCAGAGCGCAGGGCTTCCCTTGAAGACCTGGATGAAATTCTCACGAGAATGCTTCTGAGTTTTGGTTCAGTGGCTCTGATGTCAATATCAGTCACATTTGTTGAAGATTTACATTCTGTCCTTTTATTTGTTTACTCAATATTTACTGAGCTTGTACTATGCATGAAGCACTGGGTCTAGACCTAAAGCCCCTGCCTAGGTCATGTTTCCCTAAGATGGAAATCTGCCTCAATACTCTGTCCAACTCCAGCTCTTTAAGCACTTGTTCTCACTCACCCTTTTCGCTGTGACCCACAATCTGTCTCTAACTTGAATCACATCTGTCAGACCTCTACTGACACCACTGGTTGGACTACAGTGTCTCCTGTTTCCCCAAGCTTCCTCCCATCTGTAGGGACATCACTGGTTATCTTTGTTGGACTGCCCCACATTTGATTACCTAGACAGAAAACTTACAAATAGTAAATGCTTAATAGATGACACTTACTCCACTCATACACCCTACCAGTAAAGCAACCTACATGAAACTAGGAGCCTGCCTGAACTGTTCACCGATGTGTCCTTACTATCTAGACTTTGGTGAGTGCATAGTAGGCACCAAAAAATGCTTGGACTGAAGATTCATTGTAGCCATTTTTTCTTCTTTAAAAACGTGTGGGAGTGTAACGTCTTGCCATCCAAAGATAACACTGAACTGGACCGGAAACAGCAACTTCTACCTTGTATACCTCTTTTTTTATTGAAAGCATCCCTGAAAGACACCAGAAAGTTGGAAGTTCATCCTTTTCCAAATGAACTACCGCATTGAATACTGTAACACCTTCCTCAGGAGCAAATCAACCATGGAAGTTGGGTTTTTCTGCTCAGTTAGAGAAAGAAGGGCTGTGCTCACGAATGTAGAATGTTTCGAGTACAGTAGTGGTCTCCTGTGCATTTTCTCATTGCCAACTGCATACAAAAATGACAAACAGTGATTTCCCTTCCTGGCAACTACAATTTGAAATGTAGCCTACAGAAGAACATTCCTGCTCATTTCTTTTCTCCCTGTCAACTGTCAGGTCTTGACAGTGAGAAGTCACCCACAAGAGATCTGAGTTGAAAGCTCAAAAAAGCAGAATTTATTCAGTGATGCATCCTTTTCATTATTTTGAAGATATTTAAAAGGAAGCTACGTAGTTCTCTTCAGAGTTAATAGAGAGATGTGGAAAGTTTTAAGGTAATATGGGGAGATGAAGTAGATAAACCTAATTCTCCTCCATCCATATGTGATTCCTAGTTCATTATCTTCTCAGGTTCATTAACCTACATTATCCCAATAAATGCATGCTTTGAGCAAACTTCACTACCTGTCTGCCTCAGGTATGGATTAGCACAGGTGCATGGGGAGATATATAATTTCAAGATAATTCTAAATTGCCATGATATTCACGCATCATATATATTAAAACTGCCAAGAGAAGACCAGACTGTGATGCACATTCTTTCCTTGCCTATAGAAGTTCACATGTCTTGGGTGAACTGGTGTTGTGGCAAACATGGGCACAGAAAATCATGATATTACCAGCATGAGGAGGAGTGGACATCAGCACCATCATACTCCTGCCAGGTCTCTGGGATCTGAAATGGGAAAAAACACAATTGCAGTTGCAGTCAGGCTTGGAGTGATTCAGCCCGGTGTTGGCTGAAAGGAAGCAAAAAGGGACCTAGAGTACATGGCTTCCTGATCCTTCTGCTTCTGAAAGAAAGCCCCCTGAGACTGCCTCATAGAAAAGTCACTGTCTTGGGGTATCAATTCAGATTATCAAAGTTAACAGAGGAAATATCCATGAGTTCCTAAGGTCAGGCTTCGTTCTCTGTGGCCCCTAGACATTTGTCCTTAAAGAAGAAGGGCATCTGATACCATGGGTTTTTCCTTTCTTTTTTTTTTTCTTTTTTCTTTTTTGGAGGCTCAAGGCAATGAGACTTTTTCTCCTAACCACAGTGGAGTATTTTTATTTACAGCTGGGATGATAATTATATGTACCATTCTTTTAATATGGAACATGGTTCCTCCTTTTTACTCTTACAGAAAAGTTTTCCTACCAAATTTTACCAAATCTGTTATTGCCAAGTAGTATTTTCTTCTTCCTGATTCATGCTGGATGTTCCAGTTTGCCAACTCAGCACAGGCATGTGTATGTGTGCACACATACACATACATATATATCACAGGCAATAGTAGAGAAGTAAATAGGAATAGAGATGGAAACATGGGAATGGCCAAGGTATAGAATGTTTATTTAATGTATGTTCTAGTGTGCTCTGGACTATAAGAAAAATACATGTAGAAAGTTAAAAAGTAACTGAAAAATTTGTAGACGTGAGACTATGAATTTGGCACTAATAGACACAACCATATATACAACAGGGTCAGTGGACAAGAGAAGCATTTAACTGAAATATAAGACCATAGAGTCAGGCTGTAAGTTTCCCTCCTTATAAAACTCCATGAAGAAACTAGAATCAGCCAGGACTCTGGGAGATGTGGTTAGCACCTGCTACAGCAGTCACCAAAATAAATGCTTGCTGAAGGTGAAATCACAAAACACCTGTTAGAACAGGAAGAGATAGGCTTCAAAAGGATACAAAGGATGTATTTTTAAATGCAAAATGGATGATGCCTCTGATATGTGGATTCTTAGCTCCATGAAAACCACATTTTATAATTTTTTCTCAGGCTACTTTGGTTATTGGTATATATAGCAGTCAGATCTCAGAAGGATCTGCTTGTTCTGCCACTCCCAAAGCCAAACATAATTGCACATCACCAAGCTTCAGAATCTAGAGAAGCACTTCAGTGAAGCACTGAATCAGTTAACAAAGGGTAATGGACTTTGCCCACAGATATTTAGGAAGAGAAGACTCATTAGGCTGAACTTAGAGGCTCAAGGATCAGGAAAAGCTGGTCTCTGGACATGTTCCACAGACAAAGTGGCTATTAAAAACGATTGAATTCATTTAAATATAAATTGAAAGTAAAACAACAGGTCTGAAAAGTAAGTATTAGTAGAGATTGGCAGTAACAAAAATAATTTTAAAAATTATTGATATTGGACTTTGCCATGTTTTCATGGATTGAAAGAACCTGAGTGTTTCTAAATTATAAAACTCTACATCTCAAAGCAGATTGTGCAGCCAAGTAAGAATTGGCTCTTTTGGAAGGATATGATTTATTTATCTATTCCCTACCTTGTTGCTAAAATGATTTAAGAAACTTATAAAGATGCATACAGCAGAGAAACATAAAATAAATTCATTTTTTTTATTTTTTATTTTTTCTAACAGATTTTGTTGTACTTTTACATTACTTTTTAACCCCCTAAAATACATTTAAAGTAAGAAAATTTTAAAAAGAGAAAATAAGGTTAGGCAAATAAGATGGAGCTAGAAAAGAGGTTAATACCCCAATATGAGTTTGTTAAGACACTAGATGACATAGGAAGAAAGCTCTCTAGCTTTTCCACCACCTCCTACTATCATCCAATCTCCCTTTTATTTCTCTAAATGCTGTGGGTAGACGGCATAAAGTCACAAAACCAACCTTCTCTATCTCTAAGCTAGCCAATTCTCTCATTTCTTTCCTGGGATAAAAAACAGAAATTAAGTGGTAGCTAAATGAGTATGGAAGGAGAAGGGGGTCTCCATGTCCTTCCACAATGTAGACTGCCTTCACATAAAAGTTAATAAATGAATCAGTAAGTTTGAGTTTTCCATCATAGCCAGACTTTAACAAAGACAAGATGGCAAACAAGAAATCCAAATGTAGATAAGAAAATGTCAGTGAATCCAAAAATGCTCAACATCACTAATCATCAAAGAAATGCAAATTAAAACCATGATGAGCTATTACTTCACACCTGCCAGAATGGCTATCATCACAGCAACAAATGAGTGCTGGTGAGGATGTGGAGAAAAGGGAACCCTGGTGCAGCCACTGTGGAAAACAGTATGGAGTTTTCTCCAAAAAATTAAAAATGGGATTTCCTTTTGACCAGGGATCCCACTTATGGGAATATATTTGAATAAATCCAAAACACTAATTTGAAAGAATAGATGTGCCCCTACATTTATTGCAGTATTATTTATAATGGTCAAGATCTAGAAACAGGCCAAGTGTCTATCAGTAGATAAGGGGATTAAAAGGCTGTGGTACATTTACATGATGGAATGCTACTTGGCTGAATGAAAGAAAGTGAAGGGAATAAATAAAAACATATACAGTATATAACTCTTGGACACAAATGAGTGTGGTGATAGCCAGAGGGAAAAAGGGGTGGGAGGTGGAGGTGAGCAAAGGGGAATGGAAAGAGACTTTGCTTGGGGCTATGGGTACATAAATCAATACAGTGTGCAGATGATAGTTTGTTGCTTTGTACACTTGAAGGTAGTATGGTTTTATAGAAAAGAGACGTAAAAATGAAATAAATTCAATAAAAAAGAAAAAGCCGGTTATTCTATCATTTGTAAGGTTTTCAGGGGAGTGATAACATTTTCTTCCCTTCTTGGATTCAGAACCAAAGAGAGATGGATATGTTAGCTTCCATTTTTCTGATTCCAACCTTACCAGAAATCAGAAAGAAGAAAGCTAAAATATCAGCTCTTTTACTGATAGAGCTGAAATTGAGAACATAGCTTGACCTACAGCCACGTATGAGAGCTAACGAGTCCTGTAAACGGAATCTGTAATCCAGAGCCCAGGTCTCCCTACTGCAGAGGCGTAGTGTAGATGGGTAGGCTCCGATACATGAGCAGAGCAGTAGGATCCTAAAGAGGATCAAGCCCAGCCACGTGCGTTCAGAGCCTCTTCTCTCTCTTGCCACTCAGGTGAATCTCTCCTCTCATTGCTGAGGGAGGGGAGCTGGTTAATGAATGAAGCAAGAGAAAAACAAGCTCCCAATTCTATTTTCCATGGTCTTTATCCTCCATGGGGTGGAACGTAACCATTGTCCCTGATGGACTACAATGCAGAAGTACTTACCATAACACTGAAATGCACAGCAAAAAGAAAATGGGAAACAAAAGTGTCCAAGGGTTAATTCACTTACAAAGTCTATATCCAAAGCTGCTGGTAATAGTACCTGTGTGTGAGCTTGAACAGGTACATGGGGCAAGAGTACTTTAGGTTTCTTCTAGCCCTAAGAATCTAAGAGGCATGAGAATGCTACATAAATCATTTTAACATAAGGCATCAGTCAAGATCTCTCTTCCTGGTGCTGTCTGTCATAGCAGGCCACATGGTGCATTGGGGCAGTCTTCCCATGAAACCTTCCAATTCTTTTCCTTTGTTCTCAGGATTAAGTTCCAGCCTTTTAGAATATCCTATGGCCTAGGACCTGTCCATAATTAGGATCTTATTTCGTACCGCTCATTTACTCACCCTCAACTTTATTTTTCTGAAGTATCAGCACTATCACTTGGGCATTCTGCCTCTACCCAAAACACTCTAGTCCTCCCACTTCTGCTGGTTAATCCCAACCCGAACTTCAGGTTCCCGTTTCCTCCAGGGGGCATCCCCTTGGTGAGGATCACCTGCCTGTGTGGGTCCTGTGCACCTGAGCCACCCTTTACATTGCATTGTCAGTTTACTTGTCGTCAACTCTATGACTAGAAATTATACTTCTTAAAGTCAGGGACTGTGTCCATTATTTTATTGTTTATTCCAAACATATGGCATAATTGATGTCAAAGGTGCTGAATAGATATTTGCTGATGGCATAGTGAATAAGGCTATGTCCCCCAACTGTAGAACCCCAACCCCCACCACAGCCTCCTTTTCTATCTGTTAAAAGACTCAGATTCAAAGGAATAAGGAATATGAATCTCAAGGTTCTGCTTCTTAATTAAGTGTTTCTATTGTTGTTGCTGCTACTGGATAGTCTCCAAGGACCAGGGGATTGGCAAATCAGCAGTTTTTTTTTTTTTTTTCTTTTCTGCCAAGTTAAGGGAGTTACAGCTCTCTTCTCCCAAAAGTACACCCTCCCAAGTGGCTTAGCAGCTCCAATAGAGCACAGACGCCAACAAGATTGCCTTTGTTCAATTGCACGGCCATTGCTATATTTCTGCCTTCATTAGCCTTGCTGTCAACAGGCTGATGAAAGCCCTACACTCCAGCCCCAAGGATGACTTTGATTGAGAGGTGAATGCAGTTTCCTGTCAAAGCTCACACTCATAAAATATTTAAAATCTAAAAGTTGCTGCTTTCCACCTTCTGAGCTGGCCCCATGACCAGCCTCTCTCCTCCTGCTGCTGTAACTCCGAAGGTAGTCCCATAGGAAAGGTGACCTTTCAGATGTTTCCCCAGACATCACCTGCTGCCTCAGAGAAGGATCTTGTTCGCTACCAGGGTTCTTAAACTTGATTCAGAGGTTGGGTGTTTGGAAATCTAAATGGATTTGGAAATTTTACACAAAGATACATTTATTTGGGGAGATGTCTGTATCTTTTAGGAGAGCAGCCCAAACTTCACTGTCTTATCAGTTTAACTGGGTGGTCTTTTCACAGCACCTTCCAGCTGGTGCCAGCCAATGGCTTTCTCTTTCCTAAACTTTCTTTAAAGCCGTAGGCTTGGAAAACCTTTCCTCAGACTCTGGGTTCTTTGTCTCATCTCAGTTTGCTCCCACCTTAGGGTCCAACCCAAGGGAGGAAGCTATGAAGGGGGATACTGAGGTGCTAGAAGACTCCATTGCACCAGTTTTCAAAAAGTCCAATGGGTTGTACTGTGGACTCTGCCTCTAAGTATATGTGTGACTGTTTACAAATTACTTATCTTCTATTATTTTTTCTATTTATTAGAAAACTAAATAAAATCAGTGTGGACTAGATAAACCCTAAAGTCTCTTTGAGCTTTGAAACATATGAAGTTAGATCATATCAGAAGAAATGATGCTGTAGATAATTACCTGTCCAGCTACAACTTGTGTTAACATATTCTGCTGTTTTTCATGGCCTAGAAGTGCATGAGCATGTTGTATTTCTAACAAGGTAAGCTTAGAATATTTCCCGTGCATTCTTATTTCTCTGTATGTTCTTTTTGCCACATTATTTTCCTTCATACTTTAGGTGTCTGCAACGACACTAAGATCTCAGAAGAATAACAGAACTAAAGAGTGAACTTTCAGCTTTTAAGTTTCAGAATAGATTTTGATATTTTCAGTATAGAACACAGATTAAATAGGTTTATAAAGAAGCCATGGAAATAGAAGAGCTTTATTCTTGCTCTAGACTTGATGAATGTTCCTCAGCATGGAGAGGAGCAAGGTTATGAAAAGATAGTACTTAGACATAGACATGTCCCTGGAGAGGACTTATACACTGCCACTTTCTCCAAGGAAACACTGGTTTGAAAGGCCCAGTGCAGAAAGGATTTATGCTAGTTTCCTGAGGGGGCCTTAGGAGACTGAACATGTTTTTTGACTAATTCCTTCCCATTCTTTCCACCATTATCTCTCTACCACCTCCCCTCTGATTACTTACTATTCAGTCTGTTCCAAGTTTCCATGCCAGCTGAACAAGATTAATAAAGGTGAAAAGAGAATAAAAATATTGTGTGAAAGAGAAAAGAGAATATGAGATGTCTGAGTAAAGAAAAATGATTTTGAGAGGATAGAGAAGGAGAAATAATAAGAGTGAGGAATACAATCCAGGCTAAGAAAGAGAAAAATATTATATTCCAAACTCAAATAAGCAAGGGCAGGAGGAAGGAAGGCAAAATGGAGTAAAACAAGAGGAGAGTAACCTATGAGATTTGAAATTTAAAAAATAGTGAACAAATATGTATACAATTGACGAAGAACAGCAATAACCATAATATCCATGTCAAACTGTTACTGAGCAAAGTGGGGTTTGCTCACATGGCACCTTGGTGTAAGACCCAACGATTAGTGTTGAGAAAAGCAGGTCTTTATTTACAGTATTCCAACCTGGGGAGAGCTGTGAGCACTTCAGCTCAGAGCCCTGTTCTCCCACAAGACCCAGAACTTCCCTCGCTCCTCAAAAGGCTATAAGTCAAAAACATGCCCAGAACTTCCCCATTCCTCGTCTATCAGGTCTTTCCTTCAGGATCTAGGGCACAATATCATCAGCCTCCATATAATAGCCCCACAAGGCACCAGAAAGGCATATACTGTGTTATGCTGGATCATGGTAAAGTCCAGATAATAAAAAAGTCCTCTCCACACGTCCCAAGTTCCAAAAGTCCAAATAGATTCCAGGCCTGCAAAGTGGAGCCCTCAGAATCTTCCAAGTGGAAGCTGCCTGGTTAAAGCAGCAGTGTGCGCACTTTCTTTAGCTTTCTTTACCAGCTCAGGCCCAGGGGCCCGTTCCTCCAGGCAAACTTTATCCCATCCCTGTCTCCTTGCCCCTAGCATGAATGGCTTTTTCTCTCTTTCAAACCATGTGTTCTCCCATTCTTTTTCTCTGACCCTGCATGCCACATGGGTTTTTTTTTTTTTTTTTTTTTTTTTTTCCTATATGGCTGCTGCCTTATTTTTAAACCCTGATGGCAGCCTGTGATGCAGCAGGTAGGGTGAGCAATTTTGGCCACCTGGGAAATCTTGTGCAGGTCCCATAAGCTTCTGTCACCATTCTATGGTCTAAAGCCCCTCCCATCTCCTTGGCTCCAGGGTCTGGCCCTAGGGACTTTTATAACTAAGACCCTAGCTACCAGCCATAGATATGCAAAGTACTTCTCAGAAAAACAAAGGGAGGGAGGGGCTGTACTTCACTGAGTCCCATCCCCTTCCCCCCAACTGCAGGCTGTGGAGAATTTTGGCTTTCATCCACCCTGTAACAAAGCCAGCCACAATTTATAAAAGTGGAAAGAAAATGAGAATATCATAAGAAGGGGGGAAAGAATGTGAGCTGACTAAAAGAAGGAAGAATGATTCTGAGAGGATAGAAGGAGGAGAACTAGTAAGAGTAAGGAATAGGAACAAGGTGTGGTGTGGGGGAAAATAAAATTTACAACAAAAATAAGAGACAGGAAGAAGGTGAAATGGAGTGAAATAAGGGAAGGGCACAATGTGACATTTGAAATGAAAATGATAAAATATATAAAAGTCTAAAAAGAACAAAAAATAAAAGACAAAGAATAGCAAATTAGTTGGAATACAACTGAAGCAAAAGAAGAACTATTAAAAGGCGATATGAAAAAAAGATAACACAAATTCTGAAAGGATAAACCTTTTTCTGTTGTGGCACCATTTGCCTAGCAGACCTATGACCTTGTTAAACATAACTGCCATTTTTCTCTTCTGACTTTATGGCCCCAAGACTGGAAGTTACTGGAAAGCAAGAACAGAAGATGACTAATTGCTCCCCACAGCATTGGGGAAAGAGAAACATTGGCGCAAACTGCAGCTTGTGCAAAACCACCCAAAACACCTCCTGGGTTGCAATGGCCCCCAACAGCTCAAGGGCCACACAACAGCAACTCCTCTCACCATTTTTAATTCAATTCTAATTCAATCTAAACTCCAAGTTTCCACCCCTCAATACTGGTGTATCTCTCCACACCATGCACCTCCCTTTTCTTTGAGAGTGAATACAAATGTTATTCTTTTTCTCTTCCTGAGTTCTTTCATAGCCTGCATCACCAACCACTCTAACAAACTCTGAAGGAGAATGAGGTGGAATTTATCTCAGCAGAATTTGGTGTTTGCCTTCCTACTTCTCTTTCTGGATCCTGATTCTGACTTTTTTTTTTTTTTTTTTAAGATTTTATTTATTATTTCTAGAGAGAAGGGCAGGGAGGGAGGGAGAACTGAAGAGAGATATCCATCTATGGTTGCCTTTCACCTGCCTCTAGCTAAGTACCAAGCTGGAGACCTGACTTGCAACCTGGTTATGTGCCTTGGCTGGGAATTGAACCAGCGACCTTTGGGTTCGCAGGCCAGTGCCTTATCCACTATGCCACCAGCCAGAGCTCTGACTCTGACTTTTTATCAGCTCAAGGTCCAGGGTCGGTCATCCAGCTTCTGGCAACTCCACCTGTATCTGCTTTGGCAGCCTCAAGAGGGGGCTTCTATGGCGATTGGGAGGGTAGGACCCCTGGGTCTCTCATAAAAGGTTCTGTTCAATCTTCTGGGAAAATTGTGGGTGTGTTCCCCTGTCCCTGCACCACTCATCTTGGTCTGTCCCAGTGTATTTCCAATAATATATAGTTTCTGATTAACTAGCTGCCTGTTTCAAGGCAGGGGCCAATCTGTGTAAGAGGGTTGAAACTCCATTGGTCAGAGACCCTGTGAGCAGCTTCTAGACTTCATATCAGCTAAGATTCTGTTGAAGGTTCACCTTATTTGTCAGAAGATCAGCCTAGTAACTGAGCTGGGCACAAAAACAAGTGGATTCAGCTTCCACCTACTTGGCTGCCATCTTCCAACCTTTCACATTTGACAATTAGAGATCCATTTCTCAAAGTAAGAAGGTAAGAAGTTATATTCAATTAATAAGGCAAGTTACAGTGGTTACTTTGGGATATATTGAATTTTACACATTAAAATGACCAGTGGATAATTTACTTTAAAATGCAAAGTGCTTCTTTGCTTTTTTACATGTATGAATGTGTTAATAGCATGCAAACATGGTTGCAACAAGCTAACAGTTAATGACACAGCTCCTTTGCCATGGAAACTCATCTGAACCCAACTGAAAGGTACCAGGCTGTAAAGCTGACCATGTCTCCAGGCTCTGTGGGCCGGGAGGGCAGGTCCTGAGTTTGGGTTTGTCCACACACCCAGACAATACACCACTTTGTACAGTTCTGACTGTGGCCACAGACCACAGGCGGCTCCCACATTGCCTTTCCCCGAAGGCATCACAAGGAAAACAAGCTGGTGTATTGAAACTACACCGACACTCATTATGTTAACACCAGGAAAAGAGGTATTAATCCAGTAATGTCAAGTTCTGAAAAGACCCAAAGTACAAAACCTGGGATTTTACATTTGAGAAAAGAAATAGTAGATTTGCAGACCTACATTATGCCCCCTGAAGAGAGGTTTAAAAATGACAAGTACAGGACCTGACAGATTGGGGTCCACAGAATGTGTGGTTGGCCTCTTGGACCACCTTGAACATTTTCTTGCAAAGAAAAGAAGCATAGAACAACAACAATAAAATTTTTAAAAAAGAAAAGAGAAGAAAAAAAGCATAGTGGAAACCATCTCTCTGTTACCACAGTGAACTGTTTATATCTCAGCAGCATCTTTGACTTGGGAATGAAAAATACATTTTTGTCCTTGTAGTTCCGATTCTTTAGGTGAAAAAAACCAAAGCATACAGCCTTTGTCTGTGATAGCTTTGCTTACCCCTTCCCCATTTTTTCATTTTTAGATATCTGACTCTTCTCATTAAATCTCATGTAGTAACTTGGGCCACATGAGATCTTGAAAGGCAACCTAACCTCCTTCCAATATTCACCCCTGATACTCCTAATCTCCTTCCGATGTTCCCCCTAAAATTGACCTGATATGTCAGGATAGTTCTTGTGAATGGGATATGTTAATGGGAGTTAAATAATGTGTGTGAAAGTATCTTTAAAAATATGCACTGTTGATTATCATTTCCCAGTAAAGGGTGTCTTCCTTACCCAGCTGGCCACCGTAGGTTGAGGAATAAGGGAAGGCAAGCATGAGACACAGAGGTGGCAGAGCCAGGCAGAGGTGGGGCTCATCCAGAGAGAGGCTCTGAGCCACCAGAGGCATGGCCTCAGCACTCTGGGTCAGCATTTGTGTTGACCAGGACCAGCATCTCAGCAACATCTTTAACAGAGCCCAGAGACACTGCAGATGTCACTGGGGCTTCAGCCCAGGGTCAGTCATGCCCTGTACATGATTGGCCCCTGCCTGCCTCTCCAGTTCATCTGCACTCTCTCCCTCCTGTGCTCCACTCAGTCGGCCTAGAGTTCTAGCAGGTCGAATAACATGCCAAACTCAGTCCTGCCACTTGTCCTGTACCTTGCTGTTATCTCTGCAAGAAATACTGTTTTTCTAGATTTCTCCATAACATCGATGTATGGTTGCCTTTCACCTGCCTCCAGCTTGGGGACCTGGCTGGAGACCTGGCTTGCAACCTGGCTATGTGCTCTGGCTGGGAATCAAACCAGCAACCCCTGGGTTCACGGGTTGGCACTCAATCCCCTAAGCCACACTAGCCAGGGCTTCATTTTTTTTTTTTTTTTTGTTTGTTTTTTTACTCTCAAACATTACCTCCTGATCTTGATCCCAAATCCCCCTTCCTTATTCATGCTATGAAAAATGCCAATGCATGCTAACCACTTATTCATTATCTCCTTACTCAGCCTTATTTTTCCTTCAAGCCCTAAGAGCTACTGGTAAATAAAGAGTTGTTGTTTTGCTTTATTAATACTTATCTTTCTCACTAGAGTGCATATTTTTGTTTTTGTTTTTAATTTTTGTCTTTTCTATTAGTGATTTTTTATAATTGTCCCAATTCCTCCCCACCCCACATTGCTCTCCACTGCCTCACCCACCCCCACCCAACTCCCACAGTCAATCCCCACCCTGTTGTCCATGTCCATGAATCATTTATACATACTCCTTGACTAGACCCTTCCCCTTTTTTTTTTTTTTAAGATTTTATTTATTATTTTTCATAGAGAGGGGGAGGGGAGAAAGGCAGAGAGGGAGAGAAACATCAATGTATGGTTGCCTTTCACCTGCCTCAAGCTGCAGACCTGGCTGGAGACCTGGCTTGCAACCTGGTTATGTGCCCTGGCTGGGAATCGAACCTGTGACCTTTGGGTTCACAGGCCGGCACCTTATCCACTGTGCTACCAGCCAGGGCCTTCCCTTTTTTTCCCCCTTCCCTCTCTCCCCTCTAGTCACTGTCAGTCCATTCCTTGTTTCCATGCCTCTGGTACTCTTTTGCTCCTTTGTTTCGTTTGTTCATTGGATTCTTCTTATAGGTGAGATCATATAGTATTTGTCTTCTACCACCTGGCTTATTTCACTTAGTATAATACTCTCCAGTTCTATTCATGCTGTCATTAAAAGAAGCAATTCCTTCTTTCTTTTTGCTGAGTAGTCATCCTTTGAGAAGTGTCCACTCAAGGCCTTTGCATGTTTTTAATTGGATTGCTTGTCTTCTTAGCGTTGAATTGTATGAGTTCTTTATACATTTTGGAGGTCAAACCCTTGTTCAAGGTGTCAGTGGATCAATAGTGAATTATGTTTTCCCATACAGTTGGTTCCCTTTTCATTTTGATTTTTTTTTTTTTTTTTTTTTAGCCATGCAGGAGTTTTTTAATTTGACATAGTCCCATTTGTTTGTTCTTTCCTTAACTTCCCTTGCTCTAGAGGGTGTATAGGTAAAAATATTGCTGTGTGGGATATCTTAAATTTTACTGCCTATGTTTTCCTCTAGGGAAACATATGTTTAACATATGTAAACATAGGGAAGCTTATGTTTAAGTCTTTTACCCATTTTGAGTTTATTCTGGTGTATAGTATTAAGTTGATGATCTAGTTTCTTTTTTTTTTTTTTTTTCATGTACTCTTCCAGTTCTTCCAATACCATTTAAGAGGCTATTTTTACTCTTTTATGTTTCTGCCCCTTTGTCAAATATTAATTGACCATGGAGACATGATTTTATTTCTGGGCTTTCTTCCATTCCATTGATATATGTGTCTTTTCTTATGCTAGTACCAGACTCTTTTAATATCCTTGTAATATCGTTTAATATCGGGTATTGTAATTTCTCCTATTTTATTTTTCTTTCTCAGTATTTCTGAGGCTAGTCAGGATCATTTTTGGTTCCATATACATTTTTGAAATATTTTTTATAAATCTGTGAAATATCTCATTGGTATATCAATAGGGATGACATTGAATCTATAGATTGCTTTGGGTAGTATGGACATTTTAATGATGTTAAATCTTCCAATCCATAAGCATGGTATATGCTCCCATTTATTTGAATCTTTCTTACTTTTTTCTTCAGTGTTCTGTCATTTTGTGAATAAAGGTCTTCTACCTCCTTTGTTAAGTTTATTCCTACGTACTTTATTTTTCTTATTGCTATAGTAAATGGGATTTTTTCCCTTAGTTTCTCTTTCTGATATTTCATTGTTAATGTACAAAAAATGCCTTTAATTTCTGCTTCATTTCTGAATATTGACTTTGGACTCCACTATTTTACCGAAAGCACTTTTTAGGTCAAGTAGTTTTTAGTGGAGCCTATAGGGATTTTCATGTATATTATCATGTCATCTGCAAATAATGAAAGTTTTACTTCCTCCTTTCCAATTTGGTTACCTTCTATTTTATTTTCTTATCTTACTGCTGTGGCTAGAACTTCCAATAATATGTTGAATGAAAGTGGTGAAAGTGAACACTCTTGTCTCGTTCCTGATCTTAGGGGGAAAGCTTTTAGTTTTTTTTCATTGATTATGACATTGGCTGTAGATTTCTCATACATGGCCTATGTTCTGTTGAGGTATGTTCCCTCTATTCCCACTTTACTGAGTGTTTTAATCATAAATGGGTACTGCACTTTATAAAATGCTTTTTTTAGCATCTATTGGTATGATTGTGTGATTTTCATTTTTCATTTTGTTTTGTTGCATATTACATTTACTGATCTGCAAATAACTTACCATCTTTGCATCCCTGGGATAAATCCCACTTGATCATTGTGTATGATCTTTTTAATGTATTACTTAATCCGGTTTGCCAATATTTTGTGAGGATTTTAGCATGTATGACCATCAGCAATATTAGCCTGTAGTTTTCCTTCTTTGTTTTGTGCCTTTACCTAATTTTGGAATTGTGGTAATACTAGACTCATAGGAAGAGTTTGGGAGTCTTCCCTCTTGTTGAATCTTTTGGAATAGTTTGAGAAGGATAGGAGTTAGTTCTTTACATTTTTGGTAAAATTCACCTTTGAAGCCATCTGATCCGGGGCTTATGTGTGCCAGGAGTTTTTAAATTATGGTTCCAATTTCACTAGTTGTTATTGGTCTCTTTAGCCTTTCTGTTTCTTCTTGATTCAATTTTGAAAGATTATGTTTCTAGAAATTTGTCCATTTCACTCAGATTGTTCAATTTCTTGGCATATAGTTGTTCATAGTAGTTTCTTAAAATCCTTTGTATTCCTATTTTATCAGTTATAATTTCTCCTCTTTCATTTCTGATTTTATTTACTTGGGTCCTCATTTTAATTTTTTCTTGATGAGTCTAGTTAAAGGCTTGTTGATTTTGTTTTGTTTTCAAAGAACCAACTCCTAGATTTATTGATCCTTTGACTTATTCTTTTAATCTGTATGTCATTTAATTCTGCTCTGATCTTGATTATTTCCTTCCTTTAACTCACTCTGGGCTTTGTTTGCTGTTATTCTTTTAGTTCTTATAGATGTAGGGTTATGTTGTTTATTGAGATTTTTCTATCTTTTTTTAGGTAGGCCTATACATATTGCTTTGAAGTTCCCTCTCAGGACTACCTCCACTGTGTTCCATAGGTTTTGGGCTGTTGTGTGTTCACTTTCAATTGTTTCTAGAAACTTTTTGATTTCTTCCTTGATCTGATTGTTAACTCATTCATCATTTAATAGTATGTTATTCAGTTTGCATGCATGTGAATATTTTTGAGATTTTTCCTTGAGGTCGGTTTCTTGTTTCAAGCTGTTGTGATCAAGAAGATGCTTGATCCTGGCTGGTGGCACAGTGGATCAGGCATCAGCCTGCAAACCCAAAGGTCACTGGTTTGATTCCCCAGCCAGGGCACATTAGTGAGGTTGCAAGCCAGGTCTCCAATCAGGTCTGTTGCTAGGGGCAGGTGAAAGGCAACCATACATTGCTGCTTCTCACCTTCTCTGCCTCCCTCCTTTCCCCTCTCTCTAAAAATAATAAATAAAACCTTAAAAAAAAAAAAAAAAAAAAAAAGATGCTTGATATGATTTCAATTTTCTTGAATTTATTGAGGCTTAAATATTATGTAGTTTCCTTCTTTCTCTTTTTATAGCCTTTGTTTTAAAGTCTATTTTTGTCTGATAAAAGTACTGCTACCCCTGCTTTTTTTTTTCATGTCCATTTGCCTGGAATATTTTTCCCCTATCTCTGCACTTTCAGTCTGTGTAGATCTTTTCTTCTGAGGTGGGTCTCTTGTAGATAGCATATATATGGGTCATGTTTTCTTATTGATTCAGCTACCCTATATCTTTTGCCTGGAGCATTTAATCCATTTATTATTAAGACTTTTACTGATATTTACTTATTTGTTGCCATTTTTCTCTTTGTATCTGTGTTTTCTTCCCTCTCTTTTTCTTCATCTTCTAAATCACTCTCTTTAGCATCTCTTGCAATGCTGGTGGAGATGTAGTCAGTTATTTATTTGTTTATTTATTATCTGGGAAACTCCTTTTTTTGCCTTCCATTTTAATTGAGAGCCTTGCTGAGTAGAGTCATCTCAGTTGTAGGCCTTTTCTTTTCTTTACTTGCATTATTTATTGCCATGTAGTATTTCTGTTTTTTTTTTTAATTTAATTTTATTGTTGTATTACATCCATCCACTTTTTCCTCCCCTCTGTCCCCTTCCCCACCCATCTACTCCCCAACAAAGTCAATCCCAATTGTTGTCCATGTCCATGGTTCTTCCATACTAGTTCCTTGACTAAACTGCTCCCCTTCTTTGCCTTTCCCTCCCTTTTAATCCCCTGCCCTATTGAAGGTCTATTCATTTTATTCATATGTCTGGTTCTGTTTTGCTTGTTTGTTAGTTTTGTTCATTATTGTCCTGTAATGGGTGAGATCATATGGTATTTGTCTTTCACTGACTGGCTTATTTCACTAAGCATAATACTTTCTAGTTCCATCCATGTTGTTGCTTTTTTTTTTTTTTTTTTTGGTAGTGTTTCTGTTGAGTAATCTATTGATAGCCTTATCTGAGCTCCCTTATATGTTAATACCTGTTTCTCCCTTGCATCATTTAAGATTCTCTCTTTGTCTCTAAATTTTGTCATTTTAATTATGATGTGTCTTCGAGTGTGCCCCTTTGGGTTAACCTTGGTTGTGACCCTCTGTGCTTCCTGAACTTGCATGACTTTTTCTCTCATTAAATTAGAAAAGCCTTTTGTCATTACTTTTTCAAACTGGTTTTCTATCCCTTGCTCCTGCTCTCCTTCTGATATCCCTATGGTACAGATATTATGTTTCTTGTTATCTTGTAGCTCCCTTAAGCCCTCTTCATTCTTTTTGAGTCTTTTTTCATTCTATTGCTCTGTCTGGGAGTTTTTTTTCCTATCTTGTCCTCCAGCTCACTGATTCAATCCTATGCGTATCTCAGCTAATTTTACTTTTTTCCACTGTGTTCTTCATTTCAGACATTGTATTCTTCATTTCCTATTTCCTTCTGGCTCTTATTGATAGTTTCTGTATTCTTTTTCATGCTGGTTTAGTTCATAGTAAGTTGTTTTAACTTCTCTGGAGTTTTTTGTAGTTCTCACTAAGCTCCTTGAGGATCCTTGTAACCATTGTTTTGAACTCAATGATAATTTGCTTGCCTCTTTTTCTTTTAGCACTCTTTCTAGGGATTCCTCCTTTCCTTTTGATTGGGGGTTATTTCTTTATCTCCCCACTTTTGGTGGCTGTTCTTAGTTGTTTCTGTATATAAGATTGATCTGCTTTGATTCCCTGCCCTCATAGTGTGACCTTCTGTAACAGAACACCTGTAAGGCTCAGTGGTGCAGTCTGCTTGATCTCTTGAACTTGATGCACTTGGGATGCCCTTTATGCCATTTATGTAGGCTCTTTGCTTATAATTTGGGTTTTGGTTGTTGTTGGGTCATTCTTTTGTGGGTTCTTCCCTCCTGCTGGCTGACCACATCTGCCTACCATATCTTATATTATGTTGTTGTACAGGTGCTGCCCACAAAACCAAAAAGCCCAGGAAACAAACCCACTCCTGCAATAATAACTCCCACTTACAACCACACTGTCAACTGCAAATGAAGCAATATTAATAAAGGTGTAAAGGGATTGAGACGGGTATTATAAAAAATAGAAACATGAATATGTGATAACTAACTGAAAGGAAAATGATTTTGAGAAAGTAGAACAATACTAAGAGTATAGAATAGAGTCAAGGCAAAAAGAAAGAAAATAAAATTTATATTGTAAATAAGAAGCTGAGGGAAGAAAGCAGAATGGCATAAAGTAAAGGAAGAGTATAGTATTAGGTTTAAAAAGAAATTTTAAATATACTATATAAAATGAGAGGAAAAAAAGGGAACAAATAAAAGAAGGAAAAAATGCAACCAAATTGAGGGAAAAGATCCACCACAACAATAGCAACAGCAGAGCAAAAATTAATATAGGTGGGATAGGAATAAAAGGGAACAGAGAAAGAAAATCTTAAGAGATGTCTAGAGAAAAGAAGTGACTTTTGAGGGGATAGAGGGAGAAGGAATGCTGAGTAAGGAATGAAAACCAGGCTAAGACAGGGAAGAAGGCAAAATAGAATAGGAGAGGGGAATGGCAAATTTTGAGATTTGAAATACAAAAATAGTGAAGATACAGAAAGAAAATTAATGAAATGCAACAACGGCCACCATATCCACCACCAACAAGCAAAGACTGATAAAGGTGGGAAGAGAATAAGGGTATTTCAAGAATGAGAGAAAGTGCCTTGGCTGGTGGCTCAGTGGAGAAGGCATTAGCCTGTGAACCCAAAAGTCATTGGTTCAATTCTCAGCCAGGGCATATAACCAGGTTGCAAGCCAGGTCTGTAACTGGAGGCAGGTGAAAGAGAAACATTGATGCCTTTCTCCCTCTCTGCCTCTCTCTCTTTCCCTCTCTCTGAAAATAATAAAATATTTTTTTAAAAAATGGGTGAATGTGAGATAACTCATGACAAGAAAAGTGGTTTTGAGAGGCTAGAACAAGAAGAAATAGTAAAAGTGCAGAATAAAAACAAGTGGTAGCAAATAAAATTTAATATGAAAATAAAAAGAGGAAAGAAGAAGGTAAATGGATTAAGGGAAAAGAGATGTGAAATATAAGATTTGAAATAAACTACAGTATAAAAACTAGTGACCTAATAGGTACACTTGAAGAACAAGAAATGGATGTTAAAAAGCTGTGGAGAAGGGAAAATAACAAAAATCTTTCAGAAGTGGTGATCTTCATCTCAATAGAATCTAGTTTCACCACTGTCTTCTCTTTCTGGATACACTTCCAGTGATATCAGAAAGTGTCCCAGTCTGGCCGTAGGCAATCTGTTCAAGACTACTAACATCCATAGTTTGTGACTGTCTCCTTCAGTTTTTAATCTAGTCATCTGTAACCAGTAGTCATATTTAAGCACCAGAGGGTGGGGCAGAGTAATTTCTGCATGCAGGACTGTTGCTTCCCCTCAGGCTGATGCCATTTGGATGATGTGGTATGCCTGAGAATGATAGCTTTTAGATAGCTTCTGTGGTATTGGGAATGACTCAGCATGGAGATCCCATTGGCTGCTCCTTCCATTCTCTCCCCATAGCCACTGTCCCCAAACCCTCCCCAAGCATCTCTAGTCTACTCTGCACCCCCACCCATTGCTGGACTCCAGTAAAAGTGGCTGCAAATGAAACTTTGTGCATGGCCATTTAAAAGGCTTTCTGCTCCTTCAGATGTCTCTCCCTGGCAGACAGCCCTGCAGCTTTTCACAGCTGGATGTTATGTGGGTGCCTTTCCATCTCTGGTGCTATAGGCTGCAGAGCCCAGCCTGGATTTAGACCCCATGCTTTTCAGGGGGAACCTCAGGCTGCTGAAATATCCCTCCAGCACTTCAGCTGCTGCTATAGGAGCCTAGCCAACCCTCTCACATTTCCTTCACACTCTGTACTGGTCACACTGTGTGAAGTGGCTTCTTCTGTCTATCCATGCTTATAAGGCCTCCCTCCAGCCACCATTTAATAGTTGGTAATTCCAGATGATCTCTCTGTAATGCAGCTGCATTTCCAGGCTGATCCTAGGAGGAAGTCAGCACAGCTCTCACTCCTCCACTATCTTGGATCTCTAACATGCATATTTATGAATTCAGGGACCTTTTAGTATCCCTCTATTTATCCCCAGTGCCTATATTAATGCCAAGTACATAATTGATGCTTAAGAAATATGTGTTCATAGAATTAATTAATCTATGATTGAACTAGCCTACTCCTGTCATTCCACATTTTTCTTGCTCATAATTACCCTTTAGAAGAGGTGAAAATCATCCCCTGAAGAGAGATCCACCCCACACTGAGGCCTACCATCCATTTGGTTATTAGTCAAAAAGGGTTTATTGGACATCGACTATGTACAATGATTTGTTACTGCCTCTTTTATGTGAGACTCTATGTGATATGCTATGAAGTTTACTCCTTATAAGGCTATCCTCATTTTTTTATTTTTCAGAATTGTTTAAAGTGTAACTTGTTAATGCTTCCCTTCTATCACTCAATTGTGAATTAACATCTTTACATTCTTTTTTTTTTTTTTTTTTATTGTTGTTGTATTACATCCATCCCCTTTTTGCTCCCCTCTGTCCTCTTTATACTCTTGCAACAGCATTTAAGGTCAGAATGATATTATTTAATTTGGCACTATAGAATTTTGCTTTTCAATTGCATGTAACTTTATTTTTTAATATTTTGTTCATTATTTTTAGAGAGCAGGGAAGGAACAGAGAAAGAAAGAGAGAAACATCCGTATATGGTTGCCTTTCATGTGCCTCCAGCTGGGGATCTGGCTGGAGACCTGGCTTGCTACCTGGTTATGTGTTCTGACTGGGATTTGAACCAGCAACCTTTGGGTTCAAAGGCTCGTGCTCAATTCACTGAACCACACCAGCCAGGGCTCAATTATATATAACTTTAAAATATATTATTATCCACAAAACTCTGTCCTCTGGTGCCATCTCAGAGTTACCACACACACACACACACAAAAAAAAAATACTGCACATATTCTTCCAGGAAGGACTGTCCCAACTCTGTCCATTCTGGGTAATAATGCCATTAAACTTGGGTCCTCTGCTCCATTTTAATGCCATTAGGAGAGGGCGCCCAGTTGTTGGGTCTTTCCTTGGCACTCCTTCAGCAGACTGTACACAATGGTGGTGATGTCTGCCCCCTTGGAAGGGGCCTGAGCTGGGGACCAAGCTCCCTCTCAGCACCTCCTTGGTAGCTTGTGCTCTGCTGCCCCCCTCTGCAAGCTCCCTTGGCATTAGCTGGCACTGGCACAAAGTTGTGCTTACAATGGAATTAGTAAGTGATGCCAGCAGCCACTTCCAGAGTGTCAGTGATTCCTCTAAATGGAGGTGACCCTTCTCTCACCCCAGTGGCGCCACATAAGGCAAAACCCCAAGTTTGGAAGCACGAATTCCACTTGGTGTTTCCCATTGTTTATGGCTTCCCGGCCAAATTCTCAAGCCCTGTGAACTTGTTTTCATCAGAGTCAATTAAATCCAGTTCAGCAGGAAACATTTCATGGCCTAGAGGAGATCTCCAAATATGTGCTGCCCTCCACCGGGGCTGGACTAATTCTTTTCAAAGCAGGTCACTTAATAATTCTTGCTGTTATTTGAGTATAAACTCAGTAAAGAATGTCACATCACAGGTCCTGTGGGGAAGACAGAAGGAAGAAAAACATTCTCATCTCCCTCTGCTGCTGTCTTATATAGGTAGATGTCTTCCAATGAAATGGACTTTTAGTTTGACACAATTAATAAGGTAAAAAAAAAAAAAAAAGGGAATCTCATAAATAAATCAATTTAAATAAATAAACAAATGAATTCATGGCAAGAAAAAGCAGGTAAACTATACGAGACTGTAATCACCCAAAGGACTATACTTCATTACTTCCTAAACTTACCAAATGATCACTATACAATATTTAAATAAGACAGTATAGTGGACCTTAAGTCTTCTCTGAGCAATCTCATTGTGACCTGCCTTATGGAGGAGGCTGGAAAAGACTTTCCCAAATAGAGCCTGTGAGTCAGAATCACCCTCACAGGCCATCCTGTTAGTCCATCACTATTCAGTACAGCACTGCCTGGGACAATTACCTTGTCAATAGTCCTATACATTTATATCCTCTTTGGGGGATGAGACCACAGAGTGTAAATTTGTAAGATACAGCAACATAGTAGAAAGACTAGTTCAACAGGTGTGCTCTACTTACAGAGGTATCTTCTTTAAGGGAGATGACGTATTAAAAACAGAAGACTAGTGATCCCTGCTGACACTTGAACATTCACAATGTCTTTTTAGTGTCCCAGGTGAGATAGAAACTATGCACAATTCTGTGCGGGAGAAAATCTCTGTAAAGGAAAGGAACAATGGTGACCTAAGAATGAGCAGAATTGCACTTCACTTGGTTCTGGGTTTCCTGGGATCCTAATTTCCTACACAGGCAGGTAGCTGCACATTAATGGTCGTACTTTTTTTTTTTGCTGTGACCCCCAGAATCCAGGTGTGATTTGGCCTTTAGGAATAAAGTTGCCACCAGTCTACACTTGAACCCTTCTTAAAACCTGGGATAATTATATAAGTTGGCTTGGAAATCTGTAACTTTTTAGGTCTTCTAAATGCTGGTAATGTGTTTTTCTTGCCTTTTATTTTTAACAGTCTCACACTCCTTCCCTAGTTATAGTAATCGACCTTAGAGATGCTTATTTCATCTGGTTAATTATCTTTCACATCAAAATCTGGCATTTAATTGAGATGAGCTCTCCTTACAAGTATTATTGTATGTCTGCATCTGTATACTTTGGGGAATGTGCATTTGTGTTGGGGCTGGATGGGGGCAGGGAGATTGGCAGGACCATCAGCATGCCTTGTGTGGGAGCAAGCCTGGATGTACCTGTTATGGAATTCTCTCTGATCATTAATCATCACATGTTCACTATTCAAACTGTTTTTCCCCTCATATGTGGTAGTCAGATATTTTCCATCCTGCCATGAGCAATTGAGTTTTGAATTGTTTATATATCCTTGTTTTGCCCCATTTTATTGGAAAAGGTGAATGACATGGAATGCGGTTCATGAGTCAACACAATTGTGTTCATCAAGGCATGCACTGGGTGGCAAAACTAAAAACTGGAAATGGAAAATCTGCTTTCACTGTCTCCTACTTGAATCATTTGAATTGTATTTTTAAAAATCAAGAAATATGCATCAGTGTAAGATTGAAGTCAGTTAGGTATTAATGACACTAAATTTCTTATGAAGATAGAAATCTGTAAGAGATTCAAAATAGACTCATTTATATTATATCCTCAATCTATCCATTACATAAAATAAAGCAACCCTGTACCCTTTCCACATATAAGGTCCATCTCCATTTATTTTCCTTATCAGACATATTTTCATGATGGTCTGAATTTAAAAAGAGCTTGATGTTTCTCCTCAAAAATTTTAAGACCTTTTGTTTTTCTATTTATGCTACCATGAAATATTTTATTGCCACCTTAGAGTCTTTGGTATCTTTGTATTCCAAGTGGAGAAGTGATAGAGATCTAAATAGCCAAACCACTAAACCTTTAAAAGGCAGCCGGCAAAAACTAGCAGTATCTTATTATGAAGTGTAATATTAGTTTGTTCTTGAATCTTTATTATGTTTACATCACTTTAGAGTGACCCATCCACTGTCTACAGTGGTTTTTCCAGCTTAACGCTGACCCACTCACTGCCCACTGCCACATGGGAAGGCTGATGCCTTTTTTCTTCCCAGAGAAAAGAATCTGAGACTAGATGCTTTTGGAACAACACAGTTATTGTTCTTCCAAAACATGCAGGTCATTGTGTACATCTGTTTCTCCAGCAGTGTGTACCAGTGAATGGCTTCAACCCACAATGCTCTCAGCCAGCCTGAAAGCTCAAGTCCGAAAGCTACTACTTATGGACTTCAGAGACCTGTGCTCAACTTAGCATCTCTTAGTATCCCATTCTGTACTTGAAATTTAACCTTTTTAAGGCTAGGGACTGAGATGAAAGGGCTAAATAGGATTGGATAAAATGTATAAAGAGTGGGAATGATTTTGCTTAATGAGGGGAACTATCTTCAGGGATACCAAGATGTTTATGACAAAGATGATAACCAAAAGTTGTACATTTTCCTGGAGCTCCAGGCAAAAGAAACAGAGTAACTTTTAGCTGAAAACAGGATAGAAATAAGCAACAATTTCCTAATTTTAAGTTGTTAGGCTTTTAATTGTGTTAAAGATAAACTTTTTTTCATTACTAAAAAAACAGACATCTAGATTCTTTTTTCTTCGGTCATGTCTCAACTTAAGAACATGAACCAAAGAACTTTTCAAACTTCTTTTTTTGCCAACCCTAAGAAATAGGCAGTGCCCTGGCTGGTGGCACAGAGGATAAGGCCCTATCAGCCTGCGAACCCAAAGGTGGCTGGTTCGGTTCCCCAGCCAGGGCACATAACAAGGTCACAAGCCAGGTCTCCAGCCAGGTCCGTGGCTGGAGGCAGGTGAAAGGCAACCATACGTTGGTGTTTCTCTCCCTCTCTCCCTTCCTCTCTCTCTGGAAATAATAAATAAAATCTTTTAAAAAAAATATTCAGTCTATTGCAACTGCAGAGTTTCAAAAGCAAGTAAAAGTAACATGAATCCCAAACTAATATAGGGAGACTCATAATGCCCCTCCCTCTATCTCCCCCGATAGATAATTCCAACAATGAGAAATCTTTCTCTTGATGGGATTGGACAGTTCTATTGTCCTGAGCAAACAGGCTTCCCACCTGAGCTTCAGGGATGGCCCAGAGAAAGGCCCAGAGAACAGGCAGTAAAATAAATTCAGGCTTGGTCTTAAAATCCAAGGTTGCAAAGCACTTTACTCACAGGTTGGGCCCCTCAGATTCCATCACACCACAGTTGGGTGGTAAGAGGTCACTATACAGCTGTTTTTAGGTCTAAACAATACCGAGCCCTTAGAAATTGCAGGCTATTTACCGTTGTCCCACAGTAATTGTGGGAAGAGTTTTGGAAGATCTTCTGAGAAGTCCAGTGTAGTAAGAATGGGGAGAGCGAGCCACAATTTGAATACAGGAAACCCAAGAGGGCTACAGGAAGTAAAGAAATTATGGGAGTTTCTCCTCCCTTGTGGCTGGGCCTGCAAGTAGCCAGGCTTTCTGGTACTCACCAACAAGATTCCGTGCTTTGGACAGCTTTGTTCAGTTCAACAGACGTTGACATGTGCTCAGTACTGCACTGGTTTCTGGGGGTGCAATAATGAGTTATGCCCAGTGCCTCTCCTTACATAATTTACACTCTAATGAGGCTGTGAATGTGTGAACCAAGTATATCAATACTCTTTCTTTCCCTTCCCTCTTCTCCTGGGTAAGTGCCACTTAGCACTCCAGATACTGCTTTTATGTCCTCTTGTCATCAAAAAGCTTCCTTGACCTCACTCACCAGGCTTGGTTTCTCTGTGCTTCTATTTCATAGCACTGTCCACATTTGTCACTTCAAATTTATTTGTGTAAATATATTTTCATACACATCTTCATAAAGGGGATTATCCGGCTTTGTCAATATGGTCTTCCCAGCCCAGAGGACAATGCTTGTCACACTATAAGTGTTCAGAAATAAACTTGATGAGCCCTGGCTGGTGTGGCTGAGTGGATTGAGCACCAGCCTGTGAACCAAAGAGTTGCTGGTTCAATTCCCAGTCAGGGCACATGCCCAGGTTGCAGGTTGGATCCCCAGTTGAGGGTAAGCAAGAGGCACCCACACATTAATGTTTCCCCCTCTTTCTCCTTCCCTTCCCCTGTTTCTAAAAATAAATAAAATCTTTAAAATATATACATAAATTGAATAAATGAATGAATGAATGAATGGAGTTGTGTCAAAAGCAAGAATGAAAGTATGTAAGGGATACTATATGAGCACAGAAAAGGGAAACTTAGCCCTGCCAAGAAGCTCTAGAAAGGTACCCTTGAAAAGGATAATTGATCTGAATCTTGAGGAGGAGTAGATTAGTGGAGCAAGAACAGAGGGAACAGGTGTGTACAGCTGGGCGGACAACATGCTGAATTGCAGAAGCATGACATGGCACTGTGAGAGCAGCTGCAAGCAATGCAACTTCACGGCAAGGTGTGAATTATGAAGGTGAGCATAGCAGGAGACGTGGCTCACAAACATGAAAGAGCAAGCTTCTGAAGAGTTTTAAGTCAAGAAGTAATATGGTCAGACTGACAATATATTATTCTATGGACAAAGTAGAGAAATAAAGATTCCTAGATCAAGAGGAGCATTGAAGACATAAGGCTCAAGGTCACATCTCCATCAGCTCTCCCTGGCATAGGGCCTGTGCCAATTGATATGGAGACCCACAAGGCATGATCTCAAGTTAATCTCAATGGCAAATATTGGCTAAAGCTGTCTCAGGTGTCCAGCTCTTGTGGGGTTACATGAGAAGTAAAAGAACCTACCTAGGGAAGCAAAACAGCTATGGAACAACCAGGCAACAAAACTATACGTAAGTAAATACAGTGCTACCTCGGTACTTGTTACTTTGTCCCAGAACTCATGAGGAGCACCAAAACAGACCAAATGACTTTTTCAAACGATGAGCAAGTCATAAAAGTTCTAGCAAGTGCAATAAGTCCCAAGTGCTGAATCATTATTTACCATCAAAATGCAATGAGTATAGGGAGTTCTGAAGATGACAGGTACTGACATATGGCTGTAATACAACGTAAATTAGAAAACAAACCAAAAACCTCAGGACAAAGTTGGACCAGAAAGTGTGGGATAAGTGGGGAAAGACTTCTTATTGTAAGAGGTGAGTCTTGATCTGATCCTATAAGAAGGTAATGAGCCCTAGCTAGTGTGGCTCAGTTGGTTGGACCAGCCTGTCATTGAAAGGTTGCTGGTTTGATTCTGAGGTTGCAGGTTGATCCCCAGTCTAGGTATGACACGCATGACCCTCAGTCCAGACATGAAAGATCCCTGATCTGAAAAGGGTAGGGAAGAATCCAGCCCACACTTCTCTCTCACATTGATGTTTCTCTCTTCCTTCCCCTCTAAAAAGTAATGTAAAAAAAAAAAATCCTCAGGTGAAGATTTTTGAAAAGTAATGAGAGTAAAGCTGTAGAATAAGAGGAGGGTGCCCAGAAGGGAGCTGTCTGGGAGGCCACTGGAGTGGTGAAAACCACGCAGTAAAAAAATGCTGCCTGGATTCTTTGGACAGGCTATTGGAGATAGCAACACGTGTGATGGTAGCTCATACCAATTTACTACAGTAAAAGCCATTTTTAAAAAATTTTAAGACTACCTGCTTCCCTTTTCTGGATCTTGAAATTATCAAGTAGGGCTGAGTAAGGTGTGTGCAGTTCTGGCTGGGGTGGGGTGGCCAGTGGCTGTGAGGGCTCGGAGCAGGGTGTCCGAGTCCAAGCAGGAAGGGGGGACCCTCCCAGGAAGGCACCTGGTCAAGGGAATTGGAACCTGCAGGGCAGGTTGAGGGGACTTCCACAGATAGGCACCTAGGGCAGGAGTCAGAGTCTGAGTGTAATAGGTGCTTTTTGTTTATGGAGAAGATGGTCCTTGTTTGTGGGAAATGCACACTAAAGTACTCAGACCGAATGTTCCAGTTGGAAATTAAGCACATTAGGACAAAGTGTCAACAATTTACTCTCAAATGGTTCAGTGATACAAAAAAAAAAAGTAAAGGTTTTGGCCCTGGCTGGTAGCACAGTGAATAAGGTGCCAGCCTGCGAACCCAAAGGTCGCAGGTTTGATTCCCAGCCAGGGCAACATAACTAGGTTGCAAGCCAGGTCTCCAGCCAGGTCTGTGGCTGGAGGCAGGTGAAAGGCAACCGTACATTGATGTCTCTCTCCTTCTCTGCCTCTCTCTCTTCTCCTCTTTCTAGGAATAATAAAATAAAATCTTAAAAAAGTAAAGGTTTTGTACTAAGTTTACCACGTCTCTGTAAATTTGAGGTATTTCAAAATAATACTAATTTTAAAAACTCATAAAGACTGGTAGCTTATAGGTACTTCTCTATGAATTTAAGCTTAATCATACACAGATCACACATGTAGACTCTTCTAAAATATTTGCTTGTAAGATTGTAAATTCTGTCTGTGCAAAAACTAAAAAGGAAAGAAAAGAAGGAAACAAGAAAAGCCTTAGAGTCTAAATTATGGTTACTTAAATAATCCCAGAAATGCCTTAGTCCCTGGGCTTTGTCTTGTCAAGTGAAATCAGTCTTTATTTTCCTATTTCTATTCCTCAGACTAATACATTCAACTACTTAACAATAACTGGCCTTCCTTGCAGCCAGAACTGAGCTAGCGTCAGGAATACAGTGAAGAGGGAGAGAGCAAGTTCCCTACCTCTGTGGCAGTTTGCTGTTCCTGTCGCAGTCTAGACCATTGTTAAAGAATAACAACATCAGAAAAAAGTCCACAAAGGTGCCAAGCAGAGTCCTCTGTGTTTTCTGTTAGCTCCCCCCACCTCTCCAGACACCAGCAGTGCTCCCTGCTCCCGCATTCATTCACTCCTCTGACCATCCGCCACTATCAACTCCTCTTTTTCTGCTGTATTCATTTCACATCTTCACCTGGCTCCATGAGATCAGGGACTTTGGTTTTCTATTGCTGTAATGTTAGCTGACACAGGAGAGCTCAGTAAGTGTTGGGCGAGTGAGTGAGTTGAGTGAATTAATGAATTAGCACTGTGAAAGGAGAAGGACACCTATATGTGCCTGAGGGACAAAGATAATAAGGACAGACTTTCCTGAGGAAGAGGTATTTCACAGACACCTAGAAACCAGTAGGAAACACCAACTAAAGTGTGTTAAGGTAGGCGTGCTATGTGCAGGAAGAGCAAGAACTGGCCTTGGTCAATCAGAGGTCACTGCTTTCATTAGCATATGTTTTAGTGACACACTTCTGTTCTGTGACAATATCTCCATTTCTCCCTGCTCTGTTTTCTCTCTACCCAAAGTGACTGTCAATACTAATCTGACCCAAGAGGAAGCTTTTCCTCCTTTTAATCAAGTTACAGGCCCCGGGGGCTGACTAGCAATTGTTCACTGCAGTATAGAGCTAGGAGCTTGACATAGGGATACAAACTTCACTCTATATCACTCACAAGCTGTGTGAATTTAGGTGAGTCTCTTCACCCTTGAGATTCTTTCCTCTAATAAGAAACTCTGTCTAAGCATTCTTGTTTCACAGAGTAAGAGCTAAGACAAATTCATACAAAAACATTGTATAACCTGCCATTATTTTGACCACCAATTACACCTGGCACCAGCATGGACTATTTGTGCCTCAGTTTCCTCCTCTAGAAAAATGATGCTAATTATACCTACCTCACAGGGTTTTTGTAAGGATTGAGCTAATGTTTATCAAGTGTCAAGGGAAGTATCTGGCAAATAGGAAGTACTTAAAACACTTGAGCTATTATCCTTCCATAGTCATTGTTTCTATACAAACCAAGAATTGTTTGTGCCCTAAAGTTAACTCACCACAGCACAGTATAGGTGGCACTGGCACCTCTGCTCTCTTCCCAGTGCCAGGGAGGAAGGCACAGCCCCACTTGAATTTGGAAAGTGGTTATTCTAAAGAACAGGAATCTTGTGTTCAGAACATGGGCTGGAGAGCAGAATACAGTGAACCTGCTGCTGTTTCATCTGGGCTTCCTCACCTTTGTCAGGGGGCTAGCACTTCTTAGTCATCCAAAGAAGGAGAAAAACATTCAAAGATCAATTATTCTACTGGTGAAGAAGTTAAAACCACATCAACTTTTCTTCAACGTGGCACATACTCTTCTTTCCAAAGTACTTAAAATTTAGTTTAGTCAATGGCTGGCCAAAGGGAGAATGTAACCATCGCAATTTATGGTTCAACTAGGGATAATTAAAATAAGAGTAATAATAGCAATAATAGTAATAGGCAACATTTCTTATTACCTGTTGTGGGCAATGTCTCACCATAAGTGCTTTACAGACAATAATGCATCACATGCCTTACAAAAACCCTAAGAGGTATTATCTCACTTTACAGGAGAGAAAACTGTCTCCATGGTTCCCAATAACAGGAAATCAGGGAGATTTCAGTACAGGAGTCAAAAGAAGAAAAACATGAATTCAGCAGACAGTAGGAAACCTGTCAGGAAATGACACATCCTGTCACTTTACCACTCAGCACCAAGAACACTTTGATTTACTGTATGAGTTTCTAATAATGAGGTAACCCTTTCAGTTCTCAGAAATGTTCAAATTAAAAACAAGTCATAGGAAAGGCTGTTTAAGGTTGAATCCGTTTCAATCGCTTCAAATTTTAGATCCATCATAAAAGATTGATTCTGACATGTCTATATTAACAGGAGTTACATTCTTCAAGTTGCTTGGAAGTGGTATTGGTGATCAGTCATACTTGTATAGGCTTGTCAGTGTAAAAATACACTTCTTTATGATTCTTTCAATTATGGTGAGTGATAGTTTTTATTCTATTTTTTATATATCAAATTGGAGCTTAAGATGCCCTCAAGCCCCAGAGCTAAGTAGAACTGGATGCAAAAGCCATGTTCTCTGTTTAATTCTACCTTATTTCCACTATGTCATTCATATATATATATATATATATATATATATATAGTGATTTGGTATTTTTATACCTTACAAAGTGATCACTCTACTGGCTCTAGCAGTCATCTCTCACTGTGCTAACTTATTTGCAGTATTATTGATTGTATTCCCCTTCATTTTTTCCACCCATCCCCATCCCCTACCCTCTGGTACCTATGTCTTTCATCTCTGTTGCTTTGAGTCTGTTTTTGTCTTATTTTGTTTGTTCATTTATTTTTGTATTCTTAGAATCCGTGTATGTGTGAAACCATACAGCATTTGTCTTTTCCTGTCTGACTTATTTAGTATAATCCTTCTGTGTTCTTCTATGTTGTTGCAAATGGCAAGACTTCATTCTTTTTCATTGCTGTGCAATATTTCACATCTGTATCCATTCAAGTATCAGTGGGCATCTGGGTTGCTTCCATGTCTTGACTATTGTAAATAACGATGCCATAAATATAGTGGTGAGTACATATATCTTTTCAAAGAGCTGTTTTGTTTTCTTTGGATAAATAGCCTTTAATAAACAGAACTCAGATCTCTGCACAAAGTAAAATTCCGTTTCACAGACATACACTGGATACTTTAACAGGTCAATGAACTAATAAGAGCATGTCTCTGGTTGGGGGATAAATGTATGCACTATGATGCACTGGTGTGTCAAATTAGGTCAAACACTCCCAAACCCTTCTGCAAACAGTCAAACCACATCAATGTGGCTTTTAGATGGTTTTTATGTGCCAGGAAACAAAGACTTTGGAAAAACACGAACGAAATCCTATTGATATTGTTTTTTTCCTTCATTTTGCTTTAATCCAGGTTGGGTAATAACCACACAAACAAGGTAATCACCTCTGCTTCTGGTCCTCAACATTTTAACTGGAAAGATAAGCATTTACATTGCATTTTATAAAATAGTATTGAGTGATTTGGAGCTTTGAGATCTACCCTGAGATCTAGTAGATAAAAGGAATGAAGCTCCTGAACCAGGACTCAGGCCACAATTCACTCATCCCTAATAGGTTAGCAGAAAATGAGTTCACATCAGAGCCATCCAGTTTCCCTCTGGAATGCCCCTCTGAGGCTTTGGCTGAGTGTGGGGAAAGCCATGTCATCACCTTCCCACCATTTAATAGTCACAGTTATTAGTGACTCCCAAAGGCACTTACAGCCAGGTTTAGGGCACGTGGGGCCAGACAATGGGATTCCTGCTCCCAAGGAGAGAGGAAGACTCTCATTTCACAGTCAGCACACATATTACTTTTCCCCTAAGCACCACCCAAAGTGAATGTCTATCTTTGATGTTCTCTGGCCCCAGAGGGACCTGGGCTATGACCCTGCCTGCCTTTTTTGCTCAAAAAATAAGGACTTTCAGCCTGAGAAATTGGCTGGCTTCCAGCTTGAAGGTAGATCCCTAGAAAGACCCTGGCTCTTTAATGCATGTAGTGTTGTGATGGTGTAAGGTAACTGAACTTCAGTGGAGTTGGAACTTGGGGTTCTGAGCTGGGACCTATGGCTTCTTTAGATGGGAAGCAATTAGGGGAGATATAGAGAAGTAGAAGAGACCAATGCAGCACCTGGAACAACCAGCATGATCTCAGAAAAAAAAATTTTTTTTTTAATGCCATGAAAAGATAGCCCAAAAGACAATGCATCACAAAGAAACTCCTGATTGCATGTATTGTAACAATACACTCCTTCCCATATCTTCTGCCTTTCCCCTCCACATAGTGTCATACTGACTGATGGTGATGCTGGTAATAAACCGCTTCGCTGCTGTCACAAATCAGTCCCCTGCAAGTTGCTCTCACTTATTTATTTGACACCCGGAATTCTAATATCACCCAAAGAGTGATACCCTTGTGAGTTTATCCTGCTGTTTACACATCCATATTGTCTACATTTAGCTGGCTTAGCACATCATCCAACACAGATATTTTCATCCTATTTAAGATTGAAATCCCCTTTCATTATGTGCTTTCTCCTGTGAGCCTAAGTTAGAAATTATTAGAGGTGACTGTGTACTTTTTAATCCTCTCAAGCTATCACTGATGCAGAAGGGAAACAGCCCCCTTCAGTGGCTTGTGAAAAAGCCTTCCGTTAGGCAAACTCCCTCTATAATTAGCGCACGTTGCCTTCAAGCTCTGGCAGCAGTAACAAATGGGCCATTTCAAAACTATGAAGATTTTAAGAAAAAGCATGGAAAATGAGTGTGGGGGGACGTAACTGTTGGCGGAGACATTCACTTCCACGTACTACGAGGGTACAGCCTCTCGTTTTTTATCTGCTGAGGCCAGGTGAAGATCCAAGAAACAGACACGGCATCTGGCTCTGAATGACAGCCATAGTTTTTAAAAGTAACCTAAAAGATTGACTATATTGTCATAAAAAAATCCTGTTCTCCCACTGGAATAAGCAGAACTGTTCTTAACACACCACAAATGGAAAAAAAAATTTTTTTTTTTTTTGCTTCAATATACCATGCCAGATTTTCCCCCTAGATCTTCTTAATTCTTCAGAACGACATAAAAGAGAGCATCAATAAACCTTTGATGCTACCTCCAACCTCGTAACTTAGGGGAGCGTCACTGAACCCAAACACATCCAAAGTTTGTCAAGACACATGGGGGCAGCAAACCCAGTTGAGGAGCTGAGGAGGGAGTGTGGAGGGTCAGGAACTAAAGCTCCTGAGAACCTAACCTGTCACGCTGCAAGAATTGCAGGTGCATTGTCCCACCAAATGTTGACAACTACCTGAGGAAGGAGCATTTTCTCTGTTTTTCATCTGAGAAAAATGATGATGAAAAGTGTTTTAATAAATTGGCCTCTGTCCCACAACTTAAGCCTATATGTAGGTTCTTTATTCTGCGCCATACTGCCCTCATTTGAGCACATGCACAGGGCACAGGAAAATGAGAAATGCGGAAGGGTTAATGTTTTTATCCCAAATGCAAGAATAAGTCAGCATTTAAGTTAAACTTTTCATCTTACACCCAACACTCTAGAAGAATCTAGAAAACTTATTGAAAGAAGGTAAAATTGAAGATAAGAAGCACAATAAAAAAAGATTACTGTGATCTTCCAAGAGAGTGTGGATAATGGCTGGGAATCAAGCATGTATCAGTTAGGAATGCATGGCTTTAAGCAATGTAAATACACAACAGACATTCAGACCCTTGGACTTCTTTGGAAGAGCTCTCATTGGAAGAACTACCAGGAGGCTAGTGTGAGAGACCAGAAGGCCAGGGCACACAGGAAGAAAAAGCCTCAGGTACTGAACCAACATGGCCAGAATGCTTCTGCCTTCATGCTGCCAGGAATGGCCTCCAGCTATTTCTGTCCTGCGATTTCTCACTCAAGTTTCAGAGACTCAGGACAGAGCAGCTACTTGGCCAACCTTCAGCCACACCCCAGAGATCTAGTTTCTGAATTGGGAAGACAGAGAAGAAGCTTTCACTCTTGGATTCCATAAATGGAATGCAGGCACCTGGAACAGCGAATGAGAATTAGCCCCAGTGGAAATCAGGGTACTACTTAGAAGGCAGAATGGATGCTGGACAGACAAAAATGATCAATGTTCACAAAAAGCACTAATAGCAGATTCGGGGAGGATATAATGGCGTTTGAAGTGCCATTATCACTGAACACTTGAGAGTCTGTGCGAAGCAGAGGGCTCCATGTTCCTGAAGATTCACATGGAATGAGAGGCCCAAATACAAGAAAAATAAATAACAACACCAAGCCCGATATGTTAAGATGTAGATAATAAGGCATAGGAGATTCAGAAAATAGAGAGAGGATCAAATTTAAAACAATTAGGAAAGGCATATTGTGCATGATGTAACTTGCATGATATTTAGCATTTGGGCCAACAGACAGGTAAAGAGAGCATCCTAGGCAGAATGATCTGACCAGAGGCAGTGGAGATGCAGTACACGTGGTGCATTTAGAAATCAATTCATGCACAGTGTCCTAAAGGAAAAGAATTCAGCTAAGGAACCATCCCTGACTCAGTCAATGATATCTAAGATGCACAAAAATGGACAACTTCCCTCTTCTCTTCTTGTTTAGCTGACCTCGCTCAATCACTAAGCTGTTCTATTTTAAGACTGTAGGGAGGAAAGTAAAGAAGGTGTTGTATTTGCAGAACCAAGGGGTTGGATCCAAATGTATCAGTGGTAGTGAGAGGAGAAAGAAAACAGACCCAAGATGGACTGGCACTGAGCTTCAAATTCCTGACTCTCCTTGCTGGACCAGGGCCACTTAGGTTGGGCTGAATTCATCCAGCTCATGGACAGGCTGCCAAAAGCCCTGACTGCTCCAGCTGCCCCATTATCTTCCCTGCGTTTCTTCCTTCCCACCCTGCAACAACATGTCTCCCATTAGCCTGAAGAGACAAGGCCCAGGAAGAGAAGTGGGTCTACGGCAGGGAGTGGAAACCTGGCTCTCCCCGGACCCTGGCAAGAGTCTTGCCCTGCAGCTGCCTCAGCACCAGAACCAGACCTAATGGGACTACCACTCCTCTCCAGGGTTTTCTCATCTTCCAGGTTCTCACGTTCCTTAAGTGGTGGTACTGCAGATAATGTAGAGGGACAATGTGTTCATTATACCCCTGGCTGATACTTCTAGGAATGGTCAGGCCTCTAGTGCCCTGGCAGCAATTCTAGATGCTTTCCCTTCCAAACACCTGCAGGTGTCCATCTACTGCCCTTCTTTCCTCTCCCTACGCTCAGGTATGATAGACTAAGCTCAGTACATTGGGTAATTAAAATGGTATTGCAGCTATTGCTAACAGGAGAGTAAATGCTCTCCACAATTCTAATTCTTTACAACATTTAGTGGATTAATCAAGAAAAGCCAGTGATGTGGTTCAGGCCCTCAAGGGAGAGACAAAAATCTCACTACATAAAATTTACCACCGAGACCAGCTTGAGACACCCAATTTCCTTCAATGACTATTTGGCATATTATCCAAGAGGAGTCACAGAACTATTGGGCACAGCTGGAATGAAAACAAAGCAAGACATACTATTCACCATACAATTGCTACTGAGTTCAATGTAGTGTAGCTATAAAAGTAAAATAATAAACAGGTTTTTAAGTTGAACACCCTAAATATCCTCCGACTCTGCTAGATTCTGTTACAGAAATGGACTCAGTTGTCACTCTCCTCACAATGTGACTTTGTATCTCTTCCCATGAAGAAATGGGGTCTATCTCCCTACTCCTTGAATTCAGGCTAAGCAGTGTGACTTAGTTTGTTTACTAGAATGAAGTGAAAATAAAGTGTTGATACTCCAGTTCTAAGACTATGCACTAGGAGTCTTGCATCTTTCTGCTAGCTCTATTGGAACCCTTTCTCCATCATGAAAATAGTCCCATGCTTTGCTGTTGGATAATGAAAGACTACATAGAAAAACTGGGATGAGAAGTTGAGGCCTCCAAGGCCAGCAGACTTCAATTGACTTGGCAGCTGACCACAGACACAGGAATGGGCCTGGCCAAAACCAGAAAGACCATCCAGCCCAGATTTCCAACCTACAGAAACACGGAATAGATAAATGGTTGTTTTCAGTCGGTGATTTATGGGTTGGTTTGTTACACAGTGATAGGTAACTGATATACCCATCTTTAGGTGATTGGACACCCTATTGCTTTTTGGACATCAGGAATCAATGTGATTATTTCAGCTGCAAGCTAAGCAATTACCACTTTGCAAACCTGCCCTATGAGCCCTGTATGTACATCTGGATCATTTCTGAACTTTACACTTAACATGTCTAATATTCCTATTTATTTTATTTTTTAATATTTTATTTCTTATTTTTAGAGAGAGATGAAGGGAGAGAGGCAGAAGGAGAGAGACATCAGTGTATGGTTGCCTTTCACCTGCCTCCATCTAAGGACCTGGCTGGAGACCTGGCTTGCAACCTGGTTATATGCCCTGCCTGCGGAATCGAACCAGCAACCTTTGGGTTCGCAGGTTAGTGCGTTATCCACTGTGCCACCAGCCAGGGCCTCTAATATTTCTATTTAATCTTGCTTATCTTTGCTTTCCATTCCTGCTATTATCAACCTTCATTTCCTTTACTGGACACTGGCAATCAGATCCTAATTGGTCTCTGCATATTGCACCTTGTTCTTTCTGCAATCCCTCACTGTCCAAAGACTTTTGGGTCAGGACAATGCAACAACAAATGGTATTGGGTACCCATGATATGTCATTCTAGATGGAATATGATAGGTCTACTAAGGGCGACAGAGAGCATCTTTAATCTTGTCCCAGTCTCCCTCTGCAGATTCCTGCTCTATAACTGAGCTACAAAAGACACTTGTTCTGTCTCTTAAACATGGAATCCCTATGTTGGCATTTCTGTTCATGTCGCTGATCCCCAGACACTGTGCCTAAAATGTCCTCCCCATTTTTCCCAGCTTCTCTAACTCTGTCTTCCTTCAAGGTCCAACTTAAGTACTAATTTCTCTGAAAACACCTTTTACTACCCCTGCCCAGGCACTCTTTCTCTTGCCTTAATTCCTTTAGCACATCCCCTTAGCTGTCAGCGATGGCATTTGTTTGGCTAATTACGTACTATCATGGATACCAGGGGCCATGCATGGCCTGTCCCCTCTCTAGTACCGAGTACAATGGCAGACAAAGATGCCTGCAGGTGATCATCATAATTGGTAAAGATCAATCCAATTAAACTCATTCTCAAGACAGTGCAACATGTTGACTCTCCTTTCTTTAAATAAAAGTTTTATACCCATAATTTGGGGTATTGAATTTGGGGAAAAACCATAGACCCTCACCATTTTTGCTATGCCTCACAAGGAGGCAGGAAAAGAACTTAACTTTTTCTAACATGTAACCACCCCTAGCTAAATACTCACTAAGTACCAAGTACCACCCTGGACATTTCATTTGTATTATCTCACTTAAATCTTGCAACAGTCTTATGTGGTACATATTATTGCTTCCATTTTATAGTAATGGAAACTCAATTATATGAGTTTCACAGCCAGTTCTGTTAGTTTTGACTCCAGTTCTGTCTGAGCCCAAAGCATGTGTTCTTATATGAAGCCCCTGACTTATCTAACTATCTTATTCATAGGGCACATGAAACAGCTTTTTATCACTGTTGCACTTTCTCATAAATAGTCCTCAACTCACAACCTAGATTTCAGTTCCATGGAGGCTACCTAATCTGGTATTTTATGTGGTAGGCAGAATAATGCTCTCACCCCAAAGATGTTCATGTCTTCATCCTATAACCTGCAAATATATTGTGTTATATGGTTTAGGGGAATTAAGATTGCAGATGGAATTTACTATGCTGATCAGCTGTCCCTGGGATAGGGAAGTGATGCTGAACCATCTAGTTCAGACCAGTGTAATCGTAAGGGTCTTCATAATTGGAAGAGGAAGGCAGGAGAGTCAGAGAAGATATGACAACAGAAGCAAAGATCAGAATGATGCAGTTTCTAGAATACAGGCAACTGCTTGATACTGGAAAAGGCAAGGAAACAAATTCTCCCCTAAAACCTCCTGAAAGGATGTTGTTTTAGCCCGGTGAGTACCAGTTAGGACTTCTGACCTCCGGAACAGTAAGATAATAAATTTCTGTTGTTCTGAACTACCATGTTTGTGGTATTTGTTATAGCAGCAATAGAAATCTAATATGACTTTCCATAAAAACTGTTAGGGCCAGTTCATGGTTCAATAGCATATCAAAACTTCTCCCAGCTCAGAAGCCCCAGCCTGAATAATTACAAGGAATTATTTTTTATTCAACCTCTGTTATAGAGGCATTATTAATTGTTCCCACAGATAAATGGAGGAAAGTCTCTGAAGAGCTACTCCACAGTACTAAAGAAAGGGAAGGAGCCAACCCTCCCTCTCCTCCGGAGTTCACACATCTTGTAGCACCATATTCCATTAAGGTTCTGGTTAGCTGAGATTTCCTGTAGAATTAATGTGTTCCTCTGAGTTTCCAAATGATGTATCACTCTTCCCAGTAAAATCGAGGACTGCCTATAAAATAGAAGCCAGCCCCTGGGCCCCTCTTCCTAACACACACCACATACACAAATAGGAGGATGGTCTCCAAGGCTGTAATTTCCCCGCCAGCAAGTGTCTTGGGTTTCACTTGAGTGGTTAATGATGATGTCACCCGAGTGCCTTAGTATGGGGGCATTTCCAACCTTCAATTAAAAGACTGTCATTTACTCTATATATTAACATCCAAAACAATAAACACAGTGGAACATGGTCATTAGAGGCAGCCATAATCCATGGTCTGCTGTGTTCTGATGTCAACCCTGCTGTGTTTGACATTTGAAAGAAGTCCAAGGAAAGCACGCATTTCCAAATTGGGGACTATGTGGAGATATCCACCCTTGGCTGCATTCCATCTTCTCACCTCCATCTTCTAACCTATCAGCATCCTGGGTTCATCGCCAGAGTGTAAAAACCCCTTGTTTTTTACAAAATGACATCAGGCCAACATTCTCCCTGACAGGGAATATTGCTGTAGGTTTCAGTTGAATGAACATAGTGAGAGTTTGCCATAAGATAATAAACCAATGTAGGATGTTATCATCGCTGCCCTAAAGAATGTTAAAATGTAGTTAGTAGGCCTGAGACATTAAAAAAAAAAAAAAAAAAAAAAAGATCTTGTGATGCCAAATGGGAGCAAAGTAGATAATGTTGAAAACCAGAAAAGCAAAAGAAGATTCAAACTGAGCTGCAATATCTCCAAGTGCTCTTCAGTTTTTTCCTGTATTTCCCACATTCATTCCATTCATTCAGTGCCTACTACCTGATCACTTATTGGTACCAGGAAAATACAAATGTTAATAGGATCACATAGTCTAATGGAAGAGACAAAGAGTCAGTATCAATATTTCTCATTATCTAGCATTTACTAGGTCAGACAGTCACTATTCTAAGTGTTCTATATACGCGATCTCATTTAATTCTCACTACAGCCTCCTAAACTAGGTACTATGAGCCTTGTTTTGCAAATGAGAAAAGGGAGCCATCGAGCACATAGGTCTTTTTCACAAGGGTTAGAACTGGAATTCAAGTTCAACCAGTTGCCTTACCTCTAGGAGCCACATGACCATTCTTCCTGAACCAAAGGGCTCACGCTTCTTTCATCCTATCAACACATCACGGTGCAATTTCTGGGGGCCCAGCCACATCGATTTCTGAGCTGACTTCTTACTTCAGAGGATGCAAAAAGAAAAAGAATTCTAAAGGTTTTTTGGTCAGATAGCAGGGGTGGCAGGGCAATAATGTCTTGTGGTATTTAACATATATGTTACTTCAGGTTGCACAGAGAGATGTGCTTGCATCCTTGAGGTGATGGAAAGATGCTGGAGAGCTAGATGAGGAAGTAAGAATACAAGAAACCCAACAATCCCATGGCTGGGGAAAAAAGCAGGCCTTGTTTCTGCAGGAGCTGGCAGCAACTCTACATATTGCTGTACGGGGTAAATCTTGCTCATGTACTACCCTGGGAAAGCATCTAATTTGGGTGGTTGTCACATAGAATCTGGAGCATCCCATGGGAAGCCTGATCTAGTCATAGGCAGAGGCTGCTATCAGCCCACCCGGCTGTGTTATGTCCCCAACACTCAGCCCGTTGGGTAACAGCAGAGTATGGAGTCCCCAGGACACAGCACAAGCGAACTCCGTGTGCCTAAGGGCAGCGTTCCTTAGAAGGAGGCTTGTGAACACAGCGGACACACAGACACCCTGTGTGCATGTATCTTTATAGTCAAATATAAGTGATTTGCTGCTCTTCTGCATTATCTCTGCCATTGTTCCTTTTCACCAAGTGCTTTTTGTTTTGTTTCATTTCACTTTGGGTAAAGTGTTCTTCACGATGCTTGGGTTGGTGGAAGCAGATGAGAATCTTGGCACACCACTCTGAGTCTCTGAGCACAGGCTCGGGGGAACTTTCTGGTAAAAAGTCCTGCATGCCATAATGCCATATTTGGAGGGAAGGTTTTTCCAAGTTGCCTGGTATACTTAACATCCAGAAGCCCTGATGGGGTGGGAGTGGAGAAAGTGAGAGGCCTGTGGTGGAGGCTTCCAGGGCTCTCCAGTGGGCGTGCTCACTACGCGTTTGACCACACGGCACGAGTCCCTGTGCATGTCCACACCTGGTAGGTAGACTTGCTTTTTCTAGCCCTTCTGGCCCACTAGACCTATGGGCTTTCGCTGCGCATGGCCGCCACCTGCTGGAGGCAGCCTGGAACTGACCGCTGGGCCCTGTGAGGCTGACACCTGGCCAGCACAGGAGGTGTGAGAGAAGATTGTCAAGTTCCTTCCATGGCATTCATTCCAGAGGGAGCCTCTAAACTGGCCTTGACACACAAGAATCTGTTTTTTAATAGTCTTCTGGAGACCTGAAGTCTACAAATCTCTCTGATAACTCATCTGAAAGTTTAATCACCTTCTCTCAAAAATATTTCCCCTGTTTGTGATCTCAATGATGCTTCTGTTTAGGTTAATTTTCTACTGATCTGTCTTGATCAGGGATGAAAAGCAGCTGCCGTCTGTTCTTGGGTAAAGGCTTTTTTATGGGCTTGGAGGAAGATCAATGAAAGTGCCTCCTTCTCTGGAAAAGTCCCAAGGTTTATTTTTCCATTCAATTGACTTTCTTTAGCCCATTTTAAAACTTATTTTTTTTAACTGTACACTTTATTTTTTATTTTTTTTAAATTAGATTTTATTGATTATTGTCATCTCTGTGAATCTCCTCTGAATGCTCTCAGTTTCTCAGCGTTTCTTCTCACTAGGGTACGCAATACCCTTACTAAGGATCTGGTTCAAGCCAAGTGCATGATCTTCCAACATCATGTGTCCTCTCCAGATGACCACTCCTTTGGCACATGTTTTCTGAGCACTGAAGACAAAAAAAAAAAGGGGTGGGGGTGGGGGACACATGCTAAACCCAACAAGCTCAGGGGACCTAAAGTAACCACATAGGAAGGTCTGAAATGAAAATTTTCTAACCAGAAGTGAGTCACAGCAGGTAGTCAGGTCCTAGGTTGATACCTTTCTTGGCAAAGGTCAAACTTTACCTTAACTGAGCCTAACTGTTGTGTTTTTGCATATATGATAACATAGCTTTGGAATGTCAGGGTTATTCCCCTTTTCCAGACCCCTCAGGGCACAATCACTGCACCATGGCAGAGACCACAATGCCCTGCATTGTTACTGTTACCTAGTTAATTGTTAACTGTTCAGTATCCCACACTCACAAATGTAAAAGAAGTCTGTGTCTATTCCTTTTACCTTTTATCCAGTCCCAAAGGTGTCCCTGCGTTGCTTTCTCCTACCTCCCTAATATATCGCCAACGAATTTCATGTAACCCTCTTCTGCCTCTTCCCTTGACTGTAATGTATAAAATAGGGGCAAAACTGCCATTCTCTGGCACATTTCCTCAATCTGTTGAGATTTTGTGTCCTAGCAACTGTCCTCAATTTGGCTCAAATAAACTCATAAAAATTCTCTATAGGTTTGGACGTTTCTAACGTTGACAGCACCTACTATGTGTAAGGCACACAGGTGAGGCTTGTGTGGGGTAGAAGATGACTTGCTGATTGATTCTCAAAAAAAGAGGGAGAAGATAATGCTACACTGCGGCACATATATCACTATGTAAAACAGGTACAGGCATTGGTGACACTAGATAGAGGTCAACAATGAGAGAGAGCAAATTCTTTCAGCCCAAATGCTTAGTAGGTTTCATGTAGGCAGCGGGGACATGACTGGTCTTTGAAAGCGTGATATTGTAATTTATAATAAATGTATATTCTTAGACTCATATCTGGCACAGAGCTCATAATGACCTTGGAATTTCTGATGAGGAGAGTCATAAACCTATCTCTTGCTATGTTAACGAGGTGACTTCCTAAGGATGGGGCTGGTTGCCAGGGGAACAGCAGTGTGATTGGAGGGTTGGTACTTTCATTTCCCTACCCGTCTCCAGGAAGGGGAGAGGGCTAGATATTGAGTGCAATTGCCAATAGCCAACAATTTCATCAACCATGCCTATGTAAGGAAGCCTCCCTAAAACACCCAAAAGAGATAGAGTTCTGAGAGCTTCCAGGTCAGTAAACAAATGGAGAAGCAAGGAGAACAGCATGTCGGAGGAGCACGGAAGGTCCTCACCCTTTCCCACATACCTTGTCCTCTGCAGCTCTTCCATCTGGCTGTTCCTGCATTATATCTTTTCATAATACACCAGTGATACAGTAACTAAAATGTTTGTCTGATCTGCTCCAACAAATTAATCAAACCTGAGAAGGGGGTCGTTGGAACGCTCAATCTATAGCCGATGAGTCAGCAACCCAGATGACAACCCTGACTTGTGAGTGGCACATGAAGTTGGGGGTGGGGGGCAGTCACTTGGGACTGAGCCCTTAGCCTTTGGGATCTGGCCCTGTCTCTAGATAGATAGAAGTTGAATTGTGGGACACCCAGATGATGTCTGAAAATTGTTTGGTGTTGGGGGAAAACAATTCACTGGAAATGGTGACAGGAGCCAGTTAGAAGGATACACAGAATTTGCTTTGATCTGAGAAGTGTGCCAGGAGAGGAAATGGCGTTTCAGGCAGAGAAAAGCCTGAGGAAGGCCCTAGAAACAATGAATACTAGGAATGGGTATGAGCTTTTGGTTGCATCTGCGTGGGGGAAGGGAAAGGAAGGGGGAAAATAGAGGAGGCCAATAATAGGGAGTCTATTAATGAGTCCAGTTAATTGTGTTTACTTTATATTACTCTTGTTTTGATTTTTACTAATTTGAAGACAGCTTGTTTTTCACTATCCTGACCCTAAATCATTCTCAGCTGCCCTAGTGTCACTTTGTCCCCAGCCAGGACCGACTCTTGGTTTTGACTTGTTTGTGCCAAGTCCCAGTTTGGTTTTTACTCTTTTGTTTCTCTGTCTCTAAGAAATATGTCTTGCCCTGGCATTATTCACTCCTGCTTGCCAAGCCTAATTTTTGACAGGGTCAGTTCCAGCTGGCCCATTCTGCCTTTGTCACTCAATTCTTTCCCAGATACAGTGGGTCTGTTATACTCCTCTCTCTGCCTTCTGGACACTTGCAAGTGAGGCCCTGGTCAAGTCACCTGTCCATTCTGACCTCAGCATCCTCACCTTCAAAAAGAGGGGAGGGCTGACCTCTTGGGATCTTTGTCGAGCTTGTGCTCTAGAAGGCAATGGCCTCAATTGTCTCTGTCCCAAAGCCATATCCCAAACTGTTTCCATGAAACAATTTCAACTTTCCTGGAAGAATTTGCTTATGAAATTGACTGAGAATGGAGTTTGAAGCAAATTGGATTTGCTAGGAGTCAGCTGGCTTTGAGTTACTTGTTTTCAATCGGGATGAGGACAGGGGAAAAGATGAGAAGCATGCCTTGCTCCCCCCTGGCCAAAGGGCCTCTTCTCAGGAGATAATTTCAAAGACAAAGAAAAAATAAATGATAGGTCATAAAGCTCAAAATTGAGTGGCAGGTGGCATTCATTACCTGGTCTCTTCTTGAATCAGCCAAACTGTCTCCCTCTCCTGCATTTCTTTTTCATCAGACTAGCCCTGTAGGATGCAGCCTGTCCAAAGCCAAGACATTCCATCTGGTGTGACTCTCACTGAAGTCAGCTGCTATGTAGGTCCCCATTCACCCATCTCTATAGGTGTTAGGTTTCATGCATAGATGCTTTGAGCCACTTACTACCCTGATCTCGGTACCAGTAGCCTATAGTGTCTGTCCAGCAGGAATATGAGTATGAAGTGAAAAGTACTAACAATCACCAAATTGGTTAACTCCATCCAGCTCCAGGTACCTGCCAGGTACTGGAAGTAACATGAGCCCACATATCAGGAAAAGTCAAGAGGATCCTGAGGATGACAGAAGGAGACAGAACTAGGAGATAGGGCAGGGAGTAAAAGTCACAAATTAGAAGTATACCTTATCTTGCGACTTCTATATTGCTTTTATTATTATTATTATGGCACTTCATAAAAATAATTATACATCAATTATTTTAGTTAATGCTATGATAGCCCTATAAATTAGGTGTTAAAAGTCAAATTTTATAGATGGAGGAACCAAGGTTTTGATTTGTTATGCCTTATAGTGAGTGAACTTGGCAACAACTCTAGTATGAGATTCCTTGAATTGAGGGAAGAAAACAGGTGCTGTTAAGATCCCACAGTCAAATGATAAATTAACTTGGGAACGTTTCTAAGCATATGGCACTTTCAGAAATGATATAGAAAACAATGTGTACATTTGTTGTCCTGAATCCTAAAAACCTTGAAAATCTGTAGCTACTTAACAATAATAGTATCAAGCTTTTCCAGGAGAATAATTTCCATTTATAGTCCTGAGGCTTAGCCATAAGGGGGTTTATAATGAAATTGGGAAGGACAGTGACCATGGGAGTGGCGAAAAGTAATAACAGCTGGATGGTCAAGAAGGGACCTGCAGGGGGAAGAACTTTCATCTGAATTGGCCATTTCTGCTTGTTCACAAAGAGAGGGGAATAAAAAAGACATCAAGATGAAGCCTTCAGGTAATACCAGTTTAATTCAAACTAGAAGGAAAGCTTAAAATGAGAAGAACAAAGAGAGAAGAAAGGCCTTGGATTACAAGAGAGGACCCACAGAAATATGGGATGTGCTCCTCCTTTTTTGGTTTGTTTGCTTAAATTCTGCAGATTTTTTAGGATTTTGTTATCTAAGTGACTTATAAAAGTAGCTGGAGCAGATTCCCCCATCACATAACCCACACATGGTACATATTTGTTAACTGGATATCCAACATGAGTGCCTGAGCCTACAGCACCCTCCATGCCTAAAACCCGTTTTCTTATTTGAATGAGCATTGTGTTTACCTTTCAGGCAGGGCTTGAATAGTACCTCTCCTCTGAAGCCTTCCTTGGTCACAACTCACAGTATTACCTTCACATTAAGTCCATTACATAGGTTGTACACCTCTCCCTCTGTCCTTAAATAATTAATTGGCACTACAGAATACCTTATTTCTCTTTTAAGGAAAGAAACTACATTTTACAGTTTTGTTTTTTTTTAATTACAGTTAGTATTTGTCATGCTTTAAGTTTGCAAAGAACTCTGTGTACTTGTCTTTTTGACCCGTATAATAATGCTGTAAGGCAGGTGGGGGTGTTGAGCTTCTTTGGTTGCAAATGCAGAAGCCCCACTTGCTGCAGCTTAAGTAGAAATGGAAATTTAGGTCACTCAGATGCATGGTCTATGAGTGTAGAACTCGAGTATGGGGTTTGATGCTCCAATAGTTCAACGATCTCTCTGTCCATCTGCGTGCGTGTGTGTGTGTGTGTGTGGTGTTGTGTTTTGCCTGCATTCTCTGCTGCTTCCTTTGGCTTGCTCTGAGGTGGAATATTCTCTTTCTATGTCAATAGGAACAAATCCCAGAGCCTCAACTTAATCACAGGATTGGAAGAAGGAATAAATTGCAAAAGAAAGGCAAGGTCTACACCAGAAGAAAGAAGGGAGAACATAAAGCATAGAGAAAACAAATCTCCACTCTAGCAATCTACAGATATTTTCCCCTGGCAAGCCATGTTGCAACTGAAGCCCAAATGAACCACTCGGCTTCTTTTTAGCAGATTTGAGGTGAAACTTGTTTCCCAGAGCACTCTCCCATAAAATATACTGTTTCAATAGCTGAGTAGGGCCCTGCTCATAGAAGAATACTCAACAAAAATTAGTCTATAGAAAATTGGTTAAAACTGCCTCTAATCTCATGCTTCCTTTCCAAATTGGAATCTTTAGGGCTAAAAGAGAAATTACTGTTAAGATAATGAATCTACCACTCAATAATTACAGTGACATGTAATTTGGAATCTGTTAAAATAATTATAACAGTTTAAAATATTTTTAATTAAAGTGCTTAATATATGCCATTCTAACAGATTTTACATGTGTTAATTTAGTCACTTCTCACAACTCCAAAATGAGAAAATACTATTATGCCCATTAATGGAGAATATGAGGCTTAGAGAAGTTGTCATATCTGAAATCACACAGATAGTTGGTGGCAGGGCAGGAATTCCAAACCCTGACTGTCTGGCAGTGAGCAACCCTGGGATCCTGTCCACTGGCTGCATGCCTGTATACCAGGGCTCTCCTTGGAACTGGTTACCACTCTATTCTGGACATTACTAGGGCTGGATACTTTCACATGGCAGTCAAGCCTCCCCCTTTTCTGACTTGAATTTTTACCATACTTTTCCCCAAGTCATCTTTAGATGTGGAGGAAAATTGAAAGGAAATCTTTTTTTTTTTTTTTTTTTGGGTGGGGGGATAGATGATCAATATACCACAAATGTATTGGGAATAGATATTCCTGAAACAATTATGTGTCATCACTTTCTTTGTTCCTTTGCCCAAGGTGGTCCCTCTTCCTGAATCTTGAATCTCTCTGCCTAGAAAAAATTCACTCTAAGATCCCACTCAAATATTTCTCTGGAGCTTTTCTTGATTCACCCGAAAAACCTGACTCCAATATACCATAGCACTGGCAACCCATTCTTCATCTATATAGACCAGCAAGATTATGAGAGCCTTCAGGGAAAGGGCTAATCCTCCCGTGCCTTACTGGTGTTTGGATCTGCAGTGCCCAACACAGAGCCTGGTACATAAGAGGTGCTCAGTGAATGCTTGTCAAATGAGTGGATAAGTGAACAGAAGTTAGAAGGTATACTGAGTTTGTTTACTTGTTTGGAGGGTCCACAAGAGGATTCCAACATGATTTTCAATTCAATCTCTTGTTCCTTAGAGGTATACCAAGACTGAAGTCTTGAGAAGGAAATCGGTAGTCTTGGAGGGGGATCAAAAGAAACAGTCCTTGTATAGTCCCTGGCTTTGTTATGTCTGACATGCCAAAGGAAAAGGAAAGAAGAATAAGTATAAGTTAAGCCACATAACTAGCAAGATGCTATAATCAAACTATTTTGGTCACTGCCTCTCAGTCCAAACCATAGGAGTCCACAAAGATCATCTGTCCTGTGTCAAACACAGAGGAATTCTGGTGGGTGTATTTCTCCTCAGCTGTGTACACAAGTAGCTCATTAGCTCTTCTGTGGATGTAGACCACATCATTGTTTTCACTTTCCCTGACCTTTCCACTCAACCAGATGCTTCCCATACTGGTACCGTGCAGTTCTACGTCTTCTCCATGGATCATGCTCATTAATGAGCTTCAACTTTGCACACCCAAAAATGTAAAACTGTCACTATCACCAACACATCTTAGAAGGTAACGCTTTTTCGTTCGTTTTTATGATTATTTTATTTTTTCAATTACCATTGATAGTCAATATTATATGTTTCATGTGTATAATATCGTGATTAATGAACTTTCTGGGAGACTACAAACAGAAAAAATAGAATTGTAAAATTAAAATTGTAGACCAAGGAGAAGGTTGGTCTACAATATAGAGCTATTCTTTACCCACTCATGGGAAAACATTACCTGAGGTGTCCAGTGTCTTTCCAGGGTCACAGAGCTAATCGGCAATACTGGTGACATACCCCTTAGAGCACTTTATCCTTGTGCTGTACAGAGCACCTTCCTTGGTAAGAATAATCCAGCATTGCTGTCCCGTCAAAATAGTAACTGTAAAGTAAACTCCAAGATCCCCAGACTTTCTAACATGAGTCAAATTGGGAATAGTTCATCAACAGGATAAATTTTTATTTAGGATACACTCCAAGATATTCCTGGCCTCTTGCAGAATCTGTAAACTCTGTACTAGAAATAAAAATGTTTAGGAGATTCAAGATGTAAGGTCTTGAAAAGAGAACAACCAACTTGGAGGTCAGAGAAGTTCCTGAAGAGGGAGAGGGTGAGGGGTGGATGAAAAATGAGCCTGGCCATTCAGACTGGGTGAAAAAGGGTTTTTGTTGACCCATACTTGCTTAACCTCGGGGAAAGAGTATGATTGCTTTCTTAACATTAGGCTTGACCGTAAGACATGCTTTAGCCAAAGATACATAAATGGAAGTGACCTGTATTATCTCCAGGCAGAAGTGTAAACAGCGAGTGTGTCTCTCCCCACATTCTAATTTGTTGGACTTGGTTCAGCTTCCAAGTGATAAATCCCAAGGGGCTACTACTGTGAGCAGTCTGTTTGCAAGTCCCTAATGGACACAGAGTGTGAGCAAGAAATGTGACTTACTAGTTTAAGCTGTACGTTTTTATTCTAATCATCATTTATTTTATGTAGAGTCTACCTGTACATGAGAATCCTAGAGCATTAGTGTTGAGAGGCGAATGGTCCAGCCTTCTCAGTCTGGAGCCCAGAGAGGTGAAGTGGTATGCTGCATCCCGAGTGGCTTGGGACAAGTTCCAGTATCTGACAAGCCCCTGGCTGATTGATATAAAAGAGACCAGCCTTTGCAGCTGAATCTTGATTGGGGTGAACTTGTTCCTTTTTTCTGACATTTTCATCAGCACAAGCCACCACCCCTTCATCCTGTGCCTGTTTACTTTGTGTTTCACTAAATGCCCTTTATAAGACTTGCAGAGACTATTTTGGTAGCTTCCTAGACACAGTAAATGTTTTGTTTAGGCCCTACCTCGTATTCAGGGTGTCTGGGGTCTGTTGAAGTTGATTTCGTTTGCGAGAGAAAAGAAGAGGAGTCAGACAAACAGAGGGAGATAGTTACAGATCTGGTTTTAAATCTTCTCCTTCCTGCCCCCACCTGCCTCTCTCTCTGCTCCTTCCTTTCCCCCGGCATGTAGAACTTCCGTACCAGTTATTGAAAAGGTTCTGGAAGTTGAATTAGAATTTTGGAAACAAAGTTCACACTCTAGAGAGTCGCCACAATATTAGAATTTCTTCCAGTATTGTAGTCTTAAATCACTACACCTAGGAAGTGCCTAAGTCTACCACAAATTGTAATAGAGCTATAAAATCTTTTCAGTAATAAGTAATTTTTTATGAAAACAACACTGCTTACTCTTCCGGGACTTATGGTTCTGTTGCTTTTTTTTTTAATGCATTATTTTAAATGGAAACTCTTCAAATTGTCTAAGCATGAATCATTTTTAATCGAACAGAGTTTGATTTCTCAGTAGAAACTCAACTTTGGGAAGGGAACTTATTTCCAGAGGAGCTTTTCTGATTTCACTCTCAGAAAAGCAAGAAAGTTAATTTATGAACTCATCACACATCTAGGGAGAATCTTTGTAGCATTTAACCCTCAATGTACAGAAAGGCAAATTTTATTGCTGTTAAATTGACATCCTAATGACAAGATGACAATAATTACCCAAAACTACCATTCTTTCATGCTGAATTATTTTATTCATTAGAAAGTTAAAACTAAGGCCCTGGCTGGTGGCACAGTAGATAAGGCCCTGGCCTGCAAACCCAAAGGTTGCTGGTTCGATTCCCAGTGAGGGCACATAATCAGTTGCAAGCCAGGTCTCCAGCCTGGAGGCAGGTGAAAGGCAACCATACATTGATGTCTCTCTCCCTTTCTACTTCTCTCCTTTCCCCTCTCTCTAAAAGTAATAAATAAAATCTTTAAAAAAAAAGTTAAAACTTACACTGGGCATTTTAAATTAAAAAGTATTTTTATAGAATAAGACTTTAGTGTCTTAAGTTAACAAACTGAGATTTGATCTGTCCTGTGTAACATTAATTACCATATAATGTTACACATGAATGAGAAAAGAAGAGATAGATATAAACTTGTAAATGATGCATTAAAACCAACTCAAGACCCAATGACTTCACAGTTCACCATACAAAGTTTTTGGAAGTTAAAATAGAGGAAAGTCACGGGAAAATTGTGTCATCACCTAGCACATAGTAACAAAGTACAAATGTGCTAAATTCAATGTCTGCACTTAATTTGAAATAAAATTTTGTAGTAGAAGTGTATAAGATTCACAAGCATAACAAACTTGTTCCCAGGTTTATATCACTATATATGCATTTAAGGCACATTACCCTAAAAACAATTTATGTCAATACCAGGGATTCAGAATTCTTTTCCTTTTAGTATTTCAGAGCCATTGCCCTGATGCAGTTTATTCTGCAAAGGAACCACTTTCATCAGACTAAAAATGTGTCTTGCTTTGGAAATGCAAGTTGTCTTTCGATTTTTTCACTCTCTCCAAAATGTGGTGAGGCCAAGCATATTTTCAGCCTGGGGCAGGTACACAGCAAGCTCTGGACTGTCTGCTGATGGAAAGATCACTTGTATGGAGTCCTCTTCATGCCATCGGGCTTCTGCAGAGCAAGGAGCAGCCTAGCTCAGCAGCTGAACTCACTGGGTTTCCTCCTTCCCATGACCCGCAGTCCCTGAAAGTACAGCACAGCTCTATTTCCCCTGAAACTCTACCCAGCTCCCAGAACAATTACTGACTAGTTTCCTTACTGCTACCAGTAATATTGTGACATACACCACAAATTTGACTCTGGATCATCTTCTGGAAAAAAGCAAAAACAAACAGAAAACAAAAACAAAACAAAAAAAACCCTGCTTCCCCAAAACCCACAAGACAAGATCTTTGGATACTTTGATATTGCATTTCCCCAAGACCTTCCTCTTAGTTTTACTCACATTCATTCAAAAATATTGAGTACCTAGAGATGCAATGCTAATGGGATATCTGAAACCATCTGTTTCGTCCATTTCCTCCCTTCCTCTGACAGGGGTTTGCAAACTCTCCCACAGGGGCTTGTTAACATTCTCATTGCAGATTTTAGCTTCCCCATATCATGGCCTTCCTTGGAGCTGCCACCATGCCTGGCCATGCCTTGTCTCTTGGTCCCATCAGGGCACATGCCTGCGTTGTAAGCGAGGCCCCCATTTGGGGGCATGCAAGAGGCACCCGATCAGTGTTTCTCTCACTGTCTTTCTCCTTCCCTTCCCCTCTCCCTGAAAATAAATAAATTAAAAATAGCTACCTGTGAAGAAGTAAGCAGTAGGCAGTGGTGGGAAACACTTGCATAGCATTTTACTACTTCTTTTTGGGGGGTTGAAAGTCCTTTTTTCTCATTGCCATTTTGTAAAACGTAGAAATCAACTTTTCTCAATCTACTGAAAATCAATAAAGCTATATCTAGTAATGTTTACATTTTTAAAGTATCTTACAATAGACATTTTGGATGTTCTATGAAATGTCAGATTAACATGTTTTTATTTTTCTAGAATTTCTTAATAGTTTCATAAGTTACTAAATGCTACTTTTTCAACTAGAGAAGAATGTCAGTTTATCCATCAGTACATTCTCATTTCATATTCTGCCCCAAAGAGGAAAAATAGCATCTGTGTAGAGGCTCAGGGCAAAGAATCTATTACTCCAATAACTGGGTCCACAGGTCTTTCTAAGCTGACTTTTCAAACTCTCTGTCGTCAGTTTGGCTGCAGGTCTAGTGTATTTTGGCCCATTCCACTGGCTTCAGCTCAGCTCATGCAGACACATATGGAGGGGCCTGAATTCAATATAAGGGCAGACAATTTATGAGCACTTATAATTGTACACCACCCACGAGCTATTAAATCTGAAAAGAAACTATGGATATCCTCTGCTGCAATGTGAAAATCCCCATCCTCCCCACACCTCACTTTTTCCAGATTACCTTTTCCAAAGCATGAATGCTCACAGTCTGGAGCCAGGGAACGGGAAGCCATTTTTCACGGCCTGAAGCATTCCTTTGCTTTCAGCTCTACTGTGAGCACAATTTTCCCCCATGGGCCTTTCCCCTCCCGCCCTGTGTCACAATGTGTCTCACACAAAACTACAAAGAGCTGAAAAGCCCTGACTACACACCAGCCACCCAACAATGAGAAGGAACAACTGAGAGTGTCAGCACACACATTTTTAAGTTTGACCTTGAGCTAAAAAAATAAAACCGTGTACGGAGGAAATGCCATTGCTGAGTCCTACCGGGAACAAGCTATATCTGGAATAAGTGACTTCGCTTTCCATCATGTACTCTGTTGTTTTAGGTTTCTCCCAATTTCCATTTTACAAAATGGGTCTATTGACACACCACCATCAACAGTATTCTCTTTAGACTGATGGTGGCAGCATGATGGGCCAGAGTTGAATGAAAGAGACCAGGACACTCGTCTAGAAAGTGGAGAAAGAGAGCTAAGATCAAAAAAGGAGAAGGCCTGGCCTGGAGGAAAGGAGAAGGTGATTCTAGAGGGAAACCTTTGAGGAAGGGTATCCTACTGAACAGAGGCTGTGAGTTGAGGTGCACTGGAATGTGAAAGGCCAGTGAGCCCAGTCACCACAGAATTTGCCCCAGCAGAGGGATCTAGAGAGTGGAGCAAATGATGTGAGATTTTTTTCAGGAGAGGCCATTGGGCAGATGATCTAGCAGCAAGACTGGTGTTGTCATGCTTCCAGGTATTTGACGCAGAACTGGCCAAACCTCATTGAGTTGCCACAAGTTTCTAAGTACTAAATGGTTTGGACAAGAGACAGGCCAGTGTTGCAAAGGTCATGCTCACACTTAGAGATTAAACTGCATTAAGCTAACCATAGGGAAATGTAACTGTCTAATCTTCAACTTTATTCATTTAGTAATTATTCACTGAGCATCTACCACGGTGCATATAATACCATAGAGAAGGAGGCAAGGGCTTATTCAAAAAATAATTATAAGCTGAAGTTGAGTCTTTGTTTTGTCCAGTTCCATATTTTCAGAGCCTAGAACAAAATGTTCACTAAATATTCATTGAATGGAGGAATAAAGCAACCATATAGCCTTGTATTAGACTATTGTCTTTCGTACCATTAGAATTCTATGGTAAATTCGCTTCGCTCACTATAATGCTAACAGAGTAAACAGTGTACTCATCTCCAGGTTCAGAAGCCTTGGCACATGAGTGAAGCAGGGGACAAAATTTCCTAACCTGAAAGAGAAATTCTTCTTTACTCTTACGGTAGTTGTTATGGTCTAAGGAAGAAAGGCTGTCTTTGGGTCTGTCCTTCTCTCAGCATATACATGCAGAACAAGAGATAAGCAGCCTGAACTGGATGGAGGTGGAGAAGGCGGCGTTCTTTAACCTAAGCTGAAAAACACAGTTTTGGGTGTCCTATGAGTCAGAATCCTAGAGAGATGGAAATGGCTCCTTCTAACGATTAACCAAAGAGAGGTTCATGAAAGGGCTATTTGTAAAGAGAGGGCAGAGTTAAAGGAAACTGACAAGGAATGTTTTGGAAAGCCTTTAAGTGAAAGGCTGAAGACACAAGGGGGTAAGGGTGGTTGCTGAGACCTGACAATGCTTGCAGCTGTGGAAGAGGACTACCAAATGTTGCCCTGGCCACAGAAAGAAGAAAGTGGCCACTACCAAACTGTGGCACAGGCAGGAAGAAGCCAGGGAAGACCAAGCACAGCTTGGTCTTTCCCCCAGCATTGTTATTTGCCATTGCCATTGCAACTAAAGGCCATTGGGCATAGAGGCCTGGTTCAAGAGGTTCACAGAGGTCAACCTCTCCATGCATAGTGCTAGGTTGTCACCCTCAGGTGTGATATTATAGCAAAGGTTCACCATTGGTCTCTGCTGATCTCAGGTTGCGTACTGAGCAGTAGTAGTGACCAGATAAATGTGATGAGGGAGAGCGCATTGAACAAGTGCCACGTTGGTTGAGAAATATTCTGAGGAACAGCCACAGGATTATTTTATCTTGTCCACCTCCTTCTCAAGAGCATCTCCACAATAAAATACTCTCTGGTGGACCTTTAGCTAATAAAAGAATATTCTGTACCCACTATAATTCTATCTTTACGTATTGCCCCTTGCCACCAATCTTCATATCACGCTTTCTTAAAGTACCTGACCAATTGATTAAGTTGTAATCCACTTTCTGTAAAGGTGGAGATACACAAACCTCAAGCCATCTTCTGGTGGCCTAATTAAAAAACCCATTGTACTGCTTCAAGTCCTACTAATTGAAATAATTCCCCTTACTGAGGGTTTCAGAGTCACCCTAATGGGGACCATATGCAGTGGCTATGCACCTCTGGCTTTGATCACATATCAAAGTCAAGCTGAAGTTTTTTCTCCCCGAGTCACATGGATATAAGGAAATCCACATCAGACCATAAATCGAGATAGAGGGGGCCAGGAACCAAAAGTAGGTGTTGAAAGAGTGATCCACCTGCTCATGTTGAACCCAGTCTTTTATGTCTCATTTTCACTTGTTGAGTTGTTGCATATTCACATTTTTATGGATGGTGGGTCAGATGATACCCAGTTCATTAGAAGAAGCTCAGGTCACATAGTGACTTGGTTTTCCATGGCCAATGTAACGATTTGAATGGTGGCTCTGCAACAGATATGTCCCTTAGAACCTGTAAATGTGACCTCATTCAGAAAAAGCATTTTTTCACACAGAACTATGTTAAAGATTTTGAGATGAGATCATGCTGGATTACTTGGGTACAGCCTAAATCCAGTGACATTGTTCTTGTTAGACACAGAAGAAAGGACAGAGAAGAAAGGCCTGTGATGGCACAGGGAGAGATTGGACTTACACAGTCATATTCTTGGAGCACTAGCAGCCGAAGAGAAAAGGAAGGATCCTCCGCTAGAGCCTTCAGATGGAATGCGGACCTGCCAACCCCCAACTTCAGACTTCCAGCCTCCAGAATGGTGAGAGAACAAATCGCTGTTGCTTTATGCCACAAACTTTGCGATAATTTGTTATGACAGCCACAGAAGACTAATGTGGTTGGTACTTAGTTTGGCTAGGGCTCAGTGGCAAAGTGAAAGCGGTTTAAAGAGAGAGTAATTATCTGTAGAAGTGCTATGGTGATACTCAGCAACACCAGAGGTCTGGACTGATTCTCCCACTGGGGCTTGCTAAAGGTGTCAAGGGAAGGCCTGTTGACTCAAATGTGGGTATGAAGCATCAGGAGAATTTGGAAGTTCCAAGTTCTCAATCTTCTGTATCTGCCCTAAATAGCCGTATCTTATATCTCAGGAATCTACTATTTTTCTACTTACGCCTTATCATACAAGAACAAGGAGGGTTGCACATTCATTAATGCAGCAATCTGTCTCTCAGAGTGTTAAGTAATTTGCCCGATGTCATATAAATGGTCTGTGTCAGAGCTCAGAGTCTGTCCTGTGTACATCTGAATCCTCAGCACATGCACCTTCTATTTTACCACACTTACCACACTGCAAGTCCCTAGACATCCATGTAAGAGAGAAAATGTGTTTCATCACAGCCAAGCTTCAGCCATGTTTTCCCTGAAGCTATAGAAGACAAAAGATTCTTGAAAAGTCACCCTGATTTAAATATATTGGCCCTGAAGCTAAAAAAAGAAAAATTAAAAATAAAAGATTATTTAAATACTTGCAAAGAGGCTATCTGATTTTCCACCTATGCCCTGAATTGGGCACGCAAGGCTGATAATTGGCCCTTTCTTCTGTTTATGTTCTCTGGGGCTTCATGAGTAGCCAGACTGTGGCACAATCTATGTAATATGAATCACCTGACAAAACAGCCAGCCTCTCAGTCCTGTGATCTCCTGATGTCTTGCCCTTCACCTACACCACCCCATGCAACAGCTGTTGATAATTTGAGTAAATATTATTCTACCACCTGCTATGTTCTCCATTTCACTTAGCAAGGAGATTATCTGTTCCCTCATCAACTATATGAACATCCTAACTACATACTCTCATTTTGAGGATGCATTTTCAGGAACAAATCCTGGCTTCATTTAGTGGATCAGCCAGGTTCCCAGCAACAAAAAGATGGTATTCTTGAAATAATAGGTAAAGATAGTTTAATGAAAAAACATGTAAAAGAATATGAGCAACATGGTATTAAGCCAACAAGAAATGGTAAAGCACCTGACTAGTAAGAGTAAAATGCTGCTACCACCCTTTAGCTTGAAGAAACCAAAGCGGAATTGTTTGCTGGGATTAAGAGAAAGGTGAAGAAGTAGAGAAAGCCATCCAGCAGGAGCTGTGGCTTTGGGTATAGGAATCCAGCCCCTGTAAAGCAGCCGTGACAGGAAAGGAGCCAGGGACCTGATATTTCTTCCCTCACACCTTCCAATCTCCTGCTGACACCTCCCATTGGACAAACCTAGTCAGAAGCCTAGTCAGCCAATGATGGACTCAGAGGGGTTAGCCCCACAGGGCACAGATGGGGATAGAGAAGGCTAGAGGATAGATCTAGAGAGGGAAACAGAATTTCCAGCAGCATTTTTATTAATTGGCTTCAGAACCCAAGAAGTACCTATGTAGTGGCAGCCCATGTGTCAGTCCCCTGGTCTGACAGCTATTGGTTAGGATATGAATAAGGTGTGCTGGAACCAGAGTTTCTAGGCTTCCAGCTGCTGCTCTTTCCTTCTAAGATCACCAGAGCAGGAAAAGGTGAACACCGCGCCATCTCCTACAGCCGCCTGTGCGCCTGTGTGTTCACCTTTCCCCCAGTAAACTAACTTTCAAGGCCTGGAAGGCGCATGTGCTGAGGAATTAAGCATACTTGGACCTGACTCTCAGCTCTGACATTTACAACTTAAATGACAATGGGCAAGTTTCTTAGTTCCTTTGAACATTAGTTGCTCCATCTGTGTAATTTGGAATAATAACTATCCTAACAAAAATGTTGCAAAGAGTAAATGAAATAATGGAAAATTCTTAATAGGGTTTTTCACACGTGGTAAATACTCTTTAAATGTTCCTTTTCCATATTGACCTTTTTCTTGTGCTGCAGCAGCCGTCATGTAAAACATAGTTGTAACTCCCTTTATGAGAGAACCTAGCCTAAGTTCCAAGCAGCTTATGAAACAAAACCCTTTTAATACAACCTGTTTTTAGGTTGAGAGGGGCCTGTATTCAGGCAAAACTGTCAAGGGGTGGCTGATGATCTCCTTTGCAGAAATGATAGGAGCACTTCATTGAGGATACAGTGAGTTCACTCTGCAAGAAGTAGAAAAGTGTATAGAAAGGCTACATAGCAAGAGGAGTAGCCTGAACTCTGTATCTCTGCTAAGGAAAATACCCTGCAAGAACATCCACAAGACTATTCACAGTAGTTAACTCCAGAAGCCAGAATGAGGCTGGAGAGCTGTGAGCAGTAAAAGCAGGGGCACGCTTGTTTCTCTGTGCACTTAAATATTGATTAACTATCTTCAATAAGCATGTGTATTCGTTCCGCCCAACTTTCAAACGAAAAGTTTAAAACTGGTACATGGTTTATAGGCAAGACCAGAGTCAATATTTGACAAAGCCAAATGTCTGATACGTGTTGTTCACTAAATTGGTAATGAACTAAAGGTAAAGAAATGCTGGTATGTTAATAAGATGGTATAAGACTATTTACTGAAGAAGGGAAGAATTTTAATGACTTAGCATGTGGTATGCAAACATATACTGCCGGCCATTATGTCACACTGTAAGCTCCAGGACGATCTATCTATTTACTCTTATTTATCCCTCACACCTAGTTTAATTAATGTTAAATGCTCAGCAAGCAAGTACTGTATGAAAAATGAATAGTTTCTTCAAATTGAAAGAGGGTTGTATGTTGATCAGAACACAATTAAATCACTTTCATGAGCACTTCACAATTCCCCAGAACCTCAGTCCCCTCATCTATAAAATTGGGGAGTTGACAACATGAGAAATTCCAAGACCACAATTTTAATAAACCCGTAAGGGTCTAAAGTTTTGAGAACTGACACTCTGAGTCCTAATTATTTATTTTACCAAGTAAGGATTTAAAAAAATCATCATTGCCCTGGCTGGTGGCACAGTGGATAAGGCACTAGCCTGCAAACCCAAAGGTCACTGGTTCAATTCCCCAGCCAGGGCACATAACCAGGTTGCAAGCCAGGTCTCCTGCCAGGTCCATGGCTGGAGGCAGGTGAAAGGCAACCATACATTGATGTTTCTCTTCTTCTGTGACTCTCTCCCTTCCTCTCTTTCTAAAAATAATAGATAAAAATCTTTTTAAAAAATCATGTTACATTTTAACACCAAAAATAAAAGAGAGACATAATTCAGAATAAGGAACAATTTTCCTACAAAAGGACAATGGTCAACCTTACACTAGTGTATATATACACATACACACAAAACAGGCATGCACATATTGAGATGCATACGTAATTTTTTCATAAATTTGACAAAGATTCATAGCAGATTTTGAATTACAGGGGGGTCTCTTCACCTCTAAGATACTGTGAATACTTTATTTTTATTTTAATATTAGTTATATGTTATTGATTGTGCTATTACAGTTGTCCTGATTTTTATCCCTTTCTCCCCCCTTCACTCAGCAACCCTCACTACCTCAGCCAATACCCCTACCATTGTTCATGTCCATGGGTCATGCATGTAAGTTCTTTGGCTACTCCATTTCCTATACTGTACTTTACATCCCCATGGCTATTCTGCAACTACCCATTTGTACTTCTTAATCCCCTTACCTCTTCATGCATTTCCTGACGCCACCTTCCCATCTGGCAACCATCAAATGCTCTCAGTATCTATGATTCTGTCTTTGTTTGTTCTTCTTCTTGTTTGCTAGTTTGTTATTTAGATTCAATTGTTGAAAGACATGTATTTTTTGCCACCTTATTGTTCACAGCTTTTTTCACTTATTTTATTTTATTGCTCAATTACAGTCATCCCAATTTCCCCCCGTTATTCTTCCCTGCCATACCCACCACCCCTCTACTTCCATAATCTATCCCCACCCTATTATCCATGTCCATGAGTTCTTTATATTTGTCTCTTCCCCTTATTTCCCATTATCCTCCTCTCCCTGGCCCTCTGCTCACTGTCAATTTGTTCCTCATTTCCATGTCACTGTTTCTATTTTGCTCATTGTTTGTTTTGTTCGTTAGGTTCTACTTCCAAGTGAGATCATATGGTATTTGTCTATTGCCACCTGGCTTACTTCACTTCACTTAGCATAATACTCTCCAGTTCCATCCATGCTGTCAGGAAGGATAGGAATTCCTTTTTACTTTCTGCTGTGTGATATTCCATTGTGTACCACAGTTTTTTTTTTTTATGCACTCCTTTACTAGTGGTCACTTAGGCTGTTTCCAGCTATTATTCATAATCTTGATCTTCTTTCTTTTAAATCAGTCCCTTTAACATTTCATATAATAATGTTGGAGATCATGAACTCCTTCAGTTTTTTCTGGTATGGGAAGCTCTTCACTGGCCCTTCGATTCTAAGTGATAGCTTTGCTAGGTAGAGCCATTTTGGCTGTAAGTCCCTGCTTTCCATGACTTCGAGTATTTCTTGCTGATCTCTTCTAAACTGCAAAGTTTCTTTTGAGAACTCAGCTAACGGTTTTATGGGAACTTGCCTGTAGGTAACTAACTACTTTTCTCTTGCTGCTTTTAAGATTCTCTTTACCTTTGCCTTTGGCATTTTAGTTATGATGTGCGTTGGAGTGGGCCTCTTTGCATCTGACTTGTTTGGGACTCTCTGTGCTTCCTGGACTTGCATGTCTATTTCATTCACCAAATTAGGGAAGTTTTCTTTCATTATTTTTTTCAAATAGAGTTCCAATTTGTTGCTCTTTTGTTCTCCTTCTCGCAACCCTATATTGTGAATGTTGGAACACTTTGAGTTGTCCCAAAGGTTGCTTACACTATCCTCATTTTTTTGGATTCTTTTTTCTTCTTGTTCTTCTGACAGGTTGTTTTTTTTATTCCTTTATGTTCCAAATCATTCATTGAACTCTTAACTTCATCCACCCTATTGTTGTTTCCCTGTAAACTGTTCTTTATTTCAATTAGCATATCCTTCATTTATGACTGGATCTGTTTTATGCTCCTGAGATTCTCACTAAATTCCTTGAATATCCTTATAACCATTGTTTTGAACTCTGCATCTGATAGATTGCTTATTTCGTTTTGTTGAGCTACTCTCTGGAGTTTTGATTTGTTCTTTTATTTGGGCCATGTTTTTTTGTCTGCTCATTTTGGCAGCCTCCCTGTGTTTGCTTCTATATACTAGGTAGAGCTGCTTTGATTCAGTGTCTTGGTTGAGTGGCCTAATGTAGTAAGTAGGTGTCCTGTAGGGTCCATGGCACAGTCTCCCCTATCACCCAGGCTGGGTACTTGAAGTGTGCCCTTTGTGTGGACTGAGTACATCTTCCTTTCATAGTTGAGCCCTGGTTGCTAGTGACAGATCAATGGGAGGGACTTGCCCAGGCTAGTCAGCAAGAATTGTCTGTGATCACTAATCACCAACCTCTAGCCTCCATGGTGGCTCAGTGGGGAGGGGCAGGGTGGTGGTGCTCTGACGTCCATTGGGTGTGCTGGTGCTGGGGTTTCCTGGGGGGTGCAAGCCAAAGTCAGCCTCCACCTGTGTTTTGCCTGGGGCCACCCTGCCTGAGCTATAAAGCAATCTGAGATGTTGCTACCTCTGCTGGTTTTGGGATTCCCAGGCTTACCCAAGCTGTGACTCTAGGCTGTCTGCTGCTAGTGGATGGGCCCCTAAGTTGGGTGAGGCAGAGTCTCTGATGATCTCCCCTAGGTAGATCAAACATTGTTATCCAGGTTGCTTGTCTCAGATATGGTACCAGCTTGCTGGCTCTGTGGAGGAAGGGTTTAGCACTGGGACAATGGCCTCTGCTCACCTTGATGCCAGACTTCGATTTCCTCCCTATATACCCCTGGTGCCTTTCAAGCTGCTACCCTGGTACTAGAGCTCAGAGGGAGTGAGTCTGTGAGTAGGTGAGTCCATTTGTGGGTTCTCTTAGAGGAATTGCTTAGATCTCCATAAGTGTCTTCTACTGACTCAGTCCCTGCAGGATTTTATAGCCAGAAGTTGTGGGGACTTATCTTCCTGGCACTGGAACCCTGGGCTTGTAGGGGTACCTGGTGTGGGGCTGGGACTCTTGGCTTCTGAAATATCCTTCCCAAATTTTTATCTACCTTCCCAAATTTTTATTCACCAAAATGAGGGACCGTCTCATTCTGCATCTGCACCCCTCTTACCAGTCTGAATGGGTTTGGTTACTTTTATTCCATGGAAGTTGCCAAACTTCCATTCAACACAATTTCTGATGGTTCTGTGCAAGTGTTGTTCTATATTTTAGTTGTAATTTTGATGTGGCTGTGGGAAGAGGTGAGCCATGTCTGCCTAGCTGCCATCTTAACCAGAAGTTGTGAATACTTTTTTATTTTTCTAAATTTACTTAATGTTTTTATTTTACAATTATAAAATATGGGCATATTTGTTTAAAAATCCAAACAGCACTGATGAATGAAGCCTATCCAAAGCTTTTCCAACTCCCCAAGTTAACTACAATTAAAGTGTAGCATATCATCTTCTTCTCCACTATTTTCTGTGATGGTATAAACATACATGTAGTACTGGTATAGCTTTTTAAGGACTAGAACTCTTCTAAACAGTCTATCAGTTTGCAGAGTAGAGAGCTACATATGTAGTAATGATCAACACAACTGAATGCCAGTACCATTTAGGGAAAATATGTGTTGGGATTAATTCAGAAGAGTGGTGCTTTGCCATACATTCCTCATAGTTGGGCAGGACACTTGAGTTTAAAAGTTTTTCTGATCTCGGTAGACAATTTGTTCCTGCATTTTGGACATTAGATCCCAGGATCCTATCTTGGATAGAGATCTGACATGGAAGCTAAAATGTGGAGGAGCGTGCAAAAGCAAGAGAGCAGGTGGATGTTCAAAAGAAAACTAGTGGAGCTCGGAGCAATCATCCCCCATGGCTATCCAGAGAGCAAGCGATGGACAAGAGACCAGGGTGTGGAAGTGGGGTAATGTCCTCATCAGGGAGCCCAACATCAAAGGCTGTGTTTTGGGGCTTGTATTAGTGAATGGAAGCAACTTCCATATCTGGAGTCTCACATCACCTAATTCTCTAAGAGCACATGTCAGAACTAGAAAACACCAGAAGTCAGTCCTGAGATCTATTCAAAAACATGCATTCTTGGGACTCTTCAGGCCTGAGGGGGCCCAACACTGCAGCCTCCCAGGTGGTTTTACCGAACAGCCAGAGGTTAGAACTGCTCACTCCTACACTACGCAGCCTCTGGGTCTATGGGTGAAATGTCCAGCTGAGATGTTTTCCAGACATTAGTTCGAGGCTGAGTTTTGCTCACAGCCTTGCCCTGATCTCAAGCCAGAGCCAGCAGTTCCCGGCTTCCTTCTGGGCTCCTGCCTACCTCAGGCTGCCTTCTCCTGGCTTCCGTCTCCCTTAGTACTTGTTGTCAATCCAAAAAACTGGGGAAGCTGAAGTGAAATCTTTCTATTTGTTTATGTGGCAACAAGCTCAGAGTCTATGCCTAAAAAATGTCCTTGGCTTTTGACAAAGCCACCTTGGAGATGTGTCCGTCTGTCTGAAATAGCCTGGAGCCCAATGCCCTCTCCCAGGGGCCAATCTGCTGAGTCAGCCCATATTAGCAGACAATCGGGGTGACTCAAATGCAGGATGTTTTTTGACACTTTTTTTGTATCATTTAGCTTCAGAGGAATGCAGAACTTTCAAGGGAGATGTTTGTATTTGTCTGTGGAGAATAGGTTGAATGGAGATTGATTAATGAGATTGATTATATATATACATATATATATTTTAAGATTTCACTTATTTTTAGAGAGAGGGGACAGGTTAGAGACAGAGAGGGAGAGAAGCATCAATGTATAGTTGTCTCTCACCTGCCTCCAGCTACGGACCTGGCTGGAGACCTGGCTGGAGACCTGGCTGGAGGCCTGGCTGGAGACGTGGCCTGCAACCTGGTTGTGTGCCCTGGCTGGGAATCGAACCAGTGATCTTTGGGTTTGCAGGCCAGTGCCTTTTCCACTTTGCCACCAGCCAGGGCAATATTTTCTATTTTGGGAAATTCTTGAACTGTAATGAGGACTTGGGGTATGGAAAAGAATCAAAGGTTTATAACATTTATTCTAAAATAAAAGATCTCATTATCAGGAGACAAATATGTTATCTATCTTTCAAAGCCTGGGAGGGGTATACAGGCCTAGATCTTTGAACCCTCAAACAGGTATCTATCTGGGAGGCAGGAAAAAAAAAACAAGCACAGTCTTATTTTTACAGAAAAAGGAGAGAAAAACAAAACACTCTTTCTAAAACTAGCACAAGTTCAAAATTAGAAGCCTCATCTGCTCGACAATGAAAAAAAGTAGAGTAACCAATTGTTGAGGAAGTTTGATATTGATTAAGAGTAGTAGTAAGGGTGTGAGAGAGGGCTCAGTGCCACTATGGAACAAATAAAAAATATATAAAGTTTTGTTCTTTGGGTTTTTTATTTGTTTGTTTACCATGGGCTCTGCTCATATGTGGATTGCCTACTTGCTCAGGCAGCTGCAGAAATGTAATCTCTCTGCCCTCAGGAGATCTGTCATCTAGCGAAAGAGATAAGAGAAATATTCAATGTGAAGTAGCAAAGGGATATATAAATAGCAACTGCAATTTAAAATACAGAGAGATTTCACAACGTAAGTGAAAAGTAGGCTCCAAGAGTAAAGGTAACAGGGCTCAGGACTTGAAAGAGGGTCCTTCTGGCTGGATGACCAGGGAGAATCCATAGGGAGGCAGATCCTGAAGCTTCAGGAGGCAGGCAGAGCACCGGGGGAGGAGGGGGAGAGAGGACACAACTTGCACCAGTCTGGAGAAGCTTTCCATTTTTCACCTACACAGCTTTTGGAAGCACGATCAACACACAAAACCTTTTCATAGGTTTTTTTCCCTGCTGTGAGGAGCTTCCGGGAGCATCAGTGATACTCTCAGCATGGCCTGGGACCCTAATTACATAACACCTAATCAGACTATCCAGCCTAGAGCAAGTTCTCCAGGGAAAGATCCCATGTGAAGCAAATTTGGAGAAAAGGGGGAAAGTGGAGAAAATTCATGTTTATTGAGCACATCCATGTATATACCCTATGCTAAACCCTTTAAATATATAAATATTTAGTCCTCAAAAAACCAAACAAACAAAAAAATCAACAACCCTCTACGGATGGTATTACTGCTCCCAATTGATAGAAGAGGCAACAGATCTAGGGAATTTAAGCAATTTGCCAAAGGTCGCAGAGCAAATTAGTAGAAATGCTAGGAAGTGATGTAAGTGATGGAGGAGATGCATGTAATTGAAGGGTAGAATAAAGAGAGACCTGGATACTTCTTAGAGGTTTGTATTGTTTTTATTGTCTTCCACCTTTTCCCTATGGGTGCCTTCCTTTCTCTCATCCCAAATTTTAGTCACATTATTGAATTTCAGAGCTGAAAATATCCTTAGAAAAGTATACAACCCCTCTCTTTCAGCTTGTAAGAAACAGGGACTCAGACGTAAGCCTGTCTGTGTGCCAGGGGTCACACAGCCAGAGGGGAGCAGGGCTCAGAAGCCAGCCTACCCTGTTCCCAATGCCCACGCCAGCCCTGATGAGAGACCGAGTGGACAGGGGAAACAGAGATGTGTGTTGTCGCCAGGCAGTTGTAAGAGGAGTTCAGTTTCAGTCAGTTATCTGGCCCAGCCCTTGTCAGAGATGCAGAAGTATCAACCAATTCCAAATCCTCATAGATTCCTACCCTGTTAGGCTTTGAGAGGCATTTAAGATATGGCAGAGTGTGCTGTTTCCACATGGCTCCTTTTCTGTACCCTGAGCCAGGTGAAGAAAGGAGTCATTGGAGAACAGAGTGGGCCAGAGACTCACCTCTTCACCCCCAGACCTGCCTTAACCCCCTCAAGTCAAAGTAGAGGCATCTCTGGCAGTAGTGAGCATTCATCTAGATTGTCAACAAAATGTCAAGAAACAAGATTCTTTGTAGGTATAGTGTCTGTTTTTACTGAAGTGAAGATTGACAATGAATACATTGTGGCTGTGTTCTTAGGTTTCTATCACCTAAATGCAGATTTAAAGAAATGGGCCATAGACCTGATCAGGGGTCAGGCAGAGATCCCAACTTCATCTCTCGCTGATGCCTCTGGTCATCGAATGGGGAATAAAGAGATTGGCCCTCACCATGGGAGAGAGAGGACCCAGTTTCTGTTGCTTTTGACACCAAGCTACTGAAGACTCATGAGGCCAACTAGATGAGAAAATGGCACATGGGCTAATTTTCTTCAGCCCAAAGGCCAATTGCCACCAAATCTTGCTCCCAGGGACTTGGCCAGCAATCCTGCCAGACTTGGCAGGAACTTCTCTAAATGGCCATCAGCTCCCTTACATACACACATCATGAAGAAAGATTGGACATGCTACATTAAAATAATTAAAGCTTCTCGATTCTGTCATCTAAAACCACTAAAGCCCCTAGAATTCCTATTAAATAGAATAACCATGCAGACAGTTTTATTTGAAGCCAAGTCTCAAACTTTACAACTGACTCCAATCCACTTCTTGCTTTTTCCCCTGGGAGCTTATTCTGGTGACTTCTAGGCAATTTAATAAGACTCCTGCTAGCTAAATGAAGATGGTTTAATCAACCTGCCAACCACCTCTGCTAAGAGTAAGTACAGAAACAAAATACCAAGTTAAAAGCCAAGAGCTTCTCTTCCCTTTTTCTAAATTTAAAACTGAGATATTATCAGCCAAATAAATAACTAAATAAACATCTACTAGTTAAATTCCAAATCCTAGCCCTGCCCCAATTTAAAGTGTACTTGTATTGTGTAGCAATTATTGAGCAGTATACAAAAAAGTCTAGATCGGAGCTCCCAACTGGCATACTGAAGCCAACTGATGAGTGAAAAAGCTCTCCCTAGTCTCTAACCTCTGTGACACATTATCCACAAAGCCTTCAGTATTTTCAAGAGGGATGGGTACATAGTTAAATGGCACTGACCCCCACCCCCAACCCCACCCCATCTGCTGGATGACATCACTGAGTCCTGGGTGAGAATGATCAAAGCTGATAAGAATAAAGAATAACTTTTTCCTATAAAACGGAGAAGTACTTGAGCTCTGTCATTCAGATAAAAACTGGATTTCAATTACCTCTAGAATTCATTTTCAAAAATTAATTTTCAAGTCTGGTCCAGAATGATCCAAATAAATCATGTGTTTCACTCCTTACTGTCTCAGTAGATAAATTCTTCCTAGAGTTTTCTGCAAATCTCAGTCTCCTAGGATTTCATTTTGTTAGTCAATGAGGAAGCTTATACCAACTACTTCTTAGTACAAAGGGAAAGACCATCTTATGCAATATTATATTTTACTCAAGACTATCTTTTTCTCAAAATGTGGTGCATGATGGTGTAATTGGTTATACTCAAAATCACCAAATAAACAGTATCAAAGATTATCAAGTTTTCTCAAATATTTGGAGAAAAACGTCTATCTTTGTATAAAAATAATTAAATATACTATGCCAAGGTGTAGAAACAAAATGTCTATACATGTCAAAACAAAATGAAGATTTCAAAGAAATTTATGATAGGCCACTTGGATGCTATCTGCCAGACCAGCCATGATCACATGCCCATTCTCACCTGCAGAGGGGAGATCACGGCAGAGGTTGGGGGAGGAGGAAGGCCAGGAACATACCTACTCCCTTCTGTCATCTAGAGCACTTCAGTGGAAATACATGAGGAGTACTGAGTACATGTTTAATAGCAAGGATACTTTAGATGAAGAAAAGTGGTGGCTTCATGAAAGCTCTGGAGCTATATTTCCTAAACCTAAGAGCAACCCACTTACCATTAGTCACAGAGAAACAATTTTAAGCAAAGCATGGATAAGCACTTCATATTTCAATGTATTTGAATGTTTTTTCTATTTGTGGCACTTTATATACATTTCTAGTTTTCTTAAATGTTTTCCTTTAAAATAATTTAAATAGAACAACTGAGTTGAGCTAAGGAAATGAGATTAACTAAATAATAATACATGTGGTAACAGATACAATAAAATTATAAAGGTGGTAAGTGAATGACTACCCTTATACAACCTAAGTTAATCTGTAAGAATTTAAAAATGCCATACTGGGTAAGCCCTATGACCCCTAAATTAGATCTGAAAATAGCCTCAGGGAGCAGTATAGATAAGAACCTAGTATGGAAGAACCATGGACATGGACAACAAGTGGGGTTGACTTTGTAGGGGAGTGGGTGGGTGGGGAAGGGGACAGAGGGGAGTAAAAAGGGGATGGACGTCATGCAACAACAATAAAATTTAAAAAAATTTTTTTTTAACTAAAATGGCCTCAAATACTTTCTTCCTCATAACATTATAGAGCACCTATTATCATTAATTTTATTCAAGTATTTATAGGAAAATGTATCTTTATGTGAAAGTAATTACAAATATATACTGTGGTATATAAGCAAAATGTGTATGACTATCAAGATTAAAATTAAAATAGCCTTTCTTATTATTATTTTATTGTTGTTGTATTACATTTATCTCCCCCACTGCTCTTCCCCGTTCCACCCTCCCTTTCCCCACAGTCAATCCCACATGTTGTCTATGTCCATGGGTCACTTACTAGTTCCTTGACTAAACTGTTCCCCTTCTTTGCCTCTTTCTTTCCCCACTCCCCTCTGCACACTGAAAGTCTGTTCCTTGTTCCCAGGCCTCTGGTTCTATTTTGCTTATTCATTAGTCTCCTGTATTAGATGAGATCATATGGTATTAGTCTTTCACTGATTGGCTTATTTCACTAAGCATAATACTCTCTAGTTCCATCCATGTTGTCACAAAAGGTACAAGTTCTTTCTTTCTGCTGTGTAGTATTCCATTGTGTAAATGTACCAAACTTTTTTGATCCAGTCATCCACCGAAGAGCACTTAGGCTATTTCCAGCACTTGGCTATTGTAAATAGCACTGCTATGAACATATAGGGGTGCATAAGTTCTTCTGAGTTGGCGTTTCAGGGTTCTTCAGGTATAATCCTAACAGTGGAATTGCTGGGTCAAAAGACAGTTCCATTTTTAGTTTTTTGAGGAAATTCCATAGTGTTTTCTATAGTGGCTGCATCAGTCTGCATTCCCACCAACAGTGCACCAGGGGTCCCTTTTCTCCACATCCTCACCAGCACTTGTTTGTTGATTTGTTGATTAAATGGACAGCACTTGTTCATGGTGGCCATTCTGACAGGTGCAAGTGGCATCTCATTGTGGTTTTAATTAGCATCTCTCTGATGGCCAGTGATGCTGAGCATTCTTTCATACCTCTATGGGCCCTTTGTATGCCCTCCTGAGAGACATGTCTATTCAGGTCCTTTGCCCATTTTTAATTGGGCTGTCTGTCTCCTTGGTGTTGAGTCATAAAAGTTCTTTATATATTTTGGATATCAAACCATTGTCTGAGGTATCATTAGCAAATATGTTTTCCCACACAGTTGGTTCCCTTTTAATTTTGCTAATGTTTGCTTTAGTTGAGCAGGAACTTTTCAGGTTGATGTAGTCGCATTTGTTTATTTTTTTCCCCCTTTATTTCCTTTGCTCTAGGAGAAATATCAGTGAAAACATTGCTCCATTGGATATCTGAAATTTAACTACCTATGTTTTCCTCCAGGACTTTTATGGTGGCATGGCTTATGTTTAAGTCCTTTATCCATCTTGAGTTTATTTTGGTGTATGGTGTAAGCTGGTGGTCTAGTTTTATTTTTTTGCATGTCCCTGTCTAGTTCTCCCAGCACCACTTGTTAAAGGAGCAATTTTCACTCCATTTTATGCTCCTTCCCTCTTTGTTGAATATTAATTGAATGTAGCGTTCTAGGTTTATTTCTGGGCTCTCTGTTCTATTCCATTGATCTTCATGTCTATTCTTATGCTAGTACTAGACTGTTTTGATTAAAGTGGCCTTATAGTATAGTTTGATATTCAGTATTGTGATTCATCCTACTTTGTTCTTCTAAAAAGCCTTTCTTAAAGGAGCTACAAGTCCAAGAAGAAGACAGACTTCTCCCAAACCACTGCATGGCAAGATTACCATTGTCATGTTGAAGACACTCACAAAGTTCAATGTAAAGGCAGGTAGAACAACAAATCTGCTGAATTTGGGTCAGAGAAGGCTTTGTATAAGAGGTGATATTTCAGTTGAAGCTTAAAGAGTCATAGAAATTTACAAACAGCATTGCATAAGAGAACATGATTCCCTTCCATAAAAACAATGACAAACATTAATGGATAAAACTTAAGCACATGTAAATTATTTTTAAAGTTCCTGATTTTAACTGTAGAATAGAGTATCTTGTCTCTATCTTTTCCCAGTCCAAATTATTGTGATTTCCATCCTTTCCAAAGAAGTTTTAGGAGAAGGAGTAGGCCATGTTTCCTCTACCCCTTCACACCACCACCTTTTAATGTGTGTCCTCTTAATTTCCTCCTTCCTGCTGTTTTTCCTTTAATGAGGAATCTGAGGTGTGCCACAGGAAAGTAACTAGCTCAAGAAAAAACAGTTGGTTTGGTGTATCCCTAAGTCTGTTTCAGTTTTTTTATTTTCTTTTGTTTTGTTCTTTAGATTCCATGTACTAGTGATGTCACAGAGAACAAATGGATAAAGGCCAGAAGGGAGGGGTGGTGGGGATTGGGATAAAATAAGTGATAGGATTGAGAAGTACTAATTGAAGGCCCTCACTGATAGCACAGTGGATAAGGCACCAGCCTGTGAACCCAAAGGTCGCTGATTCGATTCCCAGCCAGGGCACATAACCAGGTTGCAAGCCAGGTCTCCAGCCAGATCCATAGGTAGAGGCAGGTGAAAGGCAACCATACATTGATGTCTCTCTCCCTGTCTGCCGCTCTCCCTTCCCTTTTCTCTAAAAATAATAAATAAAATCTTTTTTTTTTTTTAAGTACTAATTGGTAGCTAAAAAACAGTCATGGGGATATAAGATAAAACATAAGGAATGTAGTCAGTAATATTATAATAACTACATATGGTGCCACATGGGCACTTGAATTATTGGAGGGAACACTTTGTAACTTTATATGAATATTTAACCATTGCGCTACATACCTGAAGCTAATACAAAATAGTTTGGAATGCAAACTGTAATCAAAACCTAAAAGCCTAATGAATAAATAAATAAATAAATCAGCTGGAATAGAGAGGATGCACATTAGTTTGCATTTTGAGCCTGCTTCAGTCATTACACCATGTTGCCTGAGTTTTAGCTAAACTTTAAAAGCACCTGTGAGGTGATGGCAGAATGGGCCCCAGGAGGAGTTGGCAAGTGAACCCTGAACATTCCCTTAGAGGAGGCCACTCATATCTTGTAGCCTCCTATTCAAATTAACTTAAGTCAGTCAATGCTTCCTTGCATTTTATGTGTTTTGTTTTGTAATTAGAACTAGTTGAATGTTACCTTTGGCTCTGACTTCCTACTGCTTTTAACCTGCCTTTATGATTTCATCAAAAAGAAAATTCGCACTTAATTTGTCAAGACTATAGAAATATGTACAAGTAAATCTTCATAGATTTTATCATTTATTGATTGAGACAGAATTGTTAATAACTATAATAATGGGTAGAATAATATTCTGAACAAGGGGTCTACAAACATGTGAACAAAAGAAATCATGAATTCTGAACAAATAGACTTCACAAGGTTGAGGAAGCTGGGAGGCAAACTGCTGAAGCTAAGAGAACTTTCCTATGCAGTAAACCTTCTAGAAATGACTCTCTGGTTAGCAGGTTCTCAAACAGAGACATAGTCAGAGCAACAAATGCTATTCATAGGATATTAATTATCAATTGACCTGATGACATATCTATTGTGTGATGGTGATAAGTTCACCAAAGCATATCTGGTCAGCACTTTAGAGGAGGGCTCTCTTGGTAGCTCTACAAATAAGTTTGTTGACAAGGGACTCAAAGGAAGAAACCAACAGCCTTGGCAAGAGGGTTTTCCTTTAGGTATGATTTGTAGTAACTCCTCTGCCCATACTAAACAACATTGAGAAAGTACATTCTTGTTTCTTATTAAGGATTCACTGAAAATCAAAACTATTAATAGACTGAAGATTACTTAATGACTTCCTCCTGAAAAACAGCTATAGGTAGAATGAGTTCTGTTTCCAAGAACCCTTGGAAAAAGTTTCTTCTGGATGAACCCCAAAAGTTGGAGAGATGAAATGAGTTTGAGTACTGTCCTCATCACTTCTGGGAAATTCAAGGCTGCCTTTTTTCTTTTATTCCCCCTAAATCAATTCTGTTTTAAAGTTAGACACCATTATTTCATGTATGCTCAGCCATTCTCTCTCATCTTGATATTTCTCTCTCCCTTCCTCTCTCTCTAAAATCAGTGAGCATATTCTCACGTGAGGATTTTTTAAAAAAGATACAAAATCCTACAGTGGAAAGATTGCTAGAAGTTAAAGTTTTAAAATAATAATGGAAATTATAATATTCTATTAGCATAAAATATTATAATGCTGCATGCCCTTTCTCACCTAAAAATTTCCCTAAAAAAGAAGTAATAATAATTTTTAAAAGTAATATTTTTTCAGTGGATAAGACACTAGCCTGCAAACCCAAAGGTTGCTGATTTGATTCCCAGCCAGGGCACACAACTGGATTACAAACCAGGTCTCCAGCCAGGTCTATAGCTGGAGGCAGGTGAAAGGCAACCATACATTGATGCCTTTCTCCCTTTCTGCCTCTTTCCCTTCCCCTCTCTCTAGAAATAATAAATAAAATCTTAAAAAAAACAAAAAAAAAGTTTCAAAAAAGTAATATTTATTAATGCCTACTATGTGCCAAACTGTGAATTAGTTGTTTTTCCCATTATAATTTCATTTAGGTGATAGAATTGGTATGATTCATGATTGATCACCAAATGTTAATTGAATTTATTCTGTTTCTCTTTAGATTTTAAATTTTTATTTTTCAATTGCAGTTGACATTCAATGTTATATTATTTTAGGTGTACAGCATAGTGGTCAGACACTATGTATATAACTTACAAGGCTATCATTCCTATAATTCCAGTGCCCATCTGACATCATACATAGTTATTTCTATAGCAATAACTTATCTAGTAGGTGGTATGGTGCTGCTATTTTTCTTTAGTACATTTTTTCATTTAATCATATATGAATAACTGTTATGATTAAATGAAAAAATGTACTAAAGGAAAATAGCAGCACCATACCACCTACTAGATAACTATTATATTCCTGACACTGGCCTGGGTGTTTAACCTACATTTATTTTCCTGTCCTATCAATAGCCTTTTCAAGTGGGTGACACTGTTACTGCTTCATAGTTTATGAAACTAAGACTCAGAGATTATGAAATATGCTAAAACCCACTAAATTTATTAATAGATAAGAAAGTCAAATAATTCTGCTTGATCCCTATCCACTCTCTTTCCACAACATCATAGTATCTTTCAACTGGAAAGACTTTCAAGAAAATAATTATGGTGCCATTTACAGCTTCAATGAGCAGGTAGAAAAGCTTCTCAAAGATAAAACAGAAAATGTAAAACCGTTCTTCACAATGGACCAGAAGCAGGATTAGTAACAGGAGAAGGGAGAGGGCTGAGACAAATTGGCATTTTTATTTGCAGGATCAGAAAAGAAAGGCCAAGGATGAGAGGTATTCTTGAACTATGTATTTGTAATTAGTAAAGAAAGCTTATTTTTGGTATTGCTTATTCTACCCTGTCTCCACTTCTGTAATTCCTCTGCAACTCCAGGCCTTTCACCTCTGTTTCTCACAGGAAATCAGTTTGTCGCTAACATGCATGATAGTTGTCATCTCTGCCAAAAAAAGATGCACAAAGTGCAAAATCTTGGGGTCCATGAAATTGTCCATCTTCATTTATTTCAAGATTAACCTTCTGTCAAGATCTAAGTTTCCAGGAAGGGTGATGCTGTAGAAATGCACACTTCTCCTGGAGACTGTGCAGCAAAGTAGCTTGTTTCTGGGCCTAACTCTCCTAGGCTAGTTGTTTCAAGCCCAGATACACATGACAATGACCTGAAGGATGTTTTTTATTTTTAATACCAAGATCCCATTCCAAGAGATGCTGATTCAGCTGGTCTGGGCTTGATCCTGGCACTGGTATGTTTTTACTCTCCCCAGGCTACCTCACAGGCAGCCATTGAGAGTCACTGGCCATGCCCATTGCTTCACCCGCCCCACAGACAAACATACTCCCACTGTCTGATATCCCAAGGTGCTCGAAAATTAAGGGTCAGTTACTCCTCTCCTTGAGCATTTCCCTTCTCCCTTCTTTGATTTGCCACAAGTCTCTCTTTTGCAAGAAAACATTTCACTCAAAAATTATTAAAAGCAAGTTGCTCAGAGAGGCAAGAAATAGCTTGCTTACCTGACTTGCTTATGTCCCCCCACCCCTTGCCCTTTTAATAATACTTTTGGGGTGGCTAAAAGAAAGGCTAAACTCCCAGAATCTTTGAAGGAAATATCCAAATACTTTGGAAACTTGTTTATTCCATGGACCTAATTTCCTGGAGGGGGTAATAGTATAGTTATGAGATTCCATTTAGGGATAAGTGTAATGAACAAGGCCAGTTTGCCTCAGTCTCACAAAAAGCACAATGTGTCACAATGCCAAGGTAATAGGCATATCCAAAAAGAGAGAAGGAATTTATAATTGTCAAAATCAAGTCATCCCCACTGTCTGTATGCGCTGGTGACACTAGGAGGCCTATGAGTCCACAAGAGATAGAGCCACTGTATGTAGAAAATTCAGGCTCTGGGTAGGAGTTCAATTTTTAAACATGACAAGATAAATGATAGCATATGATAACACTCTAATGAAGGAGGGGGAGGAAGGGATTGCACATATACATATTTTTAACTATGCATTTTAGGCAGTCTTTCTCATTGATTTATTGTATTTGCCTGGCTACCTCTCTTCAAAGATGAAAGAACGAAGGCTCAGAAAAGTTAACCTGAGTCAACACAGCAGGTTCCATTCTGACACATTAGCTCCAACAAGTCATGTGATCTAAAGAAAATATTTTGTTTTCTGAATTTCTGTTTCCTGATCCATAAAATGTCAAGGTAATATGACCCCTTAACAGCTGCAGAGAGAATTAAATAAAAATATAAAAGTAATAGAGCAGTCACCAATCATTTAGTAATCCCTATCTAAATGATATGGTTTTTAATGGAATTCGCTCAAGATAACATAACAAGGGTCCCAGCCAAAATATGAACTATGGCCTGTGAAACCCCATTCTTTTTCACAGCACAAGAGATAGAGACCAACAAAGTTCAAAAGAAGGGAAGATCAGAAGGATTTAGAAGTTCAGGAAAGACTCCAAAACTGAAGACTAATTTCAAAGAAAGAATATAGATAAGAAAGAAGACTTGTATGTTCTCCCTCCTCTTTGGAGCTGGGCTAATGCCAGAAATATTGCTTTTTGGCCTCCAACATCAGAAATTATATTTTCATTGTGCTTTGATATACAGTTACCAACTTTAGCATGACATTAAGAAACTATGAGAAAGCGCAGAGAACAAAAGTATAGATGGCAATCTCATCAATCTTAATTCCAAATCCGTCTGCTAGACCTATTAACACACCAGGCATTTGTTCTCCAAGTCCTGGTCACTGAGCCAGACCCAGGCAAAGGGCAAGGTGTAGCCACACTTCTGCCTGTGGGCAGACACAAGAGAACTGAGCCCTTGGAAACTTGACGTCTGTGAAGCTTTTGAGTGAAAAGGGCACATCTTGGAGTGTGCCTGTTCCTGCTGCTACCTTCCAAGGTAAGGGAAGTGCCCATGCCACTCCCCTGACTTAATGAACACCACATGCGGCCACAGCTATTTATAGTATCAGCTCTGTGTGTGTTTTGTTAAACCCTCTAGATCACATTTCTAGCTTTGCAAGTTTATTTCCTACAATTGGGCCATTAAATTTTACCTCCCTTTCCTTTTCTACTGCATTCTTGGAAATCCATAGTCAACTATACAAACAACTGTACGAGATTATCAAAATATTTTCAAGCCATTACTTGACCTCTCTGTTTTCCTTACGCTCCCATACGTGTGAATTTCTATAGCATCACTCTTTCTAGAAACTTGGATCTGACAGGGTGATATGACAGAAGCTTAATTCAGCTAAAGGGGCAGGGAAGAAGGAATCTAGTCTAGTTTGTCACCAAACTTGCTCCTACTAGGTGTAAACTCATCTCAAAAAAAGCAGCAGGAAAGCAAGACAAATGTTTAGGCCATGTGAAAGTACAAACAAAAAAGGAAATAAGTAAAACAGACTGAGTGACTAATCAAGAAACAAAAGACAATTTACCTGCAGAAAATGGAGAGACTGAAAAGGAAGAGCTGGGTCTCTGAGGAGGCAGAAGAGAAAGGAGCTGAGTCTCAGTAGAAGTGCAGACCTTGTCTTATAAGAGAAGAATATTTTTATCAACTGTTTTTGAAAATGCAAGTATCAGAAACCCATTTTTCAGGAAGGAGTTGTACCTCATCCCACTTTTTAAGCATGTTTGGATAAACTTCAAGTGTTGGTTTCAAAGATGTGCAGTCTTGTGTTTGTTGTTTATCTTCCTATATGACCAGAAAATAGTGCAATGCTAAATCACAGGAATCCTTGACTGTTTTAGATGTCAACTTCACATTCCTTAGCTTGAGGTAGGGGCAATTTCTATATTCTATCACACAAAGTATGTTAAATGACCATTTAGAGTCAGAGCCATGCCGATGATCCCTTGAAATCTGGTGATGTTGAATATCTTTGGTGGCGTGCACCACCACCACATTCTAACGGCTCAGCCTTGCCACAGAGACTCCACAAAGGTTCCTCCACCCAGGCCCCTCCTCTCTATGTTCTCCCCTGGCCCTGCAGCAGGTTCCCCCGAGTCCTCACCTAGACAGTTGCAATAGCCCCTATATTTAAAAAGAGGCCTCTGGATTCTGAGACACACACTCGCCTCAAAATAGCCAAGGCCAAAGAGAGCTTAATTGGAAGGATGCAGGGTATCCACAGACAGGTGGCCAATGCATCTTTGACCTTGGGAAGATCTGGGAAGGAGAAAATGAATGCTTGCTCCCCTGCCTCCCTCCCCTGTCTCTGCTCCTCTGCCCCAACATGTCAAGAAAACTACCTCCTAAGGCTCCCAGGGAGTACCAGCCTGCAGCTTCTCTAACCAAAAGAGATACCTCATTCCCCAAATCTGTTTAAAAAATATGTATTTTTAAATAATTCCAGAGAAGCATACCTCTAGATCAGCTAATCATGGCCAAGTAGCAGGGTCAAGTAAGGATATGGAAACTCACACTTGGAATTGGAGGAGACACGGTTCTTAGAACGGCTGCATGTTTTTTCAACCACTATGGATTTGCCCTGGCTATTTCCACCTCATGACCTTCATGTGCAAAGGGCTACTCATTCTTTAGGCCATCTTAACACCAGACTAGGAGGCTTTGTTCACTCACCAGCCAAAGGCCTCTCTTCTTTGAACCCCTCATCCCTCCGTAACTACCTCTTCTTTAGGACACTTCATTATTGACCTTGCGTTAAGGCAAGTGTTGGCAAGTTTTCTGGCACAAATGAATTCCTAGAGTCAGGTCTTAGTCACATTTATATTCCCCCAAAATGCCAAGCCAAATCTTTGCCTATGACAGGTACTCAATAATGGTGTGCTGAATGGTTGAATGAATGAATATAAATGACTGAGAAATGTTTTGGTAACCACCCTGGGTGCTAGATTCATCATCAAACAGTGAAGACTCTATAGTAGTGTTGCTGGAAGAATGTTTTTGTTGGAGAGAGCATGCACCATGACTGTTCTCTCAGGGGAGCTCACTGCCCCCTGAACATTAACTTACTATTCTAGGTCAGATGACAAATTGGTTCAAAAGCTTAACTCATGCATTCATTGATGTCAGAGAGATTCCATTGGATTCATTTCAGTTATGCCTGGGCTCAAATGTTACCTTTACCTTCACAGGGCTTGATACAACCTACATAAGGTCTTAGTTTCCTCTTCTGATGAATGGGAGTAAAGTAGCTCCCTCACTGTATGATCCCTAGTACTCAGAGATAATCACCTGGGCTGGCATAGGGCTTGGTCTGAGAGGGTGCTTCACACTTGAGCATTAATGCTCTGCAGTCCCAGTCTCAGGATTTGAGTTTTTTAAATGAAGTTCAGACAAGAAGCTTGGCACCTGAATTCAGCTGTGTTTCTGTCTCCTGCTGCTGCCCAGGGAGGGGTTCTTGGATGCTGGCTTCTCCACTTTCTGGTACCCTGGTCCTCACCTGATGTCCCTCCCTACCACCACCACCTCAGCAAGGTCCCGGACACTGGCACGGGATAGGTCAGGGTTATCTCCGGGATACGTGTTCAAGACCAGCTCATGGTGATACCATCTTGGCCCCAGGCTAGCAGAACCAGAATGCATTTATTGGGAAAACTAGCAGGGACCAGCCTCTCACCCACCCACCTAAATCACCTGTCCCAAAGTGATCAACCCAGCAGTCAGTCAGTCAGTGAGGAGAGCGCTCTCTCTCTCTCTCTCTCTCTCTCTCTCTCTCTCTCTCTCTCTCTCACACACACACACACACACACACAGTAGTGAAAGAGGGTTCTCAGGAGCTTATGAAGGTTTAAACTCACTCTGCAAGAATCCCTATGCCTAAGGTAGTTCAATATTAAATAGCAAATAAAACCACGTGGACAGGTAGAGAACCCAGGTATAAAAGGAAAAAGGTGAATTACTTTAATTAGTTTTTTAAATTGAAATATAATTGACACATACCATTGTATTACTTTCAGGTATGCAACATAATGATGTGAAGTTCGTATGCATTGCAAAATGGTCACCACCACAAGTTAGTTAACATCCACCACCTCACATAGTTACAGCATTTTTTTCTTGTGGTAAGAATTTTGAAGGTCTATCTTAGCAGCTCTGAAAGATACAATACAGTACTGTTAACTACAGTTTGATACTTCAGTAACTTCAGTAGCACTCACTTTTGCCTTCTTTTTGAATAAGGAGACACATTTTTATTTTGTGCTAAGCCCTAGCTGGGACTGCAGCAAGTACTAAAAAGTGCTTAGCAACAAATAGCTAATATTTGTTTACTATTAAAAAATGTTCATAAAAGCCTGACAGCTTCAGAAGTAACAGGTTTCCAAAAATACTGACATCTATACTCATTGGGTCCCCCGAGGTAGCCAGGATATGGATACTGTGTCATTCTGCCTGGGAATGTGGAGATTAACATTCAGAGACATCCTGAGGCTTCGAATCCTGTCATGGATTCGTGGCAAAGCAAGTCCTGGAGTCCAGGTGCTCTGACTTGCAGCCCGTGTTTCCACCAGAGGACCCACCGTCAGTGACCCATGGGGTAGCTAAGGGGCAGCTAAGCAGCCTTTTCCTCACTCCTCTGGAGGGAAAAGGAGCCAAGTGTCCGGCCGCCCTGGAAACTCTGCCGGGTGCCATGGCACTGTGAGAGTTTGCCCTGGCCACTGCAAGAAGGGGCCCCGCCCTTGCACCGCATTTATTTTCTTTCCCAAACCGCACAAAATCGTAAAAGTCAAAGATGACTCCTAAGAAGCCAGCCACGTGGGCCTCTGACAACCCAGCCCGAGGCTGTCGATGGCAGAACCACAAGAGCAGTTTCTCTTCTCCTGTTGACTCAGGTCTGTTTACCTGGCCGCACGGTTCCCATTTCGGTACCTTGGGACTTGCTTGGCCCTCAGATTTATGCTCGAGGCAGACGGGGGATTTACAGCCTGTTCATCGCCCATCCCACCCCGGGGCGCAGCACCTCTCCGTGCAGCTGTCAAAACCACCCACTCGTACCCAGTACCCTGTCAAGCAGTTCACCGAGGGAAATGCCTCAGAAATAGTGCCTAGTTCTGGTCCCAAGTTTGGGGCCCCTTGCCCGAGCCGTGGTGATAAAAGTGCCAAATATAATGTAGAGTGAAAAACAAAGATCAGACGAGGCCAGAGGGCTGGGTGGGACAGGGGTCAGCTGCTGGAACCAGGGGACAAGAGGAGGTTTGGCAGCGGCCATGCTCCTGGCTTTGCCCTGATGCGCCCTGGCCTTAGGCGGGAGAGCAGACGGAGTCACACTCCGGGGCCCATGCTGAGTGCAGAGAAGCTCTTGGGGTTGGACTAAATCCAGAAAGCAGCTTCTGTGGGTCCCAGGGGAGTTTCTTTAATGACTTTGACTCTCATCGTGAGAATATTGAGTAAGAGGAGTATGAATGAAGTCTGCAGCTAGAATGTGATTCAAGTAGCTGTCAACATCGGTCCTTAAGCTGGAAAATATACAGTTTAATAACAAGAGCATATATTGAATATAAGCCATTTGCCATCCATTGGACTTTGCCTATGTTATTGGTACATGTTGTTTCTAATCTTCACCACAGCTCTGGGACCACATTTATTATGAAGCTTAATTTTAGAGGCAGGGAATCTGAGGTTTGAAAAGTAACAGAACTCGGAAAGTTCACAGAGTAAGTGTGAACCCAGGTACAATATTTCTCTACAAGGCAAGTTCAATGCATGCTCTCTCCTCTGGAAAGAGTGACAGTTGTCTCCACCCCTGAGGATTCACCCAGGAGGACAGCCAGTCTCTAACGTGGTTGAAGGTCTGGTCCTCTCTCCAGATAAAGGAAATACAGGGCAAACCCCTCCATTACAAGAGCAGAGTGGATCAGACATAGCCAGCTTTCTCTTCACCAGTGTGTTCTGTTCTGTTCTTCTTCTCTGCCTTTCTAACCATGTTCCTTCCTTACGTTAACATCTCTTCCAGTGACACAAAATTAAGGGTAAAGAGATAAATTAAAATGACATGGTTCCATAACTATGTCTAGTAGGACTTGACCAATAGGGAATGGAAATTAAGATCAAACCACCACTGTCACCAGAAAGGAATTTGTATCTGTTGAAACAAATTCCGTTTTAAAGTTACCTAAATTTTATTAATTCCTGTTCTTTCTTCCTTTATCAGCTTAGACAACTGAGAGGCTTTTGATAAGTACATGGAGAGTCAATAAGGTAGATCCCTATAAAAGAGAGGACTTAAAAAAGATTTAAAAGCCCCACAATTTACCAGGAAAGTAAATTTCTTTGGCTTTTGTTAACTCTGGTGTTTGGTTTCTTTATCTTCAAAAAGGGAATCTTATTATAAGTACTTATGAACAGGTTACCCTATAAAAGCACGATACTTCATATCACAGGGAAGATAACAGTAAAGCAGATACGCCTCTATGCTTCCGAGTAGGGCAGGCCCACAGGCACAGCTGGCACCTATGCAAATAACTGGTGCACTGGCCCGACCACACTGTGCTGTGGTGTAAGTCCACACCACGGTGCTGACCTTCCCGGCATGACACACCTGCCCCGATAGCCCTGATCACCCAGGTCGTTAGGATGTGATTGTGATATGCTATATGTGAAAGTGCTCTGTGAAGAACACACAGAACTAAATCATTATTGTTCTTCAAATTAAGCCTGGTAGTTAAGAAGGTAGCATCTGTAATCAACCTGCCTGGGTTGGTATCTGTGCTCTGCCACTTAGGCTGCGTAACCTTAGGTCAGTTGCTTAATCCTTTAAGCTCCATTCAGTAACTGTCAGGGGCTTGCACATTGCTCAGCACAGTACAAGACCACAGAAATGTTACAGGTATTAAAATTATTAATCCATGTTCACTGTACTTGTTAAAACTGTCAAGGTTATCAAAGCCAGAGAAAGCCTGAGAAACCATCATAGCCAAGAGACATGACTAGTATATGTAGTGTGGTACCCTGGGTAGGACCCTGAGGCAGATAAAGGGATTTAGGTAAAAGCCAAGGATACTGAAGATAGTATGAGCTGTAGTTAATCACAACATTAAATTTGGGACAAATATACCATGCTAATGTAGGATGTTAATAGAAGGGGAATCTGGGTCTGAGGTATGTGAGAACTCTCTGTGCTATCCTTATAACATGTCTGTAAAAGTATTCTAAAGAGTTTATTTATAAAAAATAGCATCATAAGCCCTGGCTGGTGGCATAGTGGATAAGGTGCTGGCCTGCGAACCCAAAGGTTGCTGGTTCGATTCCCAGCCAGGGCACATAATCAGGTTGCAAGCCAGGTCTCCAGCCAGCTCTGTAGCTGGAGGCAGGTGAAAGGCAACCATACATTGATGTTTCTCTCCCTCTCTGCCTCTCTTCCTTCCCCTCTCTCTAAAAATAATAAATAAAATCTTTTTTAAAAAAATTAAAAAAAAGAAAGAAAAATAGCATCATGAAGATATAATCATATCAAGAGGGTTGAAGAAGCACAAGAGAAAGTCAGTCAAATTAACCTTTGCCTGCACCACAACTTTTCAAGAAACAGAAACTGGCCAGGAGAATTTTCATTCAGATAAAAAAGAAAAGAAACCAAATTAAATGGCGTATATTCACTTATGTTCTTAACAACAAACAAAGCCATTTGATAAATAGCGAAGGTCAAGTCTGGTATTGCAGTGTGTTACCAGTGGGTGTATGATGTACAATAACACTGAGGATGATTTTTTTCTCTAATACATGAGTCTATCCTCTAAGAGATTAGGGGTGCATAGAAACTAAAATCTACCTCCAATTGGAGAGGGCTGTCGAGTACATCTTCTACTTTATTTTTCAAGAGATAGCAAGACCATTCTATCACAAGAACCAAAGACAGCCCAAACACTTACCCCATCCCTGCTTGTTCTTGCCCTTAAAATGAGGATGTCAAAACATGATGATTTTAATCACATTGTCAATATCCATGATCTCTTTTCTGGTAACTGCTGCTGGCTGGTGTCTCAGCTAGTCACTGGGAAAGACAGTGGGGCACTTCATGAAAAAGTTAAAGGAACAAGCAAGCCCAAGAACAGTTCTGCTTGGAGATGCTGCTCCAGGGCTCAGCTCCTTTTTGCCCTGGATCATCTTTTCCATTGTCAAATAGGAGATTCCAAGAGGGATTTATGTATTTCCAAATGAGACTGTAAATGCTCCAACTTCATAGAATGTTGAATCTGAGAGCAATCTTAGAGATCCTCAGTCCAATTCAACTCCACATCCTATGGGGAGCAAATAGAAATCCTGAAAATCATGCAGCTAGATGTAAGCACAATGGAAACTAGAGCCCTGTTTCCTGGCTTCTGGAGTGGCAAAAGTAGCTCTAAGAAGAGGCTTGTTCTCCTAAGCTCTTGAGCTACTAACCAGGGAGCTACTTCACTTTGTAAAGGTCACTGAAAAGAAGCGTGTTTTTTTTACTGTCTTGTTACTGCAGGCACCTTCCTACAGTACCTACAATGTTCGAGACAGAAGTAGTACAAGAGGGAGATGGGGAAACCTGGGTAGGAGACAGCCATTCCATACCAGCTAAAGTATGGGTTGGGCGATTTATAGGTAAAACTAAATTCCGGTTCCTGAAGTGCCCATTGGCACTGTCTGACCACATAGTCATCTCTCCCTACTCCTAAATTCCCTACATTTGATTCTTTCAGTACTGTTAAAATGGTAAGGGGAGGAGGGCAGGTGGCAGAGAATAGAGTGGGTCATTTGGCCTGGCCTGTTTAAAAGCCATAGTAAGGTCTCAAATCTCAGCACAAATTCATTGCCAACATTACAAGTGACATGTGACATGAATTAGCCCATTGTTATGAGTCACCAGTTTCCCTAAATCCAGCCACACCTCCTACCCAGCCCAATTTGACTCCTGTTGACCCATCAGTTGCTATCAACACCAGGAGACTTCGTAAATAAGTGTTTATTTTTAACAACGATATTCCCAAGAATCCTTTCAATGTTGAAATCTCAGGCAGCAAGCCTGCCTTTCTAGTTTCCCAGTTGAGATGGTTTCTAAATGCATTAATAATCCTCCCAACTTTGTTTTTTGTCATACTTTCTGTTTCTAAATATAAATATACAAGCATGTGTCCTAATTAACGTCTTATGTGACTGGTGTTCAGTCTGTGAGTTTGGATGACTGTTAAAGTGCTCTGTGGTTTTGTCCTTTTATTTCAAAAAATTCTTTTCCATGTTATGCCGTCTGTGGTTTATCTTCCTGCAGGCAGGAAACTCATTTTGTTGCTTGTTACTTTGGCTCATTTTTCCTCCCAGCTGGAGGATGAGGAGTTGAATATCCAGTTATGAGATGTGAAAGAGGAAGGTGGCTGCCCACTACAGAAACAGTTATTTAAAAGACTGTACCAACATTTCCAGTGTACTGATTGTCACTGATAGCTGAGGAACTATGAACTGTCTTATCTGGAAACATAAATAGCACAGCTTTCAACTATAAGCTATGCAGTCTCAGAAGATTGGCCAAGGCTTCAGGGCAATTTTTCAAAGCTTCTAGATTTCCATCTATTTTCCTTAGTCCTCACGTAAAGATTATCAACTTGGAGTTGCTAGACTCTAAGACCATGACTACAGAGATAAAATATGTTCACTGTCCCTCTCTAGGCTTTGCTCAGTCCCCCATAAATATGAAAAACAGAAGTGGAATGGCATTGAATGAAATAACAAATTATTGAATGTTTATCACTAAGCCAACTCAACTTCTTCCAATCTCATTCTTTCATTTCTGCTCTGTCTGGCATTGTCATGTCTTGATGGTTTTCCAGAAGCTGGTGAATTACTAGGAGACAGAGGAAATCCATTCATGTCAAGTCTAAGCCTTTTGCTCTCTATTTAGTCTCATCTTTGATCAACATGTGATAGAAACTCTAGCTTTCACCAATTTTGGCTACACTGTGAGGGCTGACAGCAACCTTGCTTCTTTTACATCCTTATGATTGGTAACAAAGGATACACAGAACATTGAATGGGCTGATCCATGTGTTGAACTCTCAGACCATTAGAGTGATGGTAAAAACAATAGTGTAGTGAGAGGGCAAGATGCTGGAAAGGGGAACATCATTATTATGAGAATAACAGAAATAAAGTGATTGCCCTGTTCAGGGTGCCAAATCCCCTAGTGAGGGATGAGGGTCTTTGACAAAGCATCCTAACCACACCCCCTTTGAAGCTACGAATTTACTGCAAAATAAACTGGACAGGGAGATTTCTGCAGAGAGAGTTCTATCCAAGCTGCAGCACAGGAAGTAGAAAATCAAAATATAGTTCATAACACGAATCTCCCTCTCTTTATCCCCCAAAACACAGCCCCCCAAATAAACTGAGGTTTGGTAGCAGAAGCAAGAGAGTTCTGTTCTCTAATGTCTACTAGTAGGGTAATCATCCTTCCTCTTTTGCCCAGGACTGCCCTGGGTTAGTGTGAAAACTCCTGCTTCGCAGAAGCCCTGTAGCCCACGCCAGCTGGGAAGATTGGACACACTAAGCGAGAAAGAGACTGCGTACCTTTTAGCAACATGATCCTTGCTAGGAAGGAAATACAGCAGCTTTGCAGCTGGATTCAACCCATACTTAACGTTTCTAGGTAGTTGAGTATCGTGTTATCTGGAAGCACTGAGCATGGGGACCTGGGTTGAGGGAGATGAGGGTGCCCACAGCACCTCTCTGTTCAAGAGCTCCAGGTTTCTGGTACATTCTCTCATTTAGACTCATGTATGACGGAGGGGCATCTCTTCACTTTCCCTCCATTTTATAGATGGGGAAATGGCCCTGGGAGGCAGTGCATGTTGCTGGAGGTTTCCCAGGTACTAGCTGAGCCCACAAATTGAAGCTGGTTTGCTTCAATTTTCCACTGCCACATTATCTCCTCCTTTATGTTTCCAATAAAATAATGCTGAAGGGGACACAGTGTATTTCCACATAGGCTAAGCAGTGGTTTTCCGCCTCTGGAATTCACTTCCACATGAAGGTGGAGGCTTCCCACACTCAGAGCCCAGCAAGGACATCTGTATGCAAAGTCTCCAGTGGCAGGCCCAACATCCTGGAGAGGCTTGAAGGAGAAAGGAGAGGAGCTGTGCTCCTCAGGATGGGAGAGGGGCTTCCCTGTGAAAGCAGGTTATGCTCAGTGAGTGGATTAAACATTATTTTAGAGCGTAGTGCCTATAGAACCACAGAACCTTGTACTATGAACCAAACTAAAAGAATTAGAAATTAGAACTAAAGAACTAGGCAATGCATTCCCTCACGGAGTTTTGAATCAAACATTGAGAAAATCAAGAAATAAGCAAGAAAAAATCTGAGAGTAATAGAAGTTATGCAGGTTGTGATATCAAACAACACACAACAAAAATGACAACTTGAATTTACCTTAGTTGCAGGCTGCCTGGTTCCTTGTGCTTCCAGAACTCAGTCTAAACCGGAAAGTGCTCTGAATATTCATGGCTCTGCCCGATCCTTCAGGTTTCAAGTGTCTTTTCCCAAGGGACATTTGAAACTAAGGGGAGGCTAGGATTCTCTGTCATCTTCTCCTTGACACAGAAGTGAAGTTTTTCTGAAAGAAGAGCCTGTTTCTCACTGTGTGTGCATTTCACTGTGTGTGCATTTCACTGTCATTCCCTGGGCCAGGTTCTATGCTGTGCTGGGGATACAGAGATAAAGAACTAAATTCCTGCCTTTTGTGGCTTCACGGTCAAATCCTCTGCCTTCAAGAATTCCCTGGCCTAAGAGCATAAGACCTAAGCATAATAAGACTTAGGAAGCTAGAGGTTGAGGTGAGGGAAAGGTGAGGGGTGAAGTGAGGGGAGGGTGAGGACCCGGGAGGAGGCCAAGGGGACAGACACTACTGTCAGCTATAGATCGTCCCTTGCCCCACCCCGACCCCCCAACCCCAACCCCATCCCACCACGAGTCTCCAACCTACTGCCAAGCTCAGCTTCTTACTGTGTGGGTATCTCACAGGGACAAAGGCTCAGTTGTAACATAAAATAAGAGGCGTGTAAGATTGTGATATGCAAAGTAGTCATGTGGCCTTCATCCCCAAGACCTGGCACAGAGCTTCTAAAACCGTTGTACTTAGTCGTAAGTGTAAGAGAAGCATCTTTCGTTATTCCTAGTAAGCTTACTACCAGTTACACTAACAAGGTGACTATTGATGAGCCTTAACCTCTGGATGAAGGCTGCTTGCCAGAGGAAATAACTATTAGAGGGTTGGAACTTTCAGTCCCCACTCCTACCCACCCACCAGCCCCACCCCAAAGCTGGGGTTGGGGGAATGGGAATTGAGTTCATCACCAATGGCTAATGATTTCATCAATCATGCCTGCATAATGGAACCTCTATAAAAATCCTAAATAAAAGGATTCAGAGAACATTCAGGTTGGAGAACACATCTGCAAGCCAGGAAGGTGGCGCACCCCGAACTTCACAGGGACAGAAGTTCCTGTGCCCAGGACACTTCCAGACCTTTCCTGTATGTGTACCTCTTCATCTGGCTATTCATGTGTGTCCTTTATAATATCCTCTGTAATAAATACTGCTAAGAGCAAGTAATGTTACCCTGGGATCCATGAGTTGCAGTAGCAAATATTGAACATGAGGAGGAGGTGGTCATAAGAGTCCCCAATTTGTAATCAAGTCAGACAAACGTCTGGGGATCCTGGGGACCCATTACCTGAAATTGGCATCTAAAGTGGGAGGAAGTCTTGCGGGGTGAGGCCTTCACCTGTGCTGTGGGCACTTTGGCTAGTGTCAGAATTGAATGAAATTGTAGGAAATCTGATCAAAGTCCAAAGAAAACTTGCTTGGTGTGGAAAACCCACACATTTGGTGTCAGAAGTGTTATGTCTACAGCGAGGATGTCATCCATGATTTGCAAGTTGGTTTAATAAATGAAATTTGAGTTCTGATACCACAGGGTAAGTATTTGGTAACATTTATAATAACAATGGTGACCATGTTAACAGTGAACGGCACCAGATGTTGCCAGTTAGACTTCAGTTTTAAGAAAGAATTCAACAGCGAGAACGCAAATATAAGAGAAAGTTTATTTAGAAAGTCACTGAGGTAGAAGAAGTGAGTCGACTGGGCAGTTACAGAGGCAAAAAAGGAAAAAAAAGACCCTTGGATCTTAAGGGGAAAAAAGCAAAGGTACACACCTTGAGGGAAGAAACGGGGAGGAAAAATGTGAGAGAAAGAGAGAACGCAAGCAAGCTCGCTAGATCCTTCACCTAGGGGGTGTTTATGTGGAGGATCTCAATAGAACAGTCATCAGCATTGGTCGGTGCTGGGATAGGCGGTCATTAGTCAGCCATGGTGTCTTTCCATCTGGGTTTGCTTTCTGGGCCTGCAGCTGAAATGTAACTGAGCCCAAGATGTTATCTCTATTTTGACTGAAGCTCTATCTCTGTGGTCAACAGACCCAAGGCCCTGTTCCTAAGATTATGTGATGCAGGCCAGTACCTCATGCTTAAGGGAGTGGATGTGAAAGTACTTATTCAGCAGTCATAAGAGGCTATTTTCTGTGCCCTTGTTTCTCCTCTAAGTGGGGAGGGGGTCTATCACATGACTAGCAACATGCCAGGGAAGGAAAGGTCAGGGGAGGGTCTGCCCCACTTGACAGTGATATGCTAGGGGCAAGGTCCCCCCTATGCTACTTGTTTTTCCCTGTTTTGCCCATTGCTAGGGGCCTAGAGCTTTGCGCCCTGGTGACCTGTACCTGTCCTATTGTTCCTACTCTGACCCTGCCTGTGTGACTGCCTAATAGATCAATGCTAGTTGCCACCTTCAAAACAACTGAAGACAATACCTGTATAGTGAATATATCTGACTCGATCAACCAAAACTAGATGCTGTGACGGAACCTTCACCACCCACTCCTGAAGACCATGAGAAACGGAAACCCTGCTACATACCTCAAACTCCAGGCCTTCTTGTGCAAGCTGCAGAGGAGTTCTGTGATGTGCTGGCCTAGGATCTGCCATGCAGTCATATGTTCTCATAGGATGGCTTGTTTCTGTCAGAGTACTTATGCTAGTCTTTAATACAGCCTTACCAGATCTGGGCTAGGTCTATTTTTATTCTCCCTTCTTCCCTGGCACAGTGCCTCAGGAAGGAGTATACTCATAGATGCTTAATAAGCATGTATTAAATGAGTAAATGAACAACCAAAAGAAAGAGATTGATTAAATGATCTCCCCTGGAGGTATTTCAGTAAGAAATAGAAGAACAATCTAGGAAATTCCCCAGCCAGGAGAAAATCAGGTAGGCTCCATTTATCACAGAATGCACGGTTTGGCAGAAGCAGTTGATCAGGGGGGAAAAAAATCCAAACAAGTGTTAGTGAGAAGTATAGTGATGAGCTTATTTTTCTTTTCATAAAAATCAGCCAAGCTGGGGATCTGGGGGAGGCGCCAGTTGGTGTAATCAAGCCGCAAATTAAGTGCAAGACCAGCAGATTGGGTAGGTCCAGTCGCACAGAAGCCCCATTCCAACCCACCAACCTAATTATAGCAGACGCCCTACCCAGTGCTATTCGCTATTTGTCACCAGAGGCACTGGCCAGATCAATTTAGGGACATGAAAAACAAAACAGCATCCTTGCCAAAGTCCTAGAATTTCCAGGCCTTGTGGTTTCTAGTCAAACCATTCGTAAAGGATTACAGGCTTCCATTACCTTTGTGGTTTCAATCTACAGTGAGTCCAACAGAAAGGGAAACCTCAAGCCTTCGCCGTCTGCAAGTGGGGAAAGAAGGCCTGAGGCTGGGCCGCTGCGCACGGCGGACCCAGGCCTCCGCGGCAAATGCCATGCTTCCACTGCAGCCCGGGGCCTGAGCCAGGCACTGCAGCTCCTTCCTCTGCCCACTGGGCTGGGGAAGGGAAAGCGGGGTTTACGTTGGAGACCCTCTCCCAGGGAAGCCATGTGATTTAATGAACCTTTGGAAAAGGTGTCACTTTTACCTCTGCAAATGACCCTTCAGTATTTATCATGTGCCTCGGGACCCGGCACATTTCTTCTAATACCAAATAAAGTAGAGCCTCCCTCACATGAATCTTAAGGTCTGCGGGTTTTTCCGTGGGGGTCTGCTTGCCTTGAAATTTCTATCCTGCTTATCTGATAGGGTGAAGGATGAGGCTTCTTTGCTGGTCTGTTACTATCCCAATCTACGAAAATAGAAGATTTCTTCAAAACTGGTCTCCATTGCCCTGGCTGGTGTGGCTCAGTGGGTTGAGTGTCAGCCTTGGAACCAAAGGGTCGCTGGTTCAATTCCCAGTCAGGGAACATGCCTGGGTTGCAGGCCAGGTCCCCAGTTGGGGGAACGTGAGGCAACCACACATGGAAGTGTCTCTCCCTCTCTCTCTCCCTCCCTTCCTCTCCCTCTGAGACTAAATAAATATAATCTTTTAAAAATTTATCTCAATTTATGTCAATCACAAATAACTTTTGCCAGCATGATCATCTAAGAGATGAAAGAGAAAGCATTTAATCTGTGCTTTGGACTGTGGGAGAGGGGATGGGGAGAGTGGGGTAAGGGAGAGCAATGGGGGTGGGGAATGAAACAATTGTATTACAACAGTAATTTTTTTAAAATGAAAAATACTCTGCGCTTTAGTCTATTGCTTCCCAAAAAGTATTTCAGTCCATGCTGATGTGTCCCTTACATTTCTTTCTTTTACCCATGTTAGACACATGCTGGCCACATCGCTGAAGGGCCTTTAATTTCACAAATGTGTTCTGGAGTCTCATTCAGAACCATATTTCTTGGTTGTTGACAAAATCTGAGACCAATGAAAAATGGTTAAGTAAACTATGGAGAATCTAAGTAATTCCTTTTTTAAGAGCTTTTAATGACTTAGTAAATATATATGTGTCAAAGAAATCAGGATAAAAATTGTATATATGGTATGATCTTAACCATATCCATAAAAGAAGGGAAAGCAGCAACATATTATGAGATTAGGATTAATATTTATTCTTTGCCATGCAGATTTTTTGTGTATTTTTAAATTTTTCACAGGAAATATGCATAACTTTATTTAAAAATATTTTCCTCATTATCTTCTAATGTATATGACAAGTGAGTCTCAAATATAATAGAATTTCTATTCAACATACTTTGAGAATTTAAGTCTTTTAAAAACACAAAGACATGAATAAACACTTAATTCAGAAATGCATACTAATACAAGCATTTATATATTAAATATTTTAAAGTATATAAATGTAATAACTATATTTAAATATATATTTATATTATGTATATTAAATAGTTTTGTATATTAAATGTATATCAATATATTTTAAACGTGTTATCTCACTAACTAAAACCCTTTTTCCAAAAGTAATCACTGCTAACTATTTGAGCTATAAACTTTTCCATATTTACATATTTGTATGTTTTATATTTGCATATATATGGGTTTGGGTTTCTTTACATTAATGGATTCATATCATATGTAATTTCTTCATAACTTTATTTTTCTGAGTTAACAATATGTCAGAAGTTGAACTTTCATCTCTATATAAAGAGATCTCTTTTTTTTTTTAACTGCCCTGTGATTATACAGCATTGGTGTGTGGTAATGTATTCATCCATTCCCTTACTGATACACACTGGCTGAGTCCAAGTTATTACTACTACACTGTTTGGTGTACAAACAACTAATTGTACGTTCAACAATGTTCGCTAAAATACAATTAACTTTTACACATAACTTTGTGCACATATGAAACTATCTTGGAAGGTTAGGTTTCTAGAAGTAGAAATTCTTGGTGAAATGTCATGTATTGTACATTTCAATTTATAGTTAGCATTGAGGAATTGTCCACCAAAAAGATCATATTAAACTAACTCTTCAATTGATAAGCATAAGTGTGTTCTTAGTTAAACTTTTCAGATTTTGAATGAGGGCTTTCTCCCAGTTTCTGATTAGTATGATTTGAAGGTCATCAAGGCAATAATCAAAACACCATCCAGTCCCTTGACACAAAATGACATTACAGTAAGCTTAAGCATTAAGAAAACAGGGCTATTCTGGGAATGACTGAACAATTGTTAACATTTAAAGAATTAAAATACAATGATCGACACTTCAGTTCTACCAATCGTGGCTTAATAATGCTGAAATGATTCAGAAAATAATTCTTTATTTTATAATGCCTGAAAGGAAAATGTAGCCACTTGCATTTCCTCACTATGTGTGTTTTGCATTAATGGACAGAATCCACCATCCTGATGATTAAAAGCAGCTGAGAAATGTTGCATCTAGGACAGCTTTGCGCCTGAAATGAAGCTGTGACAGGAATCTGAAAAGGCCCACTCAGTAAGGAAGCCGAACGGTGGCTTCCTCCCCCAGCCCTTCTCCACTTAGAAAGGACAGCATTTCTCTGCTGTTACACATGGTCACATTTCCTCCAAGTGCTGGCAATGTACTTCATGCACATGGTTTCGCTTCCTAGTCACTTCTTAAATTTTTAAAAAATTATTTACTTATGTAATAAATTACAGACACCCAGATACCTACTATCCAGATTTAGAAAACCGTACTATTTTTCGTAATTTGCTTCAAACCTCTCCTTAAAGAAATAAGATCTTACTGTTGAATGCTTAAATTTTCAGTCTAATTTTCTCTCAGGCTCCCCCACTGTGAGGTAACCTCCATCCTGAAGGAAGTATAGTTATTTTTTCCATTCATGATTTCTATTTTCACAACATATGTATAAGTCCCTTGAAATGTACAGCATTATTTTTTATTTTTTTAATTTACAAAAATAAAATCATGCTACAGATATTCCATATCTGATCATTTTTACTCAAAAAAATTTCCAGGTAATTACTTAATGTTGATAGAAGTAGAGTCAATTTATTCACATTAATTGTTGACTTGTATTCAAGTACATGATTATACAAATATATAACTATTATCTATTGATTTATATTTAATTGGCTTCCAGAATTTTTCTATTCCAAGCATTGTGGGTTTTAGTGCTATTGTGCCTGGAATCAAAAATATATATCATTGTAATTTTTTAATTTAAATTTATTAAATTTCTTTTTTTTATTGTTGTCCTATTACAATTGTCCCCCATTGTTCTCCCCTGCCCCAGCCAACTCCCACCCCTCTCTCACAATCCTTCCCCCTGCGTTTACCATGATTGTGGGTCATTTATACTCTTTTATTTTTAAGATTTTATTTATTATTTTTAGAGAGAGAGGAAGGGAGGGAGGAAGAAAGGGAGAGAAACATCAATGTGTGGTTGCCTTTTACCTGCCTCCAGCTAAGGATCTGGCTGGAGACCTGGCTTGCAACCTGGTTATGTGTGCCCTGGCTGGGAATCAAACCAGTAACCTTTGGGTTCGCAGGCTGCCATGTTATCCACTGTGCCAACAGTCAGGGATACACTAGTTCTTTAACTAGGCCCTTCCCCTTCTTTTCTTCCCTTCTCCCTGTCTCGCCCTGCCTCCCCTCTGGTCACTGTCAGCCTATTCCTTGTTTCCATGCCTCTAGTTCTATTGCACTTGTTTGTTTGTTTTGTTCATTAGTATCCTGTATTAAGTGAGATCATATGGTATTTGTCTTTTGGCACCTGGCTTATTGAAGAGCATTATACCCTCCAGTGCCATCCATGCTACCACAAAGGAAGGAGTTCTTTATTTCTGCTGCGTAGTATTCCATTGTGTAAATGAACCACAGTATTTTGATTCACTCATCCACTGATGGGCACTTAGGCTGTTTTTAGGACTTGGCTATTTTAAGTAGTGCTACTATGAACATAGGGGTGCATATGTTCTTTTGAATTAATTTTTCAGGATTCTTCAAGTATAATCCTAGCATTGGAATCACTGGATCAAAAGGCAGTTCTACTTTTTATTTTTTAAATAGGAAATTCTATACTGTTTTAAACAGTGGCTGCACCAGTTTACATTCCCACCAGCAATATACCAGGGTTCCCTTTTCTCCACATCCTCACCAGCACTTGTTGTTTGTTGATTTATTAAGGAAGGCCATTCTGACAGGTATGAGGTGGTATCTCATTATGGTTTTAATTTGCATCTCTCTGATGGCTAGTAATGTTGATCATCCTTTCATTTGCCTATGGGCCCTTTGTATGTCCTCCTCAGAGAAGTGTCTGTTCAGGTCCTTTCCCCATTTTTTAATTGGGTTGTCTGTCTTCCTGGCGTTAAGTCGTATAAGCTTTCTATATATTTTGGAGATCAAACCCTTGTCCAAGGTATCATTGGCAAATATGTTTTCCTATGCAGCTGGTTCCCTTTTCATTTTGCTGATGTTTTTTTTAGCTGAACAGAAATGTTTTAGTTTGATATGGTCCCATTTGTTTATTTTTTCCTTTATCTCCTTTGCCTTAGGAGATATATCAGTGAAAGTATTGCTATGTGGGATATCTGAATCTTTACTGCCTATGTTTTCCTCTAGGACTTTTATGGTTTCACAGCTTACATGTCTTTGCTCTATCTTGAGTCTATTCTGGTATATGGTGTAAGATGGTGATTGAGTTTCTTTTCTTTTCTTTCTTTCTTTTTTTTTTTTTTTTTCCAGCTCCCTGTCTAGTTCTCCCAACACCACTGTTGAAGAGGCTATTTTTACCCCATTTTATGCTCCTGCCCCCTTTTTCAAATATTAATTATTATAGAGACCTGGGTTTATTTCTGGGCTTTCTATTCTATTCCAGTGAACTATATGTCTTTCCTTATGCCAATACCAGATGGTTATGATTACAGTGGCCTTATAATATAGTTTGATATCTAGTATTGTAATTCCTCCTACTTTGTTAATCTTTCTCAAGACTGCTGAGGCTATTCAGGGTTGTTTTTGGTTCCACATAAATTGTTGGAGTATTTGTTCTAGATCTATGAACTATATTATTGGTATTTTAATAGAGATTGCATTGAATCTATAGATGGCTTTGGGTAGTATGGACATTTTAATGATGTTAATTCTTCCATTCCAAAAACACAGTATATGCTACCCTTTTTTTCTTTCTTTCTTTCTTTTTTTTTCTTAATTTCTTCCTTCAGTGTTCTGTAGTTTTCCAAGTACAGGTCTTTTATTTCCTTGATTAAGTTTAATTCCTAGGTACTTTATTTTTCTTGTTGCTATAGTAAATGGAATTTTTTTCTAGTTTCTATCTCTGATATTTCGATGGTGGTGTACAAAAATGCCTTCAATTTCTGAATATTGACTTTGTATCCTGCTATTTTGCCAGATTCACTTATTAGGTTGAGTAGTTTTTTGGTGGAGCCTATAGGGGTTTCTATGTACACTATCATGTCATCTGCAAATAATAACAGTTTTACTTCTTCCTTTCCAATTTGGATGCCTTTTATTTCTTTTTCTTGTGTGATTGCTGTGGTGAGCATTCCCAAAACCGTGTTGAATAGCAGTGGAGAAAGTGGATACCCTTCTCACTGACTCTGGGCTTTTAAATTTTTTATTGATTTTTTAAGCCCTGACTGGTGGCTAAGTGGATAAGGCACCAGCCTGTGAACCCAAAGGTCACTGGTTTGATTCCCAGCTAGGGCACATAACCAGGTTGCAAGCCAGGTATTCCAGCCAGGTCTGTGGCTGGAGCCAGGTGAAAGGCAATCATACATTGATGTCTCTCTCCCTCTCTGCCTTTCTTCTTTCCCTCTCTCTAAAAATACTAAATAAAATCTTTTTTAAATAAATAAATAAAATTTTATTGATTTTTAGAGAGAGAAAATGAGGAATAGAGCAACATAACTTTGTCATTCCACTTATTTCTATTCACTGGTTGAGTTCTGCATGTTCCCTGACTGGAAATCTAACCTGTAATCCTGGCATGTTGGGACAGCACTCTTACCCATTGAGCTATATGGCCAGGGCCCCAACTTGGGCTCTGTTCTTCTTTTTCTAGTTCCTTCAGATGTAAGGGTAGATTGTTTATTTGAGATTTGTCTCATTTTTTGAGGAAGGCTCATGTTGCTATAAACTTTCCTCTTGAATGTTGTTTTTGCTAAATACCAAAGATTTTGGTATGTTGTATTTTTATTTGCCTCCATGTATTTTTTATTTCTTAATTGACCAAATAGTTTCCCAGTAGCATGTCATTTACTCTCCCCATATTTGTGATTTTTCCAGCTTTTTTCTTGTGGTTGATTCTAATTGCATACAGTTGTGGTCAGAAAAGATGTTTGGTATGGCGTCAGACTTCTTAAATTTATTGAGACTTGTTTTGTGTCCCAGCAAATGGTCTATCCTAGAAAATATTCCATGTGTACTTGAGAATAATGTATAATCTGTTGTTTTTGGATGTAGTGTTCTATATAAAAAAGCTATTAAATCCATCTGATCTAATAAATCATTTAAGGCCAAAGTTTGTTTGCTTTCTCTCTGTTTGGATGATCTATCCATTGTTGTTATGGGGTATGAAGTCTCCTCCTATTATATACCTATTTCTCTCTTTAGATATGTTAATAATTATTTTATATATTTTGGTGCTCTTAAATTGGGTACTAAAATATTAATAAATGTTACATCATCTTAATGATTGCCCCTTTTATCATTATATAATGTGCATCTTTGAACAATTTAATAGAATGAGGTTATAGATTCCAGGCCAACTGTTATTTACTTATTACCTTCGGGGGTCAATTCTAAAGAAGAAAGATGCTCCCCAACTTGGGGTCCTAGTCAACCATGTACCTCAGATCCTAAAGTACCAGCTTAGAAGAACAGAGAGGGCAAACGTCAAACTGAAAGTAGAAACAGATAACCTTAAATGGCTTTTTCAGATTCACTTTCCAGAGAAATGATTAGGGAAATATTCGGTATTAACTTTAGTAAGAATAAGCTTGCCCAGAAAAACAAAAAACAAACAAACAAACAAAAAAAACAGATTGTCTTTCATGCATCTATACTGCATGACCATCAGTGAATAAAAGAAAGGCAGCGTGAATATGATGGTCTTCACATAGCTGAAACCCAGTTTGGCTTGAATTTTGGGGCTTGGTGCTGAATATCTTCCATTTGTCTTCTCAGATTCATTTCCTACCCTGCTACAACCCCAGGAGACTAACATGTATGGATTCCATCAAAGGGTTCCATTGATATCTGACTTCTCATTAGGTTCAGACAATGGAAGCCTCCAACAAGAGGGCAGATGGCAGGAGAAGAGTAAATTCTGAGTATTCCATCACTTGCTGCTCTGTTGGTGATTCTGCCATTGGCGTCTCCCTCTAGTGAAGGCAACAGTTCCTGTTGGACAGCCTTAGCTATACACTTTTTTCTGTCTGGATTCAGCAACCTGCCCTTCAGACCTCAGGGTAGCACTACCTTTATCTTCTGTTGCTTTCCCCAAATCCTGCCCTCACCTTTATTAAATTCTCCAAATAGCCCAAATGTATTGTGTTGAACTCTGACTGCTACAGATGCTGTACATTGCCATGTCATTCTGATCCTATTTTCCCATTCCCCATATGTGTGGTAAAAGGAACGGGAAGGAGGAGATGTTACAGTTTCTTGCCATAGCTTCCAACATAAAGCTTTGGGCATCCCTACTTGGGGATTTCATAAGTAAATTGCTCTGGAGTAACAAGATCTCAGGTTTTAAGTAATAGACCCCAACACTGAGGTCTTCTGCCCATGTGAACTCTCCAAGTTTACCACCATTTCTCTCCCCTGACAAGTGGTGACTAGCTGGGAATTGAACCCAATTGTATAGGGCAAGCAAATTATAAACTAGGTCACTAAATCTGAAGAGGCAGGGAAGACAGTGGGACCTAAGACATAGGGCCAAAACAGAGAAATAGGGAGACTCAATAAACTAGGCACTGAAAGTAGGTAAAAGGGGACTGAACTGGAAAAGTGCCTCAGCATGTTTCTTCTATTGTTCCCAGGTTTACTTGTGTGGACATGGTATATTTAATGGGCTAAAGGAACTGGACAAGGTTCTCCTAGAATTTTCCAATGTTTTTCTTCTTAAAAATCCAAGATATTTCTCTCAGGCTCCCCCTTAGTGGTTTCACACTAATTTCTATGGAACTCTATGTTCCATAGAGGTACCACAGGGCTTCTTGGGGGTTAAGGGAGCTGAGTAGTTGGGGCTCCAGGTCAGCAGCAGCCCCTAGTCCCATCCACTCAAATTGCTCTTTAGTTTCTAAGGTAGGTCCTATGTAACATTTAATATTTTAAAGGAAGGAAGGAGGAGTCTGTCACTTAAAAAATAATTTTTTAAAAAAAATTAGAATCGCTGCTCCTCTCTCTTCCCTTTGATCCACATAGTCTCCTTAGGGTTTGCAGGATCCTAAGGCTACAGACAATTTCATGATTCTTCTCTTCTCTATTACTTGGCCACTTGCAGAATGGAGGTGGAAGTGCAAAATGATTCAAAAGCTGAGCATCTCAAAGTGGCAGCAACCCTAGTAGTCAGCTCCTGTAATCTTCTGTTTTGTTACAGTATTCTTCATAGGGGAACAACCATTCTCTACATAATAATGTCCCAAGAACAGGGATTTCTCAACATAATAAGAGCAGCCCTTATCATCTAACAGCTCTACTATGTCTGCTGTTATCTGATCCCAAGTTACACCTATGTAGGACTTGGGTTATTTTGTCTTGCGGACACATGTAAAATGAGTCTACATGGCAGTGCTTCCAACACTTAAAAACAACTATTAAAAAGTCAGTCTTTTCTCCAATCTAAAATTTCCATTTAAGTTATTTACTATACTTTTATGAGTCCTTATTTAATCCCTGCCCATGTTAAGAAGCAAGGACAAACCTGGAATGACTCTAATGTGGTGTGACCAAGAAAAGTAGGACTAACCTGGATATCACACTATTAGTAAGAGCCTAAACTGTTGTTACCTTATTCCTAGCAGCCCATCACATTTAGGGTTCATTTACAGATTGTAGTTTTTAAAAATCTGCGTTTAAGCCACCCATATTCCTCTATTTTGTTCTCAGCTAAGCGCTGAGGTATTTTTCTTTTGTGTAAATGTAGGATTTCTTACTTATCTCTATTCTATTTCATTCTACCAGTTTCAGCACATCATTATAGCTTGTTGAAATCTTTTCTTTTGATGTTGATTCCATTCTCCAGCTTAGTTTTGTGACATACCCGTAGTTACTGAATCAGAAAGTTAATTTATAGTACTTTACTAGCATCACAATGGGTAACATCATGATGTTACCCATCAAAGTAACAGATTAGTCAGTATATAAGAAAATGATTGGCAGTATAACTCATTAATTGTTTAAGGGGAATAAATAAACCTTAAAAAAAAAAAAAAAAACAAACACATTACAACCATTACATCATGATACCCAAAGGAAAAATATCAGGTCTGCATTACAAGGGATACACAGTTGGGAAACTAGGAAATGTTAGCCAGTGAACTGAATCTGCTGTGAGGATCGGCAGAGGCAGGAGCAGAAATGTTATTCCCAGACCCTTGGGGCATGACAGCATCAGGTCAAACAGCAGAGAATGCTGCCTTGATCCTTTCTAACCCACTAAGTTTCCAGAAAACAAGAAAACTGGATTAAACTGAAGGACTGTCACTGGGTGGGGCCAGAAGGAAGCAAAGAGGCTTTTTGCCTCCAGGACAGAATGGAATGATTTGTAACAGGCCAAAAGTCATGTTGATAATAACCAGAAAAGTTTGATTAGATACAGAAAAAGTCACGTATTACAAGGGGCCAGAGAGCATCAGAGCAGTGAGGACTAGAGGGAATATAAGAAAGAAAAAATTCTAGCCCTGGCTGGTGACTCAGTTGAAAGGCATAGGCCTGCAAACCCAGAGATCCCTGGTTTGATTCCCAGCCAGGGCACATAACCAGGTTGCAAGCCAGGTCTCCAGCCAGGTTCTTAGCTGGAGGCTGGTGAAAGGCAACCATACATTGATGTCTTTCTTCCTCTCTGCCTCTCTCCCTTCCCCCTCTCTAAAAAAATAATAAATAAAATCCTTTAAAAAAAAAAAAAAAAAAAGGAAGAGAAAATTCTCTAAACCCTGGAATTTATCTTTACAATATCTATGAATATGGAGCCAGGTTTCATTTCTGACACTACAGTAAACACTGAAGATACATCAGCAAACAGAATAAAGCTCCATCTTAAAATGCTTACATTCTAGGGGAAGGAGAAAGGCAATAAACAAATGAATGTATAAAACAGTAGACAGCACAATGTATGTGGAGAAAAAGGAAGTAGGAAAAGTGGAAATGAAGAGGGTGTTGTGTAATTTTTTATAGAATAGTCAGGAAGAGCCCTTTAATAAGGTGATTTTTGAGTCATTGAAGGAAGGATATTCTCTAACATCCTTGTAGCCCTGGTTTTAGGATTTGATAAAAGAAAAAAAAAAATGTCTAAACAAATTAGACTATATATATATGAAAGATAAAAGAGGATGAATAGAATAGTAAAACCTTAACTAGATGTTTATCTCCAAATATTTCCCCTCTGAGTGAGTTTCCTTTACACATCTAGCTAGAGATATATTATGGAGGCTGCAGGAAAAAAATTGATAAAATTCAAAATCATTAATAAAACTCAACAAATTAGCTATAGAAGAAATGTACCACAACATAATAAAATCCATATATGACAAGTCCAGAACTAACATCATACTCAATGGTAGAAAGCTAAAAACTTTTCCTCCATGGGACAGAGGGGAGCAAAAAGGGGATGGATGTAATACAACAACAATAAAATTTAAAAAAAAAAAACTTTTCCTCCAATATCAGGAGTGAGATAAGAATGCCCAGTCTCACCACTTTTATTCAAATAACATTAGAAGCCCTAGCCAGAGCAATTAAGCAAGGAAAAGGGATAAAAGGCATCCAAATTATGCAGCAAGCAATAAAATTGTGTTTGCATATGACATGAACTTATACACAGAAAAATCTAAAAATCTTTTAGAACAAACAAATTGAGGGAAATGTCAAGATATAAAATCAACATATAAAAATCAGTTACATTTCTATACACCAACAAAAACTATCAAAAAAGGACATTAAGAAAATAATCCTATTTACAATAGCAACAAAAAGAATCAGGAATAAGTTTAATGAGGTAAAAAACTATGCATCGAAAACTACAAAACATTAATAAAATAAATTGAAGAAACATATAAATGAAAGACATCCATGTTTATAGATTGGAAGAATTAATATTGTTAAAATACCCACTCTACACAAAGCAATCTACAGATTTATTAAATCCCTATAAAAGTTCCAGTGGCATTTTTCACAGAAATAGAGAAAAATTGTCCTAAAATTTATATGAAACAAAAAACTGAATAGCTAAAGCAATTTGAACAAGAAGGACAAAGATGGAGGCATTGCAAAGCTGTTATAATCAAAATTGTATGGTATAGGCATAAAAACAGACACATCGAATAAGATACTTAGGAACAGAATAGAGAGCCCAGAAATAAACCCATAAATATACAACTAACAAACTGGATATCCACGTGCAAAAGAATGAATCTGGACCCCTGTGGTACACCATGCACAAAAGTCAACTCAAAATGGATTAAAGACTTAAACTAAGATCTGAAACCATAAAATTAGAAGAAAAGGAAAAAACTCTTTGACATTGGTCTTAGTAACAGTTTTTTTTGTTTTGTTTTTTGGGGGGTGGGGGTGGGTGACACCAAAGTACAAGAAGCAAAAGCAAAAATAAGTGAGGCTACATCAAACTAAAATGTTTCTGCACAGCAAAGGATATGATTGACAAAATGAAAAGGCAGCTTACAGAATGGGAGAAAATATTTGTAAACCATCAATTTGGTAAGGGTTAATATCCAAAACATAAAAAGTGATTTTTGAGAACTTGTACACCAACTCAATAGCAAATAATAATAATAATAATAATAGATTAAAAAGTGGGTAAAGAATCTGAAGAGACAATTTTCCAAAGAAGGCATATAATTGTCTAATAGGTATATGAAAGATGCTCAACATCACAAATCATCAGGAAAATGCAAATCAAAACCAAATGGGATATTACCTCACACTTGTTAGGATGACTATTTCCAAAAAGTCAAAAGTTAACAAGTGTTGGAAAGAATTTGAAGAAAAGGAACCCTTGTACACTGTTGATGGGAAAGTAGATTGGTGCAGCCTCTATGGAAACAGTTTCAAGGTCCCTCAAAAAATTAAAAACAGAAATACTGTATGATCCACTTCTGGCTATTTATCCAAAAAATGGAATCACGACCTCAAAGAAATGTCTGCACCTCCATGTTCATTGAAGCATTATTTACAAGTCAAGATATAAAAACAACCTAAGTGTCCACCAATAAATGAATGAATAAATAACCTATGGTATATACATTATAGAAAGGGTGGGAAAAAGAAAAAGGGAAATAGAATATTTGTGTCCCCACAACTAGTTTATCTATGAGTTGACTGTAACCTAACTTCTATTATTGTAAGATTATTCTTCTTATTTTGATACTGGCCCAACTTCAGGTAAAAATATTTCTCAAAAATTGGCTATGAAAATTGCAGAATTAAAGTCTTATAGGCAAAGAAAATTACACAAAAGCAACCTGCCCTACTCCAGCCCCAGTTCCAGTCCAGTCCCAAAACCTACTGTGTGCAAAACTTTGCTCCATTATCACACCAACAAGTCACTCAAAAACCTTGAGCAAAAAGAAGAAAGCATCATAGTTCTTGACCTCAAACTGGAATAATGCCTGACTGCCTCTATTTCTTTTTAGTTCCTTTCCAGTCATGAGTAGCCACTCAAAGAATAAAGTAATGGCTTAGGTGCAGGAACCAAATTACCTAGCTTTGAATCCCTCTTCCACATCCTTATTAGTGTGATCATAGAAAGTGCTCTGCAAAAAGGGGATGGATGTAATACAACAATAAAATCAAATTTTAAAAAAAGTGCTCTGAAGTCTTATGATTGCGATTCCTCGTCTTTAAAATGGTGATAATTATTGTATTCACCTCACAAGGTTTTTACGAGAATTAAGTGAGTAAATAATCACAAAGTGAACATTTAATAAAATTAGCTACTACTGTTAATTACCATAAAGTACTAGGTACTGGAAAGGACTTTGAAAACCCAGACTTCAATGCAAATGTACATTTTATGAATGAAGGCTTGGTGACCAAGAATCAATAGGGAGGCTCACTCTCTTCAGGCTGTGCTAGTGAATTGTCTGTATCAGGTGTCTGGAGGTACTTAAGAGACAAGAATGGAGATAGTCTGAGAAAGAACATTGTGTGTCATTGGTAATTTTGAGGAGAACTCAACTTCAGGAAGATGAAGGCGATGAATGGTGCCATCTTCCACTCACCAGGTAATAAGCTAATGGGTGGAGGGAGTCCTACAGCCCCAGTGAAATTTTCCTTGGGAGAGTTCTTTTTTTTTCATGGTGTTTTCTTATAACTGGCAGTTGGCAGAAGTTATAATGAGGTTTAAAGTGAAACCATCATATAAATAAGCTGTGTAGTTTTAGTTTTAAAATGTTACTCTTTACATGAGAGGCTTTTAGGGAATGACTTTGGGTGAGGTTATCAAGGACAGCGCCACTGTTGATACTCCATACCATGCCTTATGCCTTATGTAATTTTTATCTTCTACTAAAGATGCCGGTGATGTGTATTCAATGCCTTGGGCATAGTGGGGGTGCTGGACTGCAAGGTAGAAGGCCTGCATTCCAAGTCTGGCTGCTAGTGAGGCTTTGAAGTCACTTAAGTTCTCTAGGTCTCAACTTCCAAGTGTGTCAAATGTGGAGTAAGATTCCATACCGCTAATTATACTTGTAGCTCTCATAGTCTGCCAGCCTGTATAATATGCCCTATCTGGGGTGTCCATTAATCATTAATTGAATCACATATTGACTTAGTCCTTTATTTAATATTTGATTTTTTAAATTTCATTTGTTATAAAAATGTTTATTACACAAAAAACAAAAAAGTTACAAATATTTATGCATCTATCATCCAGATTTAAGATGTTAATATTTTGCTATATTTAATCCAGATTTTTAAAAAAGAAACAAAACACTACAGATATAAATTCTACTTCTTTTCTTCCTGGGAAATAGCCACTATCATTCAATTAGTCTATGTTGTCAAGATACAGTATTATTTTAATTTGTTTTAATATACAGAAATAATCTATAAATTTCCTTATTTTTGTTGAACTTTATATTTTCCAGGTTTGTCACATAGCAAACTATGGAATTAGATATTTACTCATTTAAACAGTGGCTTAGTATTCCATTATATGACTATACCAGTTTCTCTATCCCCATTAATGGCCTTTTAGATGCTATCCAACATTATGCTGTTAAAAATAACCAACTATGTAGAAGTCTTCTTGAGCACATGTCTGAGAGTTTCCCTAAGTTAATTACCTAGAAGCAGAATTACTGGTGGCAGGGTAAGTTTATATTCAGCTTTTCTAGATAATATAAAATTGCTTTCCAAGGTGTTTATAGATATTGATTCTCTTATCAGTACTATACGACTACTTGTTTAACCTCATCCTTGCCAGCAGGTGTGTTGTAAGACTTTAAATTTTTTTAATCCTATTGGTATGAAATAATATTTTCTTAATATTTTCAATCATTTTTTGGCTATTCAGTTTTCTTCTTTGTAAATTTCCTATTTATATATTAATATCCTTTGTCCATTTGAGGCAGGGGGGTTATTCTTATTGATTTGAGGAATATCTTTGTATATTCTGGATACTACTTATTACTAAAAGGTCAGAAATATCTTCTGATGTTTATATTTTAACCCGAAAGTTATTAACTTTATTGAAATTAAATTTATTGATCTTTCCCTTTGTGGCTGGTACTTTTCAGGCCCTTATGTAAGTTCCTTACTTCAATGTTATAAAAAATATATTTCTGAATATTCATGAAAAGTTTTACAGCATTACTTTGTTTCAACATCTAAGTTTTTAATCTATATGAGACATTTTTCGCATAGGAAACTAATTTTAATTTCTTTATTCTGCATAAATAGCTAATTGCTAAATTGTCCTATCATTATTTGTTAAACAGTTTATTCTTTCTCCATTGCCTGGAACTGCCACCACTGTTATTCACAAAGTTTCCATATAGATGTGAATCTATTCCATGGATGTGCTGACCTAACCTTGTTTTAATTACTATAGTTTTAGAGCAATTTTGACACCTAACATGGCAAGAATTGTTTTTATTCATTTCCCTCAGAACTATCTTAACTATTCTTGACTCTTCATTCATTCATATGAGTTTTACAATCAGTTTGTCAACTTTCACCAAAAAAAAGGTGTCAAGATAGTGTTATGAATGACATTGAATTTATAGGCAGAATTGAGCAAATTATTATCATAATGATATTGAAACTTCCCAACTATGTGCCCAACATCTTTTTAGTTAGGTGTTTTTTCTTTTAATATGTTTGGTAATACTCTGCATAAAGTTTTGTCCATCTTTTGTTAATGTACTCCTATTCTTCTTCTAATTTTTGTTCCTGTTTTGCCTAGAGTCCTTCGAATTTCTAAAATTAAAATGTCCATTTTCCTGCTGCTAGAATAGAAAAGCAAGGTCATTAACTTTTTTGTGTATTAATTCTTAACTTGTAATTTTCTTGTTCTCTTTTTATGCTAATATTTTAATCTTTTTTAGAATCTCTTAAATTTTTTATTTAGGACATATTTACCCAAAATGAAAAAGTTTTCCTTTTTATCTTGCCTTCATATTACTTCTCCTTGTCTTATTACACTGCTGGGATCTATCTCTAATACAACACTGAGTAGAGGGAGTGAATGGGAGATACTTGTCATTTTCCTTGTTCCAGAAGGCTTGCTTCTGTCGATCCATTCTTAAGTATGCCATTTATGTAGGTTCTTGAATTGAAGTCCCTTTAAAACATGCTAAGCCTATGATTGTCCCTTCAGCCCTTCAAGGCAGAGGATGAGTTCTGATTGGGCATCCATTTGATTCTTCAAGTTGTGGATCTAAGCCATATGCTGATTTAGTGCTTATATGAAGTCTGTCCAGAAGGTAGCCAGTCAGGTGATATGGAAAAGAAATCTTTATTGGAGAAGATACAAAAAAACATGTACATAGGACAACGACATCTCAGTCCCTTTCAAAGTAGACACCTTAGGATCGCACACAATTCTCCCAGTCACCATCAGCTGCCCTGTAGTGTTTTCCTGAATCTCACTGATGGTCTGAAATCTCTTCCCTTTCAAAGGTTATTTTCATTTGGGGAAAAGCCAGAAATCACAGGGTGCCAAATCTGGGCTGTATGGGGCTGAGTCACCTGGATGATCTGCACAAGATGTGAGGCATGAGTGGGTGCATTGTTGCAATGAAGCTGCCAATCAGCAGCTGCCCATAGCTGCTGCCTTCTGAATCATCTGAATAGTTTCCATGGAGGAATGTTCAAGCTTAATGTAAAATTTGATGCAGATGTGTTGCTCTATTCACTCAGTCATTTTGAATGTTAGGGTCACAGAGTACACATGCTCACTCAATGGCCTCTATTGCCCCCTCTGACTAGTACAGTGAAGTTGTCATTGTTATGCATGGAATTTCTAGTCCACTCTCCTTGCCTGCCAGGTTACAACAATGTTATGCAAGCCATTCTCGTTATATTAACAATGACTGGACTTTTTCCAGACAGCATTTGTCATATTTGTAACTTGGAATAATAAATATCAGGCCAGATAAGACCCACACTGTCAATTTCCTGATAAGAGACAGACTTTTTTCTGGATGATGCAGCAGAAGAAGAATGTAGGTCATGAGTGATAAGTGCTTTATTTTCACCCCGGAGTCTAACTACACCTCTAGACGGAATGTGACTAGATGAAGGTGACTTCTGTAGAGGGCTCAGCTTGGTAGCCTCACCAGGAGAAAAAATTTCAGAGAGTGCTGGAGTATGACTATTTTTATAATATAGGCTGAGTGATAGGGCTTCTGACAATTTCAGTTTACTTCACCGTAAAGTCCTTAAAACATAATCCATGGAGCCAATCTCAGAAGACTGGTTTGCCTACTTCAAAAAATGTTCTGATTTGTACTATGAGCTATGTGAGAAATCTTACAGGTCATCCTTGCCAACATTTTACAGCTGTCTGTTCACCTACTTGACTCCACTGTTAAAGAGTGAACTCTTCAAGGGCAGGGCTTATATCTTATTCATCTTTGGGTACCCAATTTTTTCCAATGCCTGGCACATAATAGGTACTCCATATTTCAAAAACTAAATGGGGTAAATGCTACCTTCAGGAGTCTTTCTTTGAAAGTACCTTAGGAAATGGCATTCTGTGTCACTTAAGAGCACCTGAATGAAGTGCTCAGGAGGGAGTGTAAATTAGACCACCTCCCCTAACCAAGGAGGATGAGTGTGGGAGGCACCTGAGAAAGTACTTTAAACAGCTGATAAGTAAAGAACAGAGACATCTCTGCATGCTTCACAGTTTAGGGCCAAAGCTGACTTTGAGCCTACCATCTTCATGATGCTATTTTTTTTAAAGTGCTATTGTCAAAATAATTCATTCAACTCTTTGAGATCTTAATAAGAGCCCTGTAATTTTTAAGGGTCCCCTGGGGTCAGCCCTACCGTCATTCCCTCTGCTGTGAGAATGTCTGTTGGGAAGGACACACTTTTCTGTTCTCTGTGCAGTTCTTCAGATGGATTCATAGATGTATTGCTGGAAGTGGCCTTAGCCTATCTAGCTCCAATCTCATCCTAAGACATAAAAGTGGCAGAGGAGGTTGAGCAACCGGCCAAGCCCACAGAGCTAGTTAATGTCAGAAGCCAGTTCGGGCAAAGAAGAACTCACTCTGGAGTCCCTTCTGTTCTCAAATATCATTTTTAAATCTCTTTCTTGAGCATCCCAAATCCAACCCCATTCCTACTTCCCAAGACTTATATGGAATCAGGTTTTACCAGTTGGAAATGTCATGCCTTGGTCAGCAGAACTCCCTTTGCACAAAGAGAGAATTCAGGGGTTTGGAAAAAACATTGCAGACCAGTCTCTAAATAATTTTGGAAGGACTGAGTGGTTTTGGTTGCTTTCTCACTGTCTTGCAGGGGAAATGGCTTGTCCTATACACCAATATAGAGTAAGGGAGTCCTCAGAACAGTTTGGAGGCCTAGAGGAAATGTTCTTTCCCACAGGGTGGGGAAAGGGAGAATCATGTTTGCGTATTGCACCTATTAAATTGACGACAATTCCCCATGGGGTTCTTGAGGTGAAGGCAAACACTTTTCCTTTGTGTGTAACCCAGGCATAAGAATGGACAGGAACAGATGTTCCATCTATGAATTCTGAAGTTTGGCAGTTAATAAAGGGTCCTGAGACGTGGCATAAATGAAGGCAGATCAACTTGGCTGTCTGTCCTGTCATGTGGATGGAAAAATGTGCTGGGTGGAAGTAAACAGGCTTCAGGACGCTGGGCTGGCTGGGGAGGGTGGTCTCCAGGGTGGGTTGGGAAGCTGACCTTTCCCCCACTTCACTCAGACTTGTCTTTATTAATGACCTGAGGGAGTAAGAAAGAACTTGAAAATGAAATTCACAGATGATACCGAAAGGAGAAATCTGACAAACACCAGAATAAGAAAGGGAATAACCTAAAGGAATTAGGAAAATGGGAATGGCAGGGACAAAATGCGAATCACTGTGGAAAAATGCAAATGGATATGTCTGGGGCAAAATAATCCACAAACCAGATATTCATTGGGCAGGAAAATATGAAAGCACATTAAGAAGGAAAGCCTGCTGTAAAGGGTTGATTCTGACAGTTGCATAGACCAAAGAGGAGTGGCAGGCAAGGAGGGAGTGTGGTGAGAAGATGGGTGGTCCTCACAGGAGGCCTACATATAAGGCGAAGAGACCCTATTACAGGTCCTGCTCCAGCTTTCTCCTCACTTCACATGTTTCTGGCCCGTTCTGACATCAGTGGGGCTGCTGGGATGAAGTGCTTTTCTTGCTGGTGCAATGAGATGTGTGTCTACAGAGTGAGCGGGGAACATTCCAACCACCAGGCATGTGCCTTGTAGTGAGCTTTTCAGATTATATTCTTTTTCTTCTTTTTTCCCTTCTATTTTATGAATTTCTTTTACAAAATAGATTTTACCTACTGAAGACTAGGCTATTCTTTAGGAAAAATGAGAGCGTGCAAAAGAACTTCTATTAAAGAACAAACATGTCCTATTTATGTCATTCAAAGGAACATATCTGGGATAACTTTGTCTTTTTTTTTTTTTTTTTGGTCTTTGTTATTTTGATTTGAGAAATTTGTTACCCAACTTCTTCCTTTTAACTTCACTTGTAAAACTTCAACAATTACAAACTGATGATGACCAGAGAGGATCACATTTTCCAAAACAGCCAGCGTGTTTATTCCTTTGGAATTGCTCTGTTTTGGAAAGTCCCGCCTGAGACCCTGCTGAAATGGTCTGTATTGATGCAGCCCTTCAGCTGCAGGAATTCTGAAGGAAGCCAGAGCCCTGCTCTCTTTCCCTATTATAGTGGAGTCAGGGGCCCCTGGCACAGGCCTGCTTTCCCTGAAAGTTCCTCATCTTGTTTTGAGCAGCTTTTCAATTTGAAAAGCCAGACCAGAAATCAAGGTCTATGGCTGTTGCCTGAAATCATTAAAGTACAAGAATAGCAGTGTGGATTCCTGGGAACATTTTTTTTAATCCTCTGAGTGGGTTATCCAGAGAAATTATTCCAAATGTTTAAGTTAAAAGGGTATATTTAAGCCTGCTCAATTGGAGAATATGCTTCTCAAGGCAACAGGAAACCATTTCATAAGATTTTTTTTCTTTTGGTTTTCAGATCTTTTTCCATCTTCCTTTAAGCACAGTAATTCTCATCAGGGCAGCAGATGAGAATCACCTGAGGAGCTTGCTGACAACTCAGGATTTGACTCCACCCAGGTGGAAGTGGTGGGAGTCGGGTGGAGCCTGGTGGTCAGATGTGGGGGTGAGAGGGGGGAGGGGGGCAGTCACCATGCTTAGCTGAAAACTTCCAAAGCTACTTGACCTCCCCACTGATGACCTGACCTGGGCCAGTGAACCAACTACCTACTGTTGAGAAGCTTCAGGGTATAGCTGGAGACACAATTTCTGGGAGCCTATCGCTAAGGCTCACTTCTAAGTCATGGCTTTGGTAGGAGACCCTTGGTTCAGGTGTCAGAGAAGGAAACCTGTTGTCACCTGACTCAGCCTCTGTGATAACCCTGGAAATGCATCCTGATCAGTGGCTGGGCTGGCCCAAGTTGGGGTGGGCTGCAGGGCTGGAGCTGGGTTGGGCTGAGTGTGGAAGAGAAAGAGAAGGTGAAAGTTGACCTCTAGGAAGTCAAAATCTGTCCTCAATTCCAGGAGACAATAAGAGGCAAAACCAAGAGGATCCAAATAGGGGTAGAGATAGTGCTGCAGTTAATGTGGACCTGAACAAAGGAATAAAGAGAATTGCCCTGAGTGCTGAAGGAAAGCCTACAGCTCAGCTTTGTGTTTGATAGTGAGTGCGTTTCTCTTGTGTTTTCCAGCTATTGGCTCTGAAGTGCTTCGGCTGGCACATCTAATGTCGATGTTCAGGGTTAAGACAAGTACAGCTGACTGCATCTCTTGGCTGAAAGCCCAGTTTGGCTTCTATATGTGGCCTGCCTAGAGAAAGCTTTGGAAAGAAGTGAGATGTCCTGCAAGGTTGGTCCCAGGTGGCCCAGTATCCATAAAGTGGTTCCTGTAGGATTAGAGTTCACGGCCCAGCAGGAATGAGGAAACTGAGCTGGGCTCCTGAAATGGGTGACCAGCTGGAAAAGAACCCTTATTTTCAAGAGAGAGGCACAGCAAGAGATATGTTCTGTTATGTCTCTGTTTAGAAGTGGCCGATGAGGTTCACCACTCTAGTTGGCCCTTCTCTCTTACAGCCTAGAGGGAAATGAACCTCCAGCTTCCTGAACCTTGGAATTACCTGCATTTCCCCAGAGTAGGTTCCCTGCGTTCCTGAGAAAACCTCAGGCGGCACAAATGGAGCACTGTCTAAGGCTCACGATGATGTATGTTGAAAGCTTTCCTTGGAAACGTCTTGGGCTGCGGTGGTCTAGGGGCCCAGTATTTATTCTGCGAGGCCGCTGTCCTCACACAGGCTGCTCTTGATCCCCAGCGTGGCCCACAGTGACGCCGTGCATGCGCGCTGACACGCGGGTGTGGACTACAGCGCAGGGTCTCGCCCGCTGGCTTTCAGTCGGCTGCCAGCCCAGCTCGTGCACAGGCAGCTTCACAAATCGCAGACAGAACGGCTTTGTACCCCCACTGCTTCGCCTTGAGTGAGAAAGTTACCTTTTATGGTCTCTTTCTTGGCTCCAGCTCTTGGCACCCTAGGGCCTTTTCCTTTGGAGGCATGTAACACGTGGCTGTGGCTATGGGGGGAACTCTGCTTTTCCATTCTGGTCCGTGGAGGGTGCTGTGGGTGCTGAGGATGTTGGGTGTGCCCTCCTCAAGCACATGAACATGTGAGTATGGCCTTCGAGGTAGAGACCCGTGGTTCATGAAAGAAACTCGCCTATCCCTTAGCACAGGAAAAATATTAAATTTACGAAGTTGCCCATGGAAAATTGATGGTTGAAGCGAAGGATGAGGAAGTGAGCTGTTTTCTCCTAACTTCTATCTTTGATTGCTTTATGGTGGCGGCAGTGATGGGCAGAGGGCCACATGAGTTACTTTCTCCAAAAGCACAGTTCTCCGTGAACCACAGAGGTCCTTGGATGGTACCTCTAGGCAGAGTAACTGGATTTCTACCCAAACTAAACTCAGAGCTCCAGGTGGGCATGTCTTCTCCTTGCCCCATCATGCCATGAATACTTGTTTTTCTCTACCTGTACATATACTTTTCCTCTGGAGAAAATGCCCTCCCTCCATCACCTTTCAGCTCTTTTTCATGCTCCCCATCTGAGGTCATCCTCTTCCTGACACTGGTTATTTTAGCCCATGGAAATGCCTCCTTGCCTGAGTCCTGCTGTCCCTGCCCTTGGAGGCTCTCAAATTTGGATTGGTTGCTTTCTTGACCCGATAGTATACTTCTTGGGCACAGGATCCTTGATGGAGTAAATTACAATGATCAGAGGGAAAGTGGAAAACTATGAATTTGTAAGAACACGGTGATAGCACTTACACATTTCTTTTGCTTCTGGGAAAAAGGGAAATACAAGTCATGCGGACTTTACAGAAACTAGGGTGGCCTGCAGCAGCACGTGCTAGTTTTGGAAGCAGATCCTTTGTCCTTCCCGAACATCGATCTCTCTTAGAAAAGCCAAAGATGGAGGAGCTGGAGCCAAGGTTGGGGCTGATGCAGCTACTTCTGAAGTCACAATGTCTGCAGGGAGAGAGGAACAAGCACAACAGTGTCCCCCAGGCCCTGGAGCCTGTGCCTACAGGTGTGGCATGGGAGGGACGCTCTGTCCTGCCTTATGGTGATTTTGTACTTTTAAGAGGCACGGATCTAGGACTGTCTTGTTTATCATTATTTCCTCGCTATCTAATGAAGGACTTGGCACAGGTTTAATAAACATCTGGTAAAGTGAATCAAAATAAACAGAATGATGTAATTTATGAGAAAGGACTAGGCTAATACCACTGAAGGGGAAGGAAAGGAAAGATAGTAACCCCCAAAAGTGTCTTTGAGCATGCTTGAACTGTGGCTTAAATAAGAGTGACAATTTCTGAGCTTTCGATTGGGGGAGTACAGGTGGGGCAACTACTTGGAAAGATCAATGAGGTCTCTATTCAGAACATCAATATTTTAACTGCTGTGTTGTGCCTTAGCCCATGAAAACTTGTGAATTCCAGTGAGCCCCATAAAGCCTTCACCGTTCCACTTCAAACAGCACTAAACAAATGGGAGTTGACCTTGTAAGTCAGTGGCCTTACCAATAAATACTCAAAAGCCTGCTTTTAGAATAAGACAAAGACATGTAATAGCTACTTACCTATCCCTGCTTGGTTGAGATTTAGACTTAGACCTCCTCTGACACAGCCTAGAACTTTTATAGTTGATATATTTGCACCTTATGGGGACTTGAAGGCTCACAAATTTCCAAGGACTTCCTGGGACCCACTTTTACACAGATGTCTTTGTGGCTGACAAGAGGCATGAATCCCTGAAGCAGGCCAGCAGTGATCCCAGCAGCCGGTTTCTCAGGAAATTCCAGGTTACCCACAAGCATTTCAAGAGTCCTAGAAATTTGTCAGTGAACTAGCCCAAACACACAAGGGCAGGGTTTTAACCGGGCCAGGTGGGCCCAGGAGGCAGGGAGGTATTTTCTCCATTGGGCCCCTGTATGTGCTGAGGGTTCAGAAGGGGGAAACTTGTACCTTATGGGGGCCTATCTTTGGCATCCAGCAGTTCTCTCTGAGGAAGAACTGTGTTTGCTTGGTGCTCCCCCAACCTTCCAGAATCTCTAGAAAGTGTTGTCAGTGGCTGTTTCTAAGCACACAGCAGAGAGTAAGAGCCAACAAGAATCCCTAAACTCTCGGCTCAGCTGTCCTGGGGTCCCTGCCCCCAATCTGGGCACATACCTGGGGAGGGGGTGAGCAAGGGAAAACCACTGCAAAGTTTTCCACCCTTTCCATTATTTCTGGCATAGAGCCACGCTGTCGGTAGACAGACTTTCTGTTCAGAGAAGAGGAAAGATGGGGTCTGGTGAGGGAGGAATATGTGAGGTAGCGAAAGAGGAAAGGAGAGCAGGAAAGGGAGAAGGGAGAAACGAAGATGGGCAGAGAGGAAGCCAAGCAGGCTGGCCTTTAGTGGGCAGGGCCAAGTGTCTGGGCATGTCTCTGAACAGCAAAGTGTGTATGACGGAGATCTGTCTGGTTAACCATGAATCATGCTCAGTCTAAACATTTTGACTCAACTACCTTTTGATCGAAATTCCTTCTGTAGGTACCCAAGTTGACTTTCGACAATGTTTATTTCTGATTCACTTCTATTCCACAAAGATGGGAACGCAAAGAGTGAAGATTGTGGATTCTAGGAATAATCTGCAGTCCTGTCTGTTTTTATTTTTTAAGAATCATCATTCACACACTTTGGTGCTAAGATTATTAATGGTTGAAAATTGCCTGCACTGCCCCTCAGAAAATACTGAGGCACTCCATGACCTTCCCAGATATTCCAGGAACAAAGAGGGCTGTTGGCCAGCCCTAGAGATGATTTCTCCAGTTCCCCACACGAACAACAACAGAAAGGAAGTAATGCCATCCTGAGAGTTACACTTTAAAATAAAATCTTAGTGGATCAGAGCAGGTAGAAGGGCACTCTGTGTCCTGGAAAAGACAAGGGAGAGGCAGGATGGAGAGGTCTGCACTTAGAGGGAAGAGGAGAAACCAGCCACCAAGCATTTCCGAGAGGAAGGGAAAGGAGGCGCACACCTGACCAGACCACACACACACACCATTACCCCCAAAAGAGAAGAATGAAAGGGGGCAGAACAAATGAGGGTACAGAGAATAGCTCGCTCCTGCCCTTCAGGAATTTAAATTTTTATTCTTTCAACGCATGAATTCTATGGGTTTTTTTCAATACACATCCCACCCTGAGAAGACATGTCTGGAAAAGACTATTAAGAATGTCCTCACTAAGATAATTTCTCCATTTTTTTTTTCCATTGCAGATTCCCCTTTAACAATGAATCTTTTATCTGTAAGATTTACATTGTGATTGCTTCAGTGAGGTTTTTAGAAGTTTTAAATTTAACAAAATTAATCATAACATAATAAAGTAGTAAATGGGAGGTTGAAAATGGGAGGTTGAAAATGTAAGTCAATAATGATAATATTAACACTCAAAAAGATTTTCTCTTAACCTCCAGATAACTCCTTTGCATTTTAATCAGGAGATTGTGGGGGCTTCCAGGCCTGCCCTTGACCTCCTAAATCCTCTAGGGTCCCATTGGGCAGACTTTCTTAGCTCACACCCAGGCCAGCCCAAGCTTGGGTTAAAATGAGAGAGAAAAGAATAGAGAGAGAGCTGAGTACCACCTGGTGGGGTGAGGCCAAGATGAAAGAATCCTGACACATGAACCCCAAAAAAGGTGCTGGTGCCAGTTCAATGGGCCAGGGGAATTTTTAAAATACTATAATTAGAGCCTGTCACCTTTTATTTTGGGTCACTGGACACATTCACCCCATTGACAGCCTGTTTAAACATTCACTGTGTTCACTCAAATCTTAGAAAACTCTTTGGTGGGGATAAGTTCAAATAATTTATTTAAATAAAAAGAAATGAGAGGGAAAGTAGCTTTAAAACTCTTAGGACAATGTATTTAAACCTGCTGACCATGATGGCATCTTGCCTGCCACAGGCAGGGGTCCACAGACTGTGTCCCCAGCCCCCTGCTGTTCACTCCATCCTCACCACCTGAGGCAGGTTGCTTGCCAAGCACCATGGCAGCTGAAGACTCCCAGAGTCATCACCCCGGGAGCTGCCTCTCACCTAAGGCCACGTGTCTCCACCGGGAAACACCAGCAGGAAAACGTCCTGGAGGTCCCAGTCCCAGAGCACATTGCTTGTTTATTCAGCACCTAGCACTGTAGCTTATAGGAGATATTCAATAAATAGTCACCAGTTGAAATGAATGACTATTTCCAGTCATTTCCAGTTGTCTGTCACCCAGTCTGTTCACCAAACATTCCCAAATTCCAATGCAGAATCTCCCTCTCTTGCTCCCTTGGCACTGTTGTACAAAAACACTAAGTTGTGAATAAGGTGCCAACCTGTGAACCCAAAGGTCACTGATTCAATTCCCAGCGATGCACATAACCAGGTTGCAAACCAGGTCTCCAGCCAGGTCTGTAGCTGGAGGCAGGTGAAAGGCAGCCATACACTGAAGTCTCTCTCCCTCTCTGCCTCTCTGCCTTCCCCTCTTTCTAAAAAATAATAAATAAAATCTTTAAAAAACAACAACACAAAGTTGGAAATTTGCAATCCTCTTATGCTCCTCTTCTCTAGACCCTGTATTGGGTCCTACCAACTTCTCCTTTAATATATCTGAGTATCTCCCTTGTCCCCCTGCCAACAGCCAAGGCCAATGTACACATGTCAAGCTTTGTACATGGTAATAACTCTCCTTCTGATTTCCATTTTCTCCCTGTTCAATACACCTAGCTGACTGGCACTGTGGCATAACAGAGCTCGTTAGTTCCTGGCCCACAGTGGTTTTCTGCTTTTGCTCAGACCAGCACAGAGGCAGGAACATACAAAGGAGCAAGCACTGAATGACCTTCTGCCCCTGATAGCCCGTGAGACCCTGGGAAAACTGCCTCGCCACCCTGAATGGTCACTGCCTTGCCTGTAAGAAGTGAGGTTTGGGACAGATACGTTTCTAGAGATGAGTCTACACTGAAAGACTACTGTTACCATTGTATCCTGCCAGCTCTACCACTTCTCTGCTAACTTTACATTCCCCATCCATTTAGACTATGTCTTTACATGCCAGTTACCTTCGACCCCTCCATGCTTCCCAGTCTACACCAACAGGCTCAATTCTAGCACTTAATCTTGGCTCCTCTGGCCTTTTGCTCCTGATGAAACACCCCCCTCCACCTTCTTATCAGTTCAACTTCTGCGCTTCCATCAAGGCTCATCTCCTGTCCAACTTCTATGAAACCTTCCCTACCTGCCTACAATGACAACCCCTTGATTCAGGTCCCTGAAGCAAAGTGCCACACCATCTCTCCTCAAGGCAGACATTCCTAGAGACCTTCTCAAACCAACTCAAACCAACTGGGGAGACCTTCCCCAGGGAAGTGACAATGAACCTCCAACAGGAGGGAGCAGCAGAAGGTTCTACACTTCTAAAACCTTGTACCCAAGTTAAGTACTTAAAACCAAATCTCTTTTATTTATGTTTGCTTTAAAGCTGCCTGTATAGATGCTATGGGAAAAAAGTTATCCTCCTGGTAATCAACTATGGAAGAATTTTCCTTTGTAAGAATGGTGTCTGTGTTGCAAGAAATAAGGAAGAGAGTTTGAAAGGACAAAGCCCCAGAGAATGTGCTCAAGTAACAAGAGATGGAACCCTAAATGCCCTCTCATGGTGGCCCTTCCTATTAAGCACCTGACTTTGCTGAACACTGTGATGAGTGGAGTGTTTCAGTGTAATGAATGAGCCTTTTCCTGTTGTCTAGAATTTTTGACATAGTCCCAAGCTGAGAACAACAGAGGAAATGTCACCTCACATTCCAAGGGGAGATGTGAAACATGCACGTAGGATTCGCTGCAAACAAGAACAGGGATCCTATATCTTCACCTTCCCTGTGTACCTGCTGCCTATGGAAGAGAATTCTGAAGGCGTATCTGAATACAAGAAAGGGAGCCTACTCCCCACTTACAGAATTACAAACATGTGACCCTGTTTGGGGGAAAAATGAAGGAAACAAACTGAAATTAGGTTGTTTCTGATAAGTTATAGGCTGAATAGGAGAAGATGGTGTTTAAGAACATGGCCTTGGACTTTTTTTAGCCTGAATTCAAATCATGACTATGTTATTTAGTAGCCAGAGAAGTTACATCTCCTTTGGGAACCTGTTTCTTAGTCCTTAAAAATGCAGATAACAACAGTACCTACTTCACAGGCTCCGTAAGGATTGAAAGCAGTCACGCATGTACTGAGCTCGGCACAGAGTCAATCCCTTGGTGGGTGAATGTGAGCTATTATATATGTACCAGACGGTCAACCAGCCAGCAGCAGAAACTCTGCGCAGGAAGGCGCTTTCTTCTCCATCTGCATAGAGAACACAAATATTTATTCTTCACATGAAAAGTCCCTTTCCTGTTTCATGTGAGATTTTGCTTCCCAAGTAAACAACCATAAATCTCAAGTATACATCTGGATCACAGTGGCTAATAGAGAGACCCCATAGGCATCCTGCAAAAATGATGAAAAGCCTGTTTTGCAGTTTTCCTAAACTTCTGCAGCTGATGGGGGCCCTTCCATGGAAGACTTAGTAGTAAGCTGTTTCCTGATTCTATCAACAAGCAAAGTTATCTTTCCATTTCTTCCTAATTGCCATGTGTGAGAGTGAAAAACTTAGGGGACACAGGTGGTCATGTGAAGAGTCACATAGATCCAACCCTGAATCAACTTCATTCCTAGGAAGAGGGTGTCCTGGATAGACAACACTGGCTCTGCTGGTGATGATGGCATCACTGAGTGGCTGTCCTGGAAAGCATCAAGGAGCACTGAGCCACACTCATCATGCTATTTTTCCCTGTTACCAGTAACTCGCACATTGCTGGGTTATAGCGCATCCCTTTTAGAGCCTGGAAGGCACAGGTTCTCTCGACTCGAACCTGACTGACCTTGCCACAGATGCTTACTGTGACCTTGGATGTCTTAAAGCCATTCTCAAACCAACTGAACTCGTGGGCTTAAGCATTCTTAGGCATGATGCAGGGACCCCACCTCTGGGATAAAAGCACCCTAATTCTAAAAGGGCCTTTGGGAAATGTGCAGGGTCATGGTCATGGTATTTGCACGCACATCAGAAATGAAAACCCATGCCAGTGGGGCCACATTCTAATTATAAGTACCAGAAGAAGTTATAAATACACAATAGGAAAACCAACCAGTGTGTTAGCATTATCTAAGAGTGTCAGGAAAGTGAGCCAACTACAGTAGTGGTTACAAAAGACGTAGGCAAAATATCCTGGTCTTTGACATCAGATGTTTTCCTTATGCTAATTTTATAGATAGTAACTTTTGCCTGACATTTCCATGGTTAAACCAAGGACAGCATAAAATATCTGTAATTTTTGGAACTTTGTTTATATTAGAATCACTTTACTGTGCTGCTTCTAGAGCAGCAGGAAGCCCCAGATTGGTCCCCTGACTTCCTCAGACGTTTCCTCTAACCTCGCCCTTGGCAACCGGAAGGCCACAGTAAACACTCAGTTCCTTACCTTCTCCAAATTCAAGTTCAATGTGAAGTTCAGATCCTAGGCTTTGGAGCAGGGTTCAAAGTCAGTCCATCATCATCTTTCATCCCTAGCTATAAGTTATTTACTTTAAAGATTTCATTTAGCATACAGATTTGAGCTGTTCATTATCCCCAACAGGAAAGGAATGAAAGCGCTCTCAAGATACTTCACCTGGGTTCCCAGAAAACCACCTGCATTGCAGGATGTGGGGGAAAAGTTGGTCCACAGTATCATCTAGTGGTCATATCTGGGTGCTGCACCCAGAGAGTGAGAAACCATAGGGAACCCCTGAACATTTCTAATAGTGACTTTCAGGCCATTCAAGTACGCCAAGCCAGCAGTGCTGTCAATGAACTAGACCTAAAACATGAAAGTGTGAGTGTGGATGCCTCAGAAGTCCCCAGGACATTGATTGACACCAAATATTAAAATCTATCAGTGTGGTGTAAACCCAGGTACACGAAATGCTGGCCAGAACATAACTGTTTAAAAAAGAAAATTTAAAAAGCTTCTACAACGCCATGATAATATGTCCAGTAGAATGCTAGCAGGAGAATAAAAGTAGAGTACCAAGTGTAGTCGTAGGGCTATAAAATGAAATAAGTGAGGACACGTGAAAAATGGGATGTGCAAAGGTGGGAACAATATGGTTGATTTCTTTTCCCTCAGTCAGCTGTAGAACACGTGCGTAAAAACATGCCTGAAAGTGAATTCACCTGAGAGCAATAATAACCACTCATTGCCCAGAATTTTATCCACCGGTCACACAGTCCCTGCAGCAATCATTTCCCAACCTTGCTTACTCAGACTCCCTTGAAGAGCTTTTTAAAAACAAATCTTTAGGTCCTACTTTCAGAGCTACTGCAACAGAGTCTCTAGGGTAGGAACCCAAGAAACTGAAGATTTAAAATGCTTCCCAACTGATTCTCCATGCAGCCACAAGGCCATGAGCTCACACGGGGGACCCACTGGAGGACCACAGCTCTGTCTTTTTGAGAAGGGAAGAAGATTCCAAGCCCTTGCATTGTCGATCAGCGCTGCTTCAGCTCCAGATCATCAAAGGTAAGCATTCTTTACTGCAAAAGTTCCCACACAGTGAACAGATTTTCTTTGGGGTAGACTATTTTCAAACGAAGAAATAATTCAATATGTATGTAATATATAGCTTCTTTCTCCCCCCCCCAAAAAAAAAAGCTTTCCTACTACTGAACTATGAAAGTCAAGATCATTTTACTGTTGACCAAAGTCTGAATCCAGGGGGGAAAAATTACCTTTGATTATTTGTGTGCACAGTTACTCAAACGAGGAACCCCTCTGGTCCAACAGCTGTCTGGGTGGTGGCAGCATTTGCTGAGGGCTGAGCTAGAAGGCTCCTAGTGGAGCAGAGCTGAAGGCTGGAAGATGAATTAAGTGCATTAGCTGCAAGTTCAGAATGAATTAACAAATGCCAGAACTAAGATGAGAATCGAAAGGAAGCACCCTTTCTTGGGCCTCCCCATATCCCCTTGATAAAGCTAGTCTGTCTCAACTCTGAGTACCCAGCCCCACCAGAATCCTCCTATCATGGTGTTAGGGTGGTGTTGCCCCAGCTTCCTGCCCCACAGATTTCTACAACCAGGGGACAGGTCTGCACTCTCACCTTGCTGGCCGAGAGACACCTAGAACAGGATTTGGCCCACAAAGAAAGTTCGTACGTGGTAGCTGAATTTTTTAAAGCAATTGGTGGCTGATTTAGTTAAGGAGTGAGAATATGTTGTCACTGAAGATGATCAGAACCAGCACTTGGTTTAAAACAAACAGGAACTGCAATTCTGAATGCTAGTAATGACAAAAAAATAACAGGCCCCTTAGCAGAGGTTGTCACCAGTGCACCCACTCACGGATTCTCTTGGCTGTTCCTCCTTGGCCATGAGTGAAGGAAGATTGTGAACCTGGGACACTCTCCCCAGAAACGCCTTCTCGACTGGCACAAAGCAGAGCAGGGATTATGGGACTTAAGGAAACCTCTAGATTTTGCACCATCTGTCTGAGGGCCCACAACTCCACCTCTGACAGGAAGAAGGAAGGGATGTGCGTGCAGCATGGGGCCCTGGGAAGCCGGGGGAGGGAAATGAGATAGACATTCATCTGGAAAGTGGGAATCATGGCCCCCTGAAAACTTAAGTGTTCTGACAGCCAGAGAGGTTCCTGTGATTCTGCTTTTAAGTCCTGCTGGGAGGGCAGGGCCAGAGGAGAAGGAAAATGACTGTAACTAGGAAATACAGAGGGAGCAAAACAGATGAAGACATTTTATACCCATAAATACCATAGTTGTTTTCCCGTCAATGAAAAGGTTCGCCTAACTTACAGATGCACCACCAAAGTCACAGTACACCATCTTTCTTTGACCCCATTTCTCTCCAGACCCTCTGCTAAGCTGTAAGACATTTACTTCAGTCCCATTAATCAATCAATAAATCCATCCCCTGAGCACACACTGTCCTCCCACTGTGCTGGGGCTGCCGCTTTGTGAAGAGAAGGAGCTAAGCCCTGCCCCAAAGGGCTCTCATCTGTAACTAATGAGTCATAGATTTATGAAACCATCCGTGAGTAAAAACACCATCCAGGCTCATTGTGTGATATAGTCAGAACAGCAGACAATAAGGTATACATTTTAAAAGATTAGTTCACAGGTTGCAAGCCAGGTCTCCAGCCAGGTCTGTAGCTGGAGGCAGGTGAAAGGCAACCATACATTGAGGTTTCTCTCCCTCTCTTCTTTTTTCCTTTCCCCGCTCTCTGAAAAATAATAAAATCTTTTTTAAAAATTTAGATTTATACCAACTATCAATTTGGGAGAGGTAGCTATGCTTCTAAAGTAAATAGTCACTTTAAAAGGGGTTTATCCCAGCTCCTCTGACACTGGATGTGCCTGGCACAGTTCAAAGGCAGGTGTTGGTGATGAGCCCGGGCTGCTGAGCCAGGTGGCTGACCGGGTTTCTGTAGGTCCCTCAGTGTGACTTCAGTCAAGCAATTCGGCATCTCTGTGTTAGCTTCATTTGTCAAAGGGAGATAATGATTGAACATCCTTTCGGGGAAGTTTCAAGGTTCAATACATTTGCATGGTTCAAGTCCTTGGAACCCCACCTGCCCTCGTGGGCTGTGGGAAGTTCAGGAAGGTCCCAGCTGAGGATCCTGGGAAGCACGGGGCCCAGGCAGGATATTTGGTACCAATTAGGAGTTTGCTTTCTCCAGAGAGATCATAGATGAATGAGTGTCCGTTTGAGAAATAAGTAGTAAAAAATTACAAGGTCTATGATTTACATACATGTTTTTCCCCTTTTAGCTCAATTTTAAAGTAGACGTTACTTGTTTCTTGGCATCAAATTGGTGATGGGATTCTCCCATCCACCTCAGATAGACAGGTTGGCAACAGACAGAGGACATGTATGTGAATAGATAATAAATTGCTCCTCAAACAGTTTACTGAATGATAATTGTATCTGATTTCTGTGCATAGAAAAGCTATGCTTTCTGGTCTTCTGCACACCTGCAATAAGCATATGGTTGAAAAAGCAATGATCATAACAGTTATTCTTTTCAGTGAAATGAGGTCAATCTAAAGCTAAATGTAAAGAACTTAGCAAAAACTCAAGTCAAGTGAAATACTGCTTCAGAGAATACTATGTTTTGATTTTGTCTGAGCCTAATAGAGTTTTTAAATAATGGTCCAAATAATTCCAAGTGCTTCTTTATAAATAATAGTGGGTAGAATTCAAAATGAATGGTATCACAGATTTTCTAAATAATGGTTCAAATTCAATTTACTCTGGATTTTTATTTCAGTCCTTGATGCTAGTAACTTTTCTTCTGTGTGTCTTAAATTGTCCTTAAAAATTGGTCAGGGTGCTCGCTTCGGCAGCACATATACTAGAATTGGAATGATACAGAGAAGATTAGCATGGCCGCTGCGCAAGGATGACACACAAATTTGTGAAGCGTTCCATATTTTTGGAAGCAAAAAGGGGATGGATGTAATACAATAACAATAATTTTTTTTTTTAAATTGGTCAGGGCCATATCTCCTACATTTTAAAAGTTTGTGTTAAAATGTCATAAAAATATAGAAAAGTGAACAGATCATAAACATACAACTCAAGGAATTTTTACAAACTGAACACAACTATGCAACTAGTAACCCGAACAAGAAGCAGAACTCACCAGCCCCTCAAAGGCCCACTTCATACTCTCTTCAGCACCTTACCCACTTCCCAGAAGTAACCTCTATCCTGACCTCTAACTGCACAGTTTAGTGCATCAGTTGGCTATTGCCACATCACGAACAGCCACAGAACTCACGCGAGACATTGTGGGTCACTCACCTGCGGTGGTTGTATAGGCAAGTTTGCTCCTCTTGGCTGAGCTGTGTCCCCCATATCCAGAGGTGGGGCACAGTTCACCTCCTGCAGGCCAGCAGGCGTGGCCACGGTAATGGTTCTGATAGGAGAACTATCAGAAAAATGTAAGCCTCCCATTTATCAACACAGGATCTGACAGAGCCAGGACCAACATGAGGCTAGCAAAGTGAGCAGAGCAAGGGCAGCATCAGTTTCTGTATTTAAAAATTTGATATTTTGTTCACCATGGATTTTTCTTACATACACTTCGATGAGGGAAAAAAATCCTAGGCCAGATGGCTCAGTTGGTGGGAGTGTCATCCTGTATACCAAAAGGTTTTGGGTTCAATCCCCGGTCAGGGCGTGTTGTGGGAGGTAGCCATTGTTTCTTGACTACATCAATGTCTCTATCTCTGTCTCTCTTTCTTCTTCTCTTCATAGGATCAATGGGCATATCCTCTGGTGAGGATTCCAAAAAAATTTTTTTAACATTGCATTAAAATTTTATTTTTCTTAACTACTGAGGTTTTCGGCAACCCCTTAACCTCTGTGTGGGACCAGAACAAATGCCTTGCTTGGCCGTTTGGGGATGTGCACTCCACATCTTTAGTGAGAGGACCTGTAATCACATGGTGAAGGGTGTGGATACTGAGGAAAATAAAGAGTCAGAGCTAATAATGCAATCAATTACCACATTAGTTTGGGCCATTTTTGTGCTTCATGAATGGGAACTGTACAGTATCTATTCCTTTGAGTTTGACCTCTTTCTCTTAACAGTACATTTGTGGAGTACCTCCATAGCATTGTGTGTAATTGTAAATATTTCATTCTCATTGCTGAATGGAATCCCATTGTTCAAAAACACCGCAGTGTTGTTGAGTATTTGAATAGTCACAGGTTGAGAATTACCATAAATGGTGCTGCTTTGACCAATCAATCTAGTATAAGTTTTTCTTAAATATTCACGCATCTTTGTTGGGCATATATGTAAATGTGGAAATGCTGGGTCAGAGGGTATGCCTATATTCATTTTTAGAGATACTGCCAGTTTTTTGATGATTTATCCCTTTAGCTTTATAGTAAGTCTTAATATCTGATAGTGTAAGCCTCCCAACAGGCCACCCATGGACCCTGAGAAACAGACTGACTTAGGAACCTTGAGGAGACTGCAGACTGAAAGTATCAACCATCTTCTATCAGGACTGAAGGGTTTTTTAAATTAATTTATTGTTGTTGTATTACATTTATACCACTTTTCTCCCATTGCTCTCTCCTACCCCACCTTCCCCATCTCCTCTCCCACAGTCAATCCCACATGTTATCCATGTCCATAGGTCATCCATGCTAGTTCCATGACTAAACTCTTCCCTTCTTTGCCTCTTTCTCCCCCTCCCTCCTCCTCCCTTCACACTGAAAGTCTGTTCCTTATTCCCAGGCCTCTGGTTCTATTTCACTTGTTTGTTTTGGTCATTAGTCTCCTGTATTAGATGAGATCATATGGCATTTGTCTTTCACTACTGGCTTATTTCACTAAGCATAATATGCTTCAGCCCCATCCATGTTGTTGTAAAAGTAGGAGCTCCTTCTTTCTTTCTGCTGTGTAGTATTACATTGTGTAAATGTACCAAAGTCTTTTGATCCATCCATCCACTGATGGGCACTTAGGCTGTTTCCAGCACTTGGCTATTGTAAATAGTGCTACTATGAACATATAGTGGTGCATAGGTTCTTCTGAATTGATGTTTCAGAGCTCTTCAGATATAATTCTAGCAGTGGGATTGCTGGGTCAAAAGGCAGTTCCATTTTTAGTTTTCTGAGGAAATTCCATAGTGTTTTCCATAGTGGCTACAACAGTCTGCATTCCCACCAACAGCACACCAGGGTTCCCTTCTTTCCAAATCCTCACCAGCACTTGTTTGTTGATTTATTAATGATGGCCATTCTGACAGGTGTGAGTTGGTATCTCATTGTTGTTTTAATCTGCCCTCTCTGAGGGCATTCTTTCATATGTTTATGGATCCTTTGTATGTCCTCCTTAGAGAAGTGTCTATTTAGGTCCTTTGCCCATTTTTTAATTGTGCTGTCTGAGTCCTTGGTGTTGAGTCATATAAGTTCTTTATATATTTTGGAGATCAAACCCTTGTCTGAGGTATCATTGGCAAATATGTTTTCCCATATGGCTGATTCCCTTTTAATTTTGCTGATGTTTTCTTTGACTGAGGAGAAACTTTTCAGTTTGATATAGTCCCATTTGTTTATTTATTCTTTTATTTCCCTTGCCCTGGGAGAAATGTCAGTGAAAATATTACTGCATGGGGTATCTGCAATTTTACTTCCTATGCTTTCCTCTAGGACTTTTATGGTGGCACAACTTATGTTTAAGTCCTTCATCCATCTTGAGTTTATTCTGGTGTATGGTGTAATGCCACGAAGTCCTTCTGGCCTAGAATGAGGAAACTGAGGCCCAGAGAAAGCTTGGGGCAGAGCACACCCAACCTGTGTGACTCAGAATGGCTCTGAGATGGGCGGGAGGAGACAGAGCCCTGGGCAGAGCTGTCCTGCTGAAGCCCTGGTTGCTGGGACACAGTACCTACTCAGAAGCTTGTGGCCAAGTTTTCATTGTCTTGGCTATTCATGGACCTTTGCAATTCTAAATGAGCTTTAGAAGTTGCTTGTCAATGTCCACAAAGGAGGGGAAAAAAACCTGATAGCATTTTTATTGTGTTAGCTTTGAAACCTATAGACCAATCTGTGGAGATCTGCCATCATCATAAGCTACATGCTTCCAGGTCTTCTTAAACTTCTCTCAATGTCTCACACCTCTGGATACCTACTTTCACTGGAATAGATAGCAAACAAATACATAACATACATATGTGGCCAACAAATGCATTGCTGATACAAGGCTGTATACTGAATTCCATTCTCATACTACATACCTCACCAACACCTGAGCTCCACCTCCGTGTCCACGCCTGGGAACAGCGTGGTTCTCCCTCCAGTCAGGTGCAAGTCCCCTGGAGCCCTCTATTCCTGCGGCCGGACACAAATCCAGTCTTCCGTAACCAGTCAACTCAAATTGTGCAGAGGAAGCAGGCCCTCTGGGTGCCATCCGCTATATTCCCCTTTACTTGATTTACATCACCACAGTGAGTGCTGAGTGGAGCCAGCACAGCACGAGGTCGATATGTACCCGATAAGTGAAAAAAAGCCATTCCTTTTCTGTTGTTTGGTCAAGGTGGTTTATTGGTTGGTTTGCTTATTTAGCTTTTGCGGGACTTCATTTGAATTTAACTTTAGTCAAAGGAAATATATAGTGTACTAGCTTGGCAGACTGGTGTATGTCAATCTGATTTTTGAAGCGGATATGCTATTTGGTCTGATTCACACCCCATCTTTTAAGTTAGAATCAAAGAAAGCCAGCAACTCTGAATTTTGTTTCAGGTACCAGCAACAGGGTTGTTCGTGAAAAGGCAGCCACACTTCCAGTGACCACTAGGTGGCAGTTTTACTCTCAAGAGTGATCAGCTTGACTATATTGGGCCTGTCCCTCCAGAGGTCTGGAGATCAACCATGGAGCAAAACTTACTGAGGCCTGTTGGTGGCAAAACGAGGGCCCCTGGAAAATGAAAAGGACTGCCATTAGACATTACTTCCCTGAAAGGTTAGCAAAAAGCTAAATGAACCATGTCCACAAAATCAGTAAGAAAGTTGTATAAGACCAGATATATGCCAGTGTTGAAAAACAAAGGAATCTCCCATTGGCCCACCACAGCTGTACCCAGCCCCGTGGGGGTGGGGGTGGGGGTAGGGAGGGGGCATGTCTCTCTGATAGGACAGCACCCCTGGATATATTGAACTCTCCTGGGAAGAAAGAGACTTAAAGGCTTTTTTTAAAAAAAGACTCTACCCAACGACTTATAGTTGAAACTGCTGGTAGCTCCCAAATGACTGGGGAACCATGCCAAAGTCATGTTCTGCGTTTGAGGGGTGGACATGATTAATGGGGGGCATGATTAATCAGCTATTTCATTTCATTTCATTCTCACAGCAACATTATGAATTAAGCCTATATCTCATCCAAAGCCACGCAGTAAAGAGGCTGGGATGGGAAGCCAGCACTCTGACTGTTGCCATGAACTCAGGGCAATTTCCAAGAAATCACACCTCCCTCTCCCAAGAATAATGAGAGCATCCCCTCTGTGGGCTGCTGTGGGATGAAGGGGGACCATGCCCACAGAAAGCCCAGCACAGCAGCTGGGGCACACCCAGCATTCATAAACAGAGGTTTTGAGGTGCAGGGTCCTTTCTCAGCAAGACCCCCACACTGGAAGCTGCCCACAGGAGGCAGTGGCCCGAGGATGGGCTCTGCTGTTTTGCCCGATGTTGATCTCCCCTAAGAGTGACATCACCACCCAGACAGGAACCTCTCCAATTATGAGGTGCTGGTGGAGGGGAACTGAGCCAGGAGGCCACGACTGAACTGAAATAACTGACCTCAGTTATCAGCACAGCTAAGACTGGCTGGTTCTCCCCTTCTGGGTAACCACAAGAGGAACTCCAAGGGGCTCTGCTTAGTCTGCCTAGTTCTGATTCTACATTTGATGAGGGATTTTCCAGGCTCAAAATATAAATCAGGGCCAGGGCTTATGTCCATGCACTACTGAAGGGCTCCTGCAATAGTAAACCAGGGCATTTCATGGGCCTGTCCCCAACGTGCCGCCCATGGGCCCTGCGGAGACTGCAGGCTAAAAGCATTCATTATCTCCTATGAAGACTGGCTTTTTTATGCCACGAGTTCCTTCTAGTCTGAAAAGACTGAGGCCCAGAGAAAGCAAAGGACAGAGCACATCCAACCTGTGTGACTCAGAAGGGTACTGAGATGGGCAGGAGGAGACCGAGCCCTGGGCAGAGCTGCCTTGCTGATGCCCTGGTTGCTAGGACACAGCATCCACTCAGAAGCTTGTTGTGAGGTTTTAATTTTTCCACACAAAGAACTTGAGAAATCAGATGACCTGTTTTTTTTTTTTTTCTTTCTCTGCTATGAACCCCACAAAGACCATGAACAACAAAACTACTCAAGTCTAGAGCCAACTGCTAGATACAGAGGAAGATGAACTATCTGAGTTAATACACAATAGAAATTAGAACTGTTTCATTATTCCCCTGCTGGAGTGGGAGCTGTAAAGGGGATGAAGCAGAAGAGGGAGAGAAAAGTTTAAAGAAGACCGAGTAAGACGGGGTTTGTAGCTTCTCCTCTGCCACCCTCATCACCACTGCAGACTTGGACCCTCAGGCCTTGTCCCTAGTTGGGTGGCAGAAGGAAGGAAATGAGCAGGACTCCCACAGAGACCTAAGGAGGGGAGAGAGCATGTGCTCCCCCCATCTGTAGCCCCCACTGATGTGTCTGCCACAGTGCTGTGAGGAGACAGGAAGCAGGGAGTGGGGGGGGCGGGTGCAGGCAGGTGAGAGGGTCCGGAGCTACCTCTGGGCTTCTTTGGAGTCAAGTGTTGTCACGGAGGACGGGCCCACCAGATTCTCCAGACCCAGATGGTCCATGGGCATTAGCTGGAACCAGAGACAACTTGCCAGTCTCAGGAGGACACTTGGAGGAGAGCAGCATGGGGTGTGGATGTGGCTCACCTGCCTCCCTGGAGCAGCAGCGATAACAGGAAGCAGCGGGGAACCCTATATGCTTCCTGAGAAGACTAGCCTCTAGGGACATCTATCCCGAGGGCCAGGCAGGTAGGGACACCAGCAGCAGGTACCAGCAGAAAAGTAAACCCCATCTGCCAAGAAGCACATAGGACGGAAAGGGTGCCCTCCCTACCCCCAGAACACACCCAACCATGAAAAAGGACTTCTCTACCATTGGCTATTGAAGATGCCAGAAGCAAGAAAATCATGATCGGGTGTGAAATACACTCCATTCTGTAGCCATTTGTGTTAGTTCTCTGTTGTTGCCGTTCAAATTGCCGTAACTTTAGCAACTTAAAATATGTCTTAGTTGCCAGAAGTCCCATGAGTCTCATTGGACAACAGCCTAGGCCTCAGCAGGGCTCCATCCCTTTGTGGAGAGAAAGCATTTCTTTGTCCATTTCCTTGTTGGCAGTTCCATGGGTCTGTGAGACTGAGGTCCCTGTTTCCTTGCTGGCTGTCAGCTGGGGTCACCCTTTACTTCTAAAACTTCCTGTCTGATCTGTGAATGTAGCCCCTTCCATCTCTGTCTGAACCAGCAACGGGATGTCGGATGTTCTCACACTGCCTTTTTGACTTTTCCTGTATAGCCACATTTCTCTCTCTGACGGCACCAGGGAAGGCTGTCTACCTTTAAGGACTCCTGTGATTAGAATGGGCCCACCCAGACAATCCAAGACCACCTCTCTATATCACACCTGCAAAATCCCTTTTTCTGAGTGAGGTCATATATCCGCAGGTTCAGGGGATTAGGATGGGAACATCTTTGCAGGCCATTATTCTGTCTGCCACCCCTCTATACATTTAACAAGTATTCATTTAGTGCCTTAATGAGCCAGGTCCAGTGTAGGTGCTGATTTAAGATTTAAGGGCATCAGGTTGGGGAGGGAAGCTGGAGTGAGGGTGCAGTATACTGGGACACCTGCCTTAGGATTCCTTTGCCATACTCCGGGGGGTGCCATTTACAGAAAACACAATGTGGACCATACTGCCACCCCACTCCCCTATCCCCCTTGACTCCCACATTTCATCCCTGAACTACACAGTCCATAACTCTCTGGAGAGGGTCATTCCAGTTCCCTGGGGAGCAGGAGCTAAGCTCACCAAGAGACTGAAGCAGGCATCTGCTAGACCTGGGTTTGGCCACAGCAGGAAGATCAGCAAGAGCACAGGAGCACTTGCAGAATCCCAGAGAGGCCGTAGAGAGATCGGCTCCTGCCCTTTACCCTGTTTTCTGACCTGGTTTCATGGTTTCCCAGGGGACTAGAGAGGGTAATGCCCAGGATCCCCTCAGGCCCCTTGTAACTCCAGGTCATCAAAGAGAGAGATGGGGAGAGCGCAGAAAAGGGTTGGTTTCTCACTAACTGAACCCCCTTCCGGGGGAGGCTCCCTGGCTTATATTTTGTAGACCCAGGGCTCATCAGAGCCACCAGCTTGCTGGGTTTCTTTCTCAACCACAGTTACGGTGAGTCAGCACCGCCGTTAGCTTTCAGCCAGGAGGCCACAGGCCCCAGCAGAGCTCCAGGAGGAGCTGCCTCTTGATGGCCCAGCCCCTGGCTCTACCCACATCTTCCTTCTGGTTCAGAGCCTCCCTGGATGGACCGGCGCCCTGGCTGCATTCCCAAGCAGCAGTTCACCTAGCTAAGTTAGTGCTTCCAAATCCACGCAAGGTGAAGGTGACAGGTAAACCAGAATAGGCCTCATCAGACTGGTCTGATAAGCACAGCACAGCATCTGAGGCTCTCTGCGCTAGGCCAGTGAGATAAAAGGGGTGGAAGGGTGTTCTGCCTTCCTCTGCTCTGCCAGCCAGGCCCCTCTACAACTAGCTTCCTCCAGGCACAGCCCACCTCAGTCTGGCCAGCCAGACTGCCAGCCGCAGAGGCAGCTACCATGACAGGGTGCTCAGTACACCCTCATTTAAATGGCTCTTTACTACTCACTACAAAACCCACTTCTGCTCCTCACACTTAAAACTTGCCGACGGGGGAGACCCGTAGAGGGTGAATCCCCTTTTTACCATTCCTGCGTCTCTGCAGGGCTATGTCTCTGACATACTCCCTGAGTGGCACACAAGAAGCTGGTAACAAGGAGGAAGCATGTTAGTAGTTAGAAGCCGAGAGGACAACTTTATGGCTTGGAAGATGTCCTCACCCCTACCCAGCTCTGGATTCCTCGGTCCAGCAGGTCTTACAGAGCAGTGCCTGGGTTTCTGATGAAGTACATTTTCCTAACAACTTCTTACATTTCAGCTCCAGTAGGTTCATAAACAAGCTAATAGTCCAGCTATCAGACACGTCAATGACAGAGGAGGGATAACAGCTCCCAGGAGAATCTTGGGGGCCCGCAGTTTTACCCCACCTCAGAAATGCTGACCTCATCTCCACCACCTGACTCTTGAAAGCAGAAGCAAATCCTCTCTTCCTTTTCACTGTGGTGAGCCCAGGTCTGAGACTCAGTCTCTTTACTGGGGTAATAGGCTAATCATCTTGGGTGCGCTAATTAATAGCAAAAATAAAGTGGCATGTGGCAACACAGCCTGGGAAACTCAGGGGAGAACTCTGTGTCTGAGAACACCTGCAGTGCTATGCACCACCTGGGATCCACAGAACATGCGGCCCCGCCCATTCTTGTCAACTGAGACCGTTAGATGGCTCTCAGAGCTAAGGAACCACATTCTATGTCTTGTCGCAGGGACCAATATTCACATATAGAGTATTTCAGAAAGGAACAGGTTTCTAATGAAGCAGAACCAGGCTCACATTAAAAGGAATGTTGCCCTGGCTGGTGAGGCTCAGTGGATGGAGTGTTGCCCTGTGAACCAAAGAGTTGCCGGTTCCATTCTCAGTCAGGGCACATCCTGGGTTCCAGGCCAGGTCCCCAGCTGGGGGCGTACGAGAGACAACCACACACTGATGTTTCTCTCCCTTTCTTTCTCCCTCCTTCCCCCTGTCTCTAAAAATAAATAAAATATTTTTTAAAAAAGGAATGTTGCTGGCCCTGGGGTCGAAGATGAGATTCTTTCAGGTGGGGGCAGCAACACTGTTACTGTGGGAGACTCTCAGAGAACATCCAGGAAACACCCATTCACACAGGTGTCCAGTTATGTCCTGTAATTGGCCTAAGGTCCACATATGCCCTTGGAGCAAGCTTGGACCCTACCCACTCTGCTCCAGCCAACACTTTAAGTGTGTTACCTCCTCAAGAGCCTTTCCTGCTGTTTCCATGTCTGGAACATTCGTCCCCCAGCTCTCAGTGACTAGGTCTCTCTTATCCTTCAGGCCTCCAGTCAACATCTCCCCTCAGAGTCTTTTCCTGATACCATATCTGATGTAGCCTATCCCCAGCCACCCACCCTTACCAAGGGTTCACTGTCGCTCCATCCTCTCTTGTTTTCTTCTTCTCACTGTCTGTCATTTTCTTAGGTCTGATTTGCTTGTCACCCACCACAAGCGTGAGCTCCCTGGAAGTAGGGCTTTTGTCTATCTTGTTCACGGCTGTGTCCCGGGACCTCTGATGGTGCCTGGCACATAGCTGGCAGCCTGTAAAGGACATGTGTTGAAGGACTGTTGAAAGGCATATTCAGATGTGTACGTTTTATAGGCTGGGAATCCCCGTAAGAGCTGGATGGGAGGGAGATAACTGGGGGGAAATCCCCTGAGGGCTCTAGTGATCAGGGCAGAGGAACCTGGGCTTGGATGGCCACAAAACAGCAGTTCCAGGTCAAGTGTAAGGCTGTGTTATGTAACTCCCCCACACCCCACCCCAGGGAAGGAGAGCCCTGATGTGCCCTGAGGGCATAACTAGGGCCCTCCAAGCCTGTGAGGGAAACCCTTTGGAAAGATGTTAGTTCCAGAGAGCTTCCATGAAGATCTCTGAGGAACAAAGACAGATGTGCCAGCCGGCTGTACCTCCAGACTCGGGCACATCTTCTGCTCAGGGGAGTGCCCAAGTCTGAAAAGTAACTGTTAGGGAGTGTGGTCTGAGGGAGCCAGAAAAACTGGTTCCCTGTGCCTTCTCCCAACCCCCTCCCCCTCTTCATATAAAACTGTCTAGAGAAAAAGGACAGAAAAAGCTCTAGAAGAACAGAAAGAAGGAGCAGCCTTGCCCCTGCCATGCTCCAGCCCCAAAGGCTTGTCCTATGTTGGGGAGGCTCTGTGGAAAGGAAGAAAAGCAGAGTAGTCTCTGTGTGAGGTCTGGAGATGAGATGCCCAGCCAGATTGGAATTTTTCCCTCTGCCCCATCTCAGAGCTTTCCGGGCTGCAACCGCTGCAGACCCATACCCAGCCACACCCATGTTATAATTATCATTTCCCAGGTGAAAAAGTGAAAGCCTCGAAGAGTAATGGATGCTTGTTTGCCTGGAAAATCACCATCCCCACCCAACCTCCTGCCTCTATTCCATCCCTGATTTTAGGTATCAGATGGGCTGAGCTCAGGGAGACTGAACTCTTCCTCCCACCCAGGAAAGGGCATCCTGATGAGGCCGTGGCTGCAGTGCTGGGCACAGCCGGAACCACCCCAGTCCTGATAAATCAGCCTCTCTGGGCCTCGTGGTTATAGAGCTCCCCAGTGATTTTCATATGCAGCAGGCCTGGGAACCAACCAGCCACCTACACCACAAATGGTAATTCGCATTCTCACAACATGGACAGAGAGAGTTCTGGAGCTTCTTGTACAGCAGAATCCCTTTCTTTTTCAAGGTACATGTATTATCCATATGATTTCACTTATTGATGGAATCTAAGGAACTATAGAAGTGAATAAACAAAACAGAATAGATTAATGGTTGCCAGAGGGAAGGAGGGTTAAGGGACTCGGCGAAAAAGGTGAAGGGATTGAGAAATACAGATTGATAGTTATGAAACAGTCACAGGGGTGTAAAGTACAGCATAGGGAATATAGTCAATAATATTATAATAAGTATGCATGGTGCCAGGCGGGTACTGGAACTATCAAGGGGAACATTTGTAAACTATATCATTGTCTAACCACTATGCTATACACCGGCACCTAATACAAAATAATATTGAATATAAAATGTAATTGAAAATTTTAAATTGAAAAACATAGCCATTGGCAAACAAGAAAAAAAATTCATGTATTACATTAATGCAACAGGCCCCACCCCCACCCTGTGATGCGAATGTGTGGACACCATTTTAAGAACAAAGGCCATTACGCTAAGGTTGGCAGAGAAAAGACGGGAGACAAATGCCTGGGTACTTGAGATGGTATTGAACAAATGACTTACCCAGCCCTGCAACTGTCCCCTCTTCTGGGTGAGGGAGTTCATCTGGGTTGATTTGGACAGCTTCGGGTAGGGTTGTCATTGCCCCAGCTGAGAGCCTCCTAGGTAATATGTTACACAGAAAGTGGCAGCATTGAAAATCCAGTCAAGGCTAACGCAAAGGCAGCCAACAAAAGCTAAGCCTAAGGAGGAGTCAAGGAACATCAAGGGATACAGGAAGGGTATTAGGGTCAGATCATTGGATTTCTAAGCAGTTATCAGCTAATGAAAGGTAGTTTGTCAAGGTTAGAATAAATTACCTTGACTTTTTTCCTTCTTCTTATTCATCAGAATCCCTATCTGGGAATGAAGAAGAATATTATCTAGAGAGGTAATTGCCACCTTTTGGTTTAAAAATAATAAAATTTGCGTGAAAGGTCAAGTTTGAAGTTCTGGAAGTTATTACAATTAATAGCTAAAATAAGAAATCTGGATTGTCTTGGTTTATTTTTTATCCTCACCTGAAGACATGCTTATTGATTTTAGAGAGAGGGAGGGAGGAAGGAAGGAGGGAGACAGAGAAAAAGGCATCAATGTGAAACATCAATCAGTTCCCCCCAAAGAGGTCCCAGCTGGGGATTCTACCCACAACCTAGGCATTTGCCCTGACCAGGAATCGAACTGCAACCTTTCCATTTATGGGACAGTGCTCCAGCCAACTGAACTACAGAGGCTAGGGCTGGATTGTCTTGGATTTTAATTAAATATCTAATAAGGCCAATCATCTAGCCAGTAACCTCAGTGACTAGTAAATCTAACCAGTTTTTCAACTGTACAATAGTGTACATCCCAGGAATTTTCCATTTGGAAAATGTTTCAAGTTAAACATTAAAAGGGCCCTTTAATAGTTGGTCATTACAAAATAATCATATCTCCGGTGAAAAGGAGTCACCAGAAATCCAAGTGCGAAGGTTCTTGTACCACATCCCATAAGCATAGGTCTGGTATAGTTAGGCTCCCAACTGAAAGAGCTAGGATTTTCCACAGCAGCCTTGAGGAACGGCCTGAAGGTGGCGCTGGAGGGTGAGGCTAATAGAGGATCTGATCTGGCCATTTTAGCTTCCACAAAGAGGCAAGTCAAGACTAGTCTTTCCTTCCTTCCTGATAAAAGTTAATTGTTTTAAGTTAATGCACAGCATGAGACTTTGTGGCATAAAAAGAATAACAAAATTATGAAAGGTATAATTTGGAGGCTTTGTCAAGAGCCTAATGAGGTATGATGATCGTACCCTAATAGGGATAAATGTTCTGAGGCTGTGGCGCTGAGCGCCGAGGGTGTCTGTCTGAAGGAGGAACAATGCCTGCATTAAGTGTTCAGGCTCCAGAAAGGAAAAAGCTTTTTGGTCTGCAATTACCCATCTGCTCTTCTTTAAAACACATCTACTTGCTGCTTGCTCTTTTCCCACCCATACTTTTCCCTCAGTGATTTCACATGTACATTCACTTGAGTAAAATAGGCTTTTTACACTTTGCTGGGCGTTGAAGTTGCTTCCCCAAGGGGAAGGTTTAGATCCTCTTTGTAGCAGCTTTCCCTAACACTGGGTTTGTGAAACTCCAAAATGCAGAACACACTCACCTAGACAATGCGGTTGCCTTTTATTCCCTACTTCCCAAGACTACATCCTCATGTGTATCCTACTCTGGCTCTTCCCTTTGAAGCCCTGTAACAGTATGTCCTTGCCTCCCTGGACAGTAAGTTCTTCTGTTCCTCAGGCAATATCAGACCTCTGACCTCGGACCTCCAACCTCTCTAGGTTTCATCTCAGCACCACACCAAGCTCAGCACTTTCCCTCATGGGCTAAGACCAGCGCAGAATGGATCTCCCATGGTGCACCCCCTGCTTTTAGAAGGTTCTAACCCCTGAGCTAAAGTTGCTCTGGTTCTTGGCTTGTTCCCTTAAAATATCCTTCCTATTGAGAAGAACTCTTTTGCGAAGTGTAGAGTTTACCTTTCTACTTAGAGCAGCCCATTCCACATTTCAGAAGAAAACTTTTTTGATCCCTTACACCTTCAGGGACTCTTGGCCGGGCTGGACTGGGAGTGCAGAAAGGAGGCCAAGAGGGAGATGGATAAAAGTGAGTTGCCAGGAAGCCTTGGCCCCACACTATCCATGGCTCCTGGCGCTGCTGCCTCCTCTATGAAGAAAGAGGACCTTCCCTTTTCTTCTTGTCACCTCCACAGCCTGGGGGCCTGGCCTGATTTTCTGCCTCCTACCCCGCTGGGTTTCCTTCTCCCCGGGTCAGTCACCCTTTCAAGGTTGCCTCCAGGGGGAAGTAAGCCAGAAAGAGGAAAATCAAAGACAGGCTTGTGGAAGGGTGGTGAGCCACAACTGGGGGCTTGAAAAACCAAAAGGCTTTAGTTGAGAAGTTCATGTTCCTCCTCAGGCCTCAGCTCATTTCCTTAATCTGCATGCATGTTCTCAGTTAGACGTCAACATCCTCCCGCAATATTTCTTCTTTCTGACCAATACTTGTTACCCAGACTAACTACGGGTCACTGAATGGATTCCATTGACTACAGAGACCCCAAATATTGATTCTTATTTGGTATCCCCTTTAGAAAAGGCATCTTTTCCAACATCTCCACCCACAGGCAATGCCACAACAAGAGGGGAGACTGGCCTCTCACCTGTGCTGGACACATGACTGTAATATTTTTATTACCTGTACATTTGAAATCCTGCTTCTGCATAAACATCCTAGTCAAACCCAGGAGACAAACTGAGCATAAAATACTCACAACTCACAGGCCCCTTGCAGCTGTGCCCTGAACTAGCAGCCATGTGGCTGCCCAAGAATCAGGTACAAGCCATCAACAGCTACAGTTCTCCAGACAGTTACTAGACAAAGCCTTAACATATTTGTCTTCGAATGTGCTTGAGTCCACCTAGTATTAGGCCCACCCATGCTTACCAGGTGGCTTGACTCCCTGATGACAAATGACTAACAGCCATACATACCTTTTCGGCACTTAGCGTTTGAAGTGCTTTTACATATTATCTTAGGTAGTCTTCACAACACCACCAGAGGTTGGTACTATTATCATTCTCATCTTACAGGTGAAGAAGGCAAGGAACTTTCCCAAAGTAAGTGACATGCTAAATTATGCAAATAGCACCACCAAGAGAACATTGCTGAAAGAACAATTGTATTAAAACATAATAGTCAAAAACTAATGTTTATTGAGCTCTATGTATCAAGCCCTGTACCAAACGTTGCAGAAACTTTCTGTCCTTTAACCCTTCCATTAGCTGGTCAGGAAATTACATCAGAAGCATGGACAGGTCCAGCCATTCAAGAGTGTGAACACATTGTAGAAAGGCCCTATCTTTCCACTATCTGCTCTTTTCTCTCTTGACCACTAATGTTTCGAATGCATTTTGAGCAGGCCCAGTCTGCTCACTGCCTCCTCTAACGTCCTACCACCGGAGTCTTAGCAATAACTGTACCTGGGAGAGCAACTGTGCTTCCCCTCGCCTCCCCCCAGAACCTCTAGCTACACCACTGGGAATTATTATTACAGTCATCGCTCTTTATCCATGGTTTTGCTTTTCACTGTTTCAGCCCCTGGTGCTCAACTCTGGTCCAAAAATATTGAATGGAAAATTCCTGAAATAATTCATAATCGAGTAGCGTGATGAAATCCCGTGCCGTCCTGCCCCAGCCCACCGAGGATGTGAATCATCCCTGTACACGCTGCGCACTCCTTAGCCACCTAGTAGCCATCTCAGTTACCAGATCAATTATCAGGGAGAGACCACATTGACAAGTTATGTGCGGATTTTTTATAATTGTTCTATTTTATTATTTTTGTTGTTAATCTCTTATGGTGCCTAATTTATGATTTAAAATTTATTATAGATATTTGTGTATAGGAAGCATAATATATACGAGGTCTGTCCTGAAAGTATCAGTCAATGTTAATATAATTAAAACAGTTTGCATTGCTGATCCTTTTGGGACAGACTCATACACACACACACACACACACACACACACACACACACATGATTAGGTACCAGCCATGGGTTGAGGCATCCCTTGGGGGTCTTGAACATATAAAACATATTCTCCACAAATAAGGGTAGACTACTGTATTCCCAATTTGGAGATGAGGAAGCTGAAGCTCAAATAAGCTAAATAATTTGTGCAAGTTCATTCAGAATTCAGGGATCTGGGGAGGGAGGTGTTAATGCAATGTCTAGTTCCAGAGCAAACAGGGGACGTTGGGGCATGATGGCAGAGGAAACAGCCCAAACGGAAGTGTGGAGAAGCCTGTTTATTACAAAAAAAAAAAAAAAACCTAGACAGACATGGGTGGTGATGGTACACAAGGACATGACCTTGATTGGTAAACAATTTGCACACCATGCTGAAAGATGGCATTATCCTGTGAGCCCAAGAGTTTAAAATGACTCTTTTTTTAAAGATTTTATTTATTATTTTTAGAGAGAGGCATTGAGGGAGAGAGACATCAATGTATGGTTGCCTTTCACCTGCCTCCAGCTACAGACCTGGCTGGAGACCTGGCTTGCAACCTGGTTATGTGCCCTGGCTGGGAGTTGAACCAGCAACCTTTGGGTTCGCAGGCTGGTAAAATGACTTTTAATGTGACAAAACCTATGATATTTCTAAGGCCTTGACTAGAATATTTCAAAATAATTTACTACTTTTGATTTAATTAGTTAACAAAATCCATGAGACGGGGTAACAACTCCATGGCCCCATTGTATGGATAAGAAAACTACGGCCAAGAAGTTCAATGATATGTTTAGGATTATAGATTGTCGGTAGCAAAGCAAAACCTTATGCCCTGATCTTCCAACTCTAGATCCTGAACTCCATCCCTAGCAGTGAACCCATGCTTGACTCCAAGAAAGTTGCCAGCCTGGGCTCACTTACCCACCACTTACCCTGTGCTGAACATACAAGGACCACTGCGCCCCACCTGCTTACACGGTGTTACCTCTCTGCACACTTTCCACACCTTGGCAGAGAGCTTCTGTCACCCCCAGTCTCTTCTGTGTATGTAAACGCAACTGTTAATTTACATGGCAAGAAAGAAGATTCAGAACTTGACCTTTTTCACTCTGAAATTGCCTTTTGCACTTTCTCTGTGGAGGTCAGAGAAAAAAAATAGTCTTCAGCAAGCTGAGTTTCAACAAGTTTAAAGTATTTCATTGAAGAAGATTTCTATTGGGTGTTTGAGGTCCTCTGCAATACCCTGTACCCCTCAGTGGGTTGCTGGGAAAATCCTTTGAAGAATTCTAAGAATCTTCTTACCGGAAAGGATGGGCTCAGGTTGTTCTGGCCGTCTATTTTTAAGTTCAGAGTCTTGAACTGTGGGTGGGGCCAAGAAAGAATGGGGAAAGGGAAGAGGGGAGGAGGGATTGCAATCAAGAGACAAGAACCAGCCACAAAAAATCCTGGTTAGCTAAATCTATCACTTCTGGGGATAGTGGGGCCCTCCTTTATACATGCCTAAGTCCCAGCATACACTACCCCCAGCAGGATAAATGTATTTTGACAATGTCGATTATGGCTCTATAAGTCCTAACTAGGCAAGAAGGAAAGCAGGGAAGGCAGCTTTGGGAGACACAATGAATCACTAGGCGAGCTAGCCATGCTGGGATCTAGGAGCAAGGCTTCAGGGTCAGGAATGAACAGAGTGGCAGTCATATAAACCTGTGAAAGCTGGGACTCCACAGATAGCAAACCCAGAAGTCTCAGCCCACCCGTCCCAGCTGAGTGACCCTGAGCAAGTTATAGAACCTTCTGTAGCTCACTTCTCCTCTGTTAAAATGGGGAACCTAGCAATGTATGCCTCACAGAGTACCCATGAACATTGAGAGATAATTCAATAAATGGGAATTATTATTAATTAAAGATTCAAGGTTGTCCTCCTTCTGGTGTGACTCAGTGGATAAGGCACCAGCCTGTGAACCCAAAGGTTGCTGGTTCGATTCCCCAGCCAGGGCACATAACCAGGTTGCAAGCCAGTCTCCAGCCAGATCTGTAGCTGGAGCCAGGTAAAAGGCAACCATACATGGATGCTTCTCTCCCTTTCTTCCTCCCTCCCTGCCCTTCTCTCTGAAAATAATGACAAAACTCTTTAAAAAAGTTGTTCTCTTTGATTCCAAAGAGTTGTGTTGCCTCAGTGAACATTCTCTCATTGTTTTCTCTTCATTATTTCTAGAAAGGGTATTTGCAGGGTATCTACGGGGCGAGGGGGGGGGCAAAAATAGGTTTCCAGTTGTTGATGTGGAAAATAATAATAACATTAATAAATGATCATAGAAGATCAACCTACTTCAGCCCACCCTGTATGTATGTGACTCTCTGCTCACCACCACATCAGGTCCTCAAAAACAAACAAACTCTTCAGCCTGCCCCACAGCCAAAAGGGCCCGCTGCCTCTTCCTGCCTTCCTCCCAATTTAAGTTTTGCTCTGTTTCTTATTTTCTGAGAAATGTTATTGGCCATAGGTTCCTCCTCCCCAGAGCCAGCAGAAGGGCACCTCAGCTTCCACCTCACTGAGCACGGAATGGGGCGTGCTGGGGAGATGGCGGGCTCTGGGCAGCAGGTGGCCACTCATGGGGAGTGGCCTGATGGCGCTGAACCTCACTAATGCACTCCTTCCATTACTGTTCTCCAAACCCTCCCGTCTCCCACAACTGCCATAGATTAAGCAATTAAGAGATTAAGTGTTGCTCTCTCAAACCCTTCCTCTGCCCCCAGGGTCATTAGCTTCCATCAGCACAGCAGTCAGCAGCAGGAGGTGTCCTTGGAGTTTCTCAGAAACCTCCAAGTTTAGGGCCAGCTAATTGTTTAAAACCTTCTTCACATGGTTCTTCACTTTGAATGTCTTCAGCTTTGGCAAAAGCCAGTTAAACAGAGGTTCTGAAGAGCTGATGTCCTAGAGGAGGAAAAAAGTCCCTAGCTTTACCTGTTTTCAGTAAATGAATTTATTTTGCAACTTAGCTCCGAGTAGATTTTTTAATTTTTTGTTTGGTCTGACACTTTAATTTATTTTGTCTCCTTACAACTCTTAAAACCCCAGGCTCACAGGAGAAGCTCTGTCACCAGCCGAATTGAGGAAGGGCTCAACCGAAGTGGGGTCAGTACTGATAGGACAACTACCCCCGACATCCAGACATCCTCACTATAGAGAATTTTTTACTACTGAAATCTCAAAACAGCTCTTATTTTCTAACAGTCTGTTCCACTTCCCCAAACTCCCACTTGCATCTCCTAAAAAGAACTGAAATCTGAGTACATACTTAGTCTTGACATATTTACATCATTTACAAGTGACGTCTCCTGTAATACATGTATACTGCCACCAGATGGCATCAAATGTCGCAGTTCCACTGCTGTACTTTGTGCCAGATACCTTGCTGGGCAATTAAAATCAGTGGTGAACAAAAAGGAGAGTTCCCCAGCATTCCAAAATGTAGTAAGGCAGGCCCAAAGGAAAATGTTATAAGTAGTTAAGGTACAGTGCCGGGAGGAGGGGCCCAGAGACCAGTGCTTGGGGTGGACAGAGACAGCAAAGTTCATCATGTGTCCCACAGGCTTCTCCATTCTCCGGCCACCATGCAGTTAGGTGAGGCCCTGTGACTGTTTCAGATACGAGTGGCAATCACACGGGACACTTGAGAGCAAAGCAGAGAACCGGGAGTATAATTTCTCCTTGTGTCTCTCTTCCTTGGCTGTGATGGCTAGAAACCTGACAGGTGGCAGGGCCTCTGTTGGCCTGAACCCCTGAGGGACAATGTGGAGCAGAAGCATCACTGGTCCCCATACTGCTGGACTCCAAATTTCCACAGCTCATGCTGGGTAGGCAACATAAATCTTTTTTTAATTAAGCCATGACTTGGGGGTTAATCCTTTCTGCAGCATAACCTAGTATTACTCTTGCTACAGAGATAGAAGTAAAAGTTAGGTCTTTTTCCTCTAAGTGAGTGGGTCTTTGCACAAGAAGCACAGACTTGTGAGGCTAAAGAAAAGAAAAGCAAGCTGCACTGTCACCTCTAATCCTACTGAGACGCATGGGAAGAAAGGAAGGGGAGCCCCCCTAATTGAACAGGTTGTTACCATTTTTCACACTGCAAACAGGCTACTGAACACAGAAGGGTATGACTGTTCCAGCAGGCCCAGGGTCAGGCCGGAGAAGACAGAACTCTAAGCAGCTTGTCTTAGCAGTACTGACTAATTCATAGGCTGTTGTCTTTGGTTGGCCATAGTGATAGCTATAAGGCCTCTATTTATAGCAGTCACAAACATAATGAAAGAGGGTTGTCAGGTATTTAGTGGTTGGGCTAACCAGGCTTCAGTATCCCATCAGATACTGAATAGAGTCAGCTTTATTTTCAGTTATGTATTTATTTTTTTACATCTTATGTTGGTGTAATTTCATACGTGCAGAAAGAAGATAGAACCCTTCACCTAGATTCACTAGTCCGTATAAAAAGGGTTTCTAAAAACCAGTTGAGCTCTCCTATCAAACAGCTTTCATGCCTAATTCAGACTTCAATATTAAATTCTAGTTTCATAAACCAGTTTTATATTTAAGACTTGCAAAATATATAAAGAGGTATTGCAAATTCATAAAAAAATTAATATCCCATAGGAAAATAGGCAAATGCCATAAATAATCAGTTGATAAAAGAAAAATTGATGGAAGCACATGCCATGTTTATGGTTAAGAAGAATTAACATCATTAAAATGTCCATACTACCCAAAGCCATCGATAGATTCAATGCAATCCCTATTAAAATACCACATCTTAGTTCACAGAATTAGAACAAATACTTTAAAAAATTATATGGAGGCAAAAATGACTCTGAATAGCTACAGCAATCCTGGGAAAGAAGAATAAAGTAGGAGGAATCACAATACCAGATATCAAACTATATTATAAAGCCATAGTAATCAAAACAGTCTGGTACTGGCACAAGAACAGACAAACAGATCAATGGAACAGAACAGAGAGCCCAGAAATTAACTCAGGACTCTATGGGCAACTAATATTTGACAAAAGGAGAAGGAACATAAAATGGAGTAAAAATAGCCTCTTAAACAAGTGGTATTGGGAGAACTGGACAGGCACATGCAAAGAAATGAAACTAGACCACCAACTTACCCCATACACTAGAATAAACTCCAGATGGATAAAAGACTTAAGCAGTGCCACCATAAAAGCCCTAGAGGAAAACATAGGCAAAAAAAAAAAAAAGATATCCTGCTCAGCAAAATTTCAATGAAATATCTCCCAAGGCAAGGGGAATAAAGGAACAAATAAACAAATGGGACTACATCAAACTAAAAAGTTCCTGCTCAGCTAAAGAAAACATCAACAAAATAAAAAAAGAGGCAACTATATGGGAAAACATATTTGCCAATGACACCTCAGACAAAGGTTTGATCTCCAAAATATATAAAGGACTTATAGACTCAACACCAGGGAGACAACCCAATTAAAAAATGGGCAAAGGACTTGAACAGACACTTCTCCAAGGAAGACATACAAAGGGCCCACAGGCACATGAAAGAAGGCTCAACATCACAAGCCATCAGAGAGATGCAAATTAAAACCACAATGAGATACCACCTCACACCTGTCAGAATGGCCATCATCAACAAACAACAAGTGTTGGCGAGCACGTAGAGAAAAGGGAAACCCGGTGCACTGCTGGTGGGAATGCAGACTGGTGCAGCCACTATGGAAGACAGTATGGAATTTCCTCAAAAAACTAAGAATAGAACTGCCTATGGCCCAGTGATTCCACTGCTAGGACTATACCCAAAGAATCCTGAAACACAAATTCAGAAAAACCTATGCACCCCTATGTTCATAGCAGCCAAGAGCTGGAAACAACCTAGGTGCCCTTCAGTGGTTGAATAAATCAAAAAACTGTGGTATATTTACACAATGGAGTTCTATGCAGCAGAAAGAAAGTGAGAACTCGTACCATTTGTGATAGCATGGATGGAACTGGAGAGTATCATGCTTAATGAAATAGGCCAGGCAGCAAAAATTAAATACCACGTGTTCTCACTTAATATAGGAGACTAATGAACAAACAAACAAAACAGAACCAGAGACATAAATACAAGGAACAGACTTTCAGTGTGCAGAGGGGTGGGGGAGGAGTGGAGAGAAGAGGGAGGCAAAGAAGGGGAACAGTTTAGTCAAGGAACTAGCATGGATGACCCATGGGCATGGGACATGGACAACATGTGGGATTGACTATTATGGGGGATAGGGAGGGTGGGGAAGCCTAGAGCAGAGGGGAAAAATGAGATGAATGTAATATAACAACAATAAAATTAAGAAAAAAGAAAGTAACAAAAAAGAAAAATTGATGCATAAAACTGAAAAAATTAATTTTTTGTACTTTTTAATTTTTACTCTTAATTTAATTAGAAGTAATTTAATTAATTGCTTGCTAGAAATTAAAATGAAATCTCATCTTCCTCTAGCAGGCTGACCAAGCTTTTTACATGAATGATAATACTTGTGTTGGAGATAATAGAGGAAATGGACATTCACACAATATTGATGGTTCTGGAAACTGGTGCCATGTTCTGATTGGCTTATCTGAGAAAAAACACACAAAGTTTTTAAAATGCACTTACCTTTTAGCACAGCAACTTTAATTCTGGGACTTTATCTATGGAAATAAATAAATAAGTACCCCTGACCCTTCCCTGAGAGGAAAGAGTAGTCATCACAACGGCTACGAGGTCTGTCCTGAAAGTATCAGCCACACAAACTGCCTTAATTATATTGACATTGGCTCGATACTTTCAGGACAGGCGTCGTACGGAAGCTATCAAAAAGTAGGGACTTTGGCTAAAGAAATAATGGTGTTTCAGAGAAAGCACATACACTGTCTACACAGCACCTACTGAGTTCTAGGCCCTCTCTGTAACATTTTGCATGTGTTTTCTCATCCTCCCAACAGACAGGTGCCATCAGCATTTTACAGGTGCTGAAACTGAAGCACGGAGAGGCTCACCACCTCACCCCAGGTCGCAGACCTAGCAAATGTGGAGCCACCCTTGGTACCCAGGCGGTCTGGCCCCAGGGTCGGCCCTCTGAGACACACCCTCTCCAGCCTCTCTGCAGTGAATAAAATAACAAAATAGATAAATGTGCGTAGGAAAACGTTCAGAATACAGATATACCACAGGGAGATGGCAGGCTGCCTTCCAGACCACCACAGTAAAGCAGGTATTGCAAAAAAGTGGTTCATAATATTTTTGCAGGTAAAGAAAGCGTCTGTGAGGCACAATAAAGTGAAGTGCGGTAAAACCAGGTGTGCCTATGTGTGAGTGAGAAAAATAGGCTGTGAAACATCTTTTCAAAGGGACTATGTACACATTTATATAAGAACATGTAAAACATACTCCTCAACGACAAGATTAGGATTTGTGGGGACTTTTGCTTCTTTTGGTTTCTCTTTATTTTCTAAATTTTCTACAGTGATCATGTAATTCTTGAAACGGAAAATTTTTAGTGACTTCTCCCACTACCCAGTTCAACCGTCAGGTTCTGAGGAACTTTCCTCCCTTCTGTAGAAAGTCTACAAAAAGGATACCTATTGCTGAACAAAATGCTGAGAGCAACTAACAAACCATTGAAAGCCAAGTGACAAAGCAGGAGGCGTCCTCCCCTGCAGGCAGGGTTGGGGGCAGGGAGAGGAGGCCCAAGCCAGATCCAGGCCTTCCCACTAAGCACAGCTGGAACTCAAGGGAAGACTAGAACCCTCAATCAAGATAGGTCTGTTTTGCCAAACTCAGGAATTTGGGAAACAGGAATCCTGACCCCGGGAATGGAGTGTTGATTTTCCCCAAATCCTTGAATTAATTCCTCTAAACTCTCTGAGCCTGAAGAAAGGAGCCACCTCTCCCATTAAGATCTGGGACCGCTCCCTTGCCTAAAGACAATGCAAAAGCCTCTACCAACCCTCCCCTGTTCCCCAGCTCCTCAGCCTGTAACTAAGATTAAGTTGCAGCCTCACCCAGATACTGACATATTGAGTCTGAAGTGGAAGAAAAGGGACCCACCTCCTGTAAAGCGGCCAGGCTTACATTACAGCAGGTGCACACATAAGACTGGGTTCTGGGGGAATTTGATCAAGAAGCCTAGAACATAATACTGAATAAGAGGGAGTTTACTGATTTGGGAATATGCTTCTGAAATAGAGGTTTTAACACCCTGGCAAGGATTCCAAGAAACGGTCCATATTTGCTACTAAGATGTTTCTAAATACATGGGAAAAAGTCACGATCCCTAGTAAGTAAAAGTGAAATGCCAGAATTACCAGAGCAGATGCTGGGGGAGGGATTGAAAGACGCAAGAGAAGAGGGCAGGCTGGGGTACACCACCTACGCTGGGCCGGAACACCCACCAAATGATTGCGTTCTACAGGTGGGCTGCATGTACACTGGCGAGAAGGCACACCAGCAGCACTAAAAGTGGTGCTGTTTCTTTGTAGACCACCAGTATTTCTCTCCCACATCCATGTCTCTTCTCTTCTCTTCTCTTCTCTCCTCTCCCACCTTTCTTCTCTCTACAATCAGTTAACATATCCTGGGTTGAGGATTCCAAAAAAGAAAGAACATGATGCAACACCATTCTATACTCACTAAAATGGCAATGACCAAGAAGCCTGACATTACAGGATGCTGGCCAAAATGGAGTACTTGATCTGCAGGTCAAAACTCAGTCTCATCAGTCTCCAGTGGGAGACCCAGCAGTCAGAGCACGAGACCAGAGGCTGGTACTCCCTTCCCCAGAGGGCTCAGGGAATGCATGCTTCCTTCCATGGCTTTCTTTCTTTCTTTCTTTAAACCTTTAATCCCACCATGAAGTTTAGTTTGTAAACTACTGGATTTCTTTTCCATGTTACGCAAGCAGTTTAGTAACCTACTATTTTTAGGCATCATTTTAGCTTTACTGAAAAATTAGAAAGGTTGTACAGAGGGTTCCCATATACCCTTCACCCAGTTTCCCCTGCTATTAATATCTGACATGAGGATGGTACATTTTTTATAATGAATGAACTAGTATTTATACATAATGATTAACTAAAGTTCATGTTTTATTCAGGTCTCCTTAGCTTTTCCCTAGCTTTTTCTGCTCCAGGGGCACATCCCAGGTACCATCTAAGAAAGACAAATTCTATATGATTTCACTTATGTGTGAGGCTCTAAAGAACAATATAAATGAGCAAACAAAACAGAAACAGATTCATAGATAAAGCAAACAAACAAATGGTTGCCAAAGGGGAGGGGTTAGGAGACTGTGCAAAAGGAGGTGAAGGAACTAAGAAGTCCAGACTGGTAATTACAGAGTAGTAATGGGGATGTAAAATACAGCATAGGAAATATAGTCAATATTGTAATAGTGATGTGTGGTCCAGGTGGGAACCAGAAATATCAGGGGGAATGCTTTGTAAAGTATATGATTATCTAACCATTACACTGTACATCTGAAACTAATGCAAAGTAGTACTGAATGTAAACTGTACTGAAAAACAAAAATATTTATTTATGCAAGAGAAAGGATGTGGGAGGGAGGGAGAGAAAGATTGATTTGTTGTTCTGCCTATTCATTCATTGGTTGATTCTTGTATGTGCCCTGACTGGGGATCGAACCCACAACCTTGGCCTATTGGGATGGCACTCTAACCAACTGAGTTACCCAGCCAGGGCAAATAAAATAATTTTATAAAAGAAAAGACCTACTCTTTGTACTGCAATACTTATAAAGAAATCTAGTAGCTGTCATTATCAGTAGCTTGTATTTAATTAGCATTTGTTTGAGTGACATGATACTGCTTCCCCTTTTGCAAGGGCATGAGTCTTATTATAGCTTAATGGAGATTTTTTTTCTCATCCCTTTTTAATCCTTATAAATTAAGAAAATACCAAGGCATTATTAGTTTTTGCGAAGGTAATTGGAATTAAAATATTACTTGTGCTTGAGATTTTTTTGTCTCTCAACACACAAAAGTAGAATTGCATGAGGGAGTAGGCACGCTTCATTTACTAACAATAGGAAAGCTGACAGCTGCTCTTCTCAATATACATTGATGGTGCTTCTGTCATCTTATAAATACCAAATGAAAGGACAATTTGAGGGGAAGAAAGATGGTTGCTCTATCAAAAATATCTGAGTGGGTTTTTTTTTTTTTTAAACAAGGAGATATACCTATGTACAGTGTATCTGTGTGATCACTGATCACTGTATACCCATTAGCCACCACCCCAGATAAAACAAGCAACAATTTAATTGCCCCAGAAAGCCCCCTCACATCCTGTCCAGTGATGCTGTCCTTGCTTTTCCCCAGAGGAACCACTTTCTGATTTCCATCACACGTTTGCTTTGCCCCTGCTTACAGTTGGCATGAAGGGAATCAGACTATAATCTTTTGTGTCTGGCTCCTTTCATTGAACATATATATATATTTTTAAATTAACTAACCAGAATAGCAATTTAATGCCCAGCACAAGAGAGATCATAGCCCCCTGGCCTCTGTGCTAGGCAGGCCATCTGTAACATTTATTCCTGCATGATGGCTCTCTGTAGGTGGGACACTGACAATCTAGAGCTTCTCCAGAAGATAGGTCTGAAGCCGTTAAGGCTGAGGAGCAGCTGAGAGAATTCAGACCTAGAAAACAGACTTCATGGAAAAGCATAGAGGAAAAAAGGGGCAAAAAAATAGTCACGTAATATTAGCTGTCATTTGAAGGAGGAAAGTGTGTGTGTGTGTGTGTGTGTGTGTGTGTGTGTGTGTGTAGTGCCAGACTTAGAAATTACTGGGAGACCATTTTCAGCTCTATATAAAAAGGAATAGTCCTGCTTCATAGCTCAGTTGGTCATTCCAACACACCAAGGTTGTGGGTTTGATCTCTGGTCAGGGCAGATTCAAGAAGCAACCAATAAACGTGTAAATAAGTGCAACTACAAATCCATCTCTCTCTCCCTCTCCCTCTCTCTCTCCCTCTCTCTCTGCCCACCCTGTCTCCTTCTCCTTTTTCTCTCTCTCAAATTAATTTTTAAAAAAATTTTAAAGGAATATGTTCAATAGCAGGTCATTGGGGTACGTGGAATAGTTGAATTTCTCATCACAGAGACTGCTCAATAAGGCTAATATCCATTTATCATGAATGTTATTAAAGCAAATCCCCATGAGGTGGGAGAAGACATCTTCCTATGACTTGTGGTTTTTGATTTAGACGAACTAGGCTTTACCCCCACTTTAGGCTAGTTGGTCAGTGGTTTACTTATATATTTCACCTTGGCAAAAAGGTCACTTGGTTTTCACTGCAAGTGTCTCAGAACCAGCTGCTGCCATAAAAACTTACCAAGCCTGAGAAGTCAGGACCCAGCGTGGATTTGGTGTTCTTATTTTCAAAGCATTCTCTAGAAGAAAGAGCCCTTCCTTGCCCAAGGTTCCCCCACAGGTGATGCCTGTTCTTCATCCCTAACAAACATAACACAGCACCCACAGGGCAAATGCAGCTACAGCGATTGCCTGGTCCTCCTTTACAGTCCAGCTTGCAGCTGAAGTTAAAAATCAGAACTCTGCAAATCTTTTGTAAGTTGTCCTCAATGTGTTAGATAAATTCAAAAGAGGAAGCAATAAGAAGAGAGGAAATGTTTATAAGAGAAGGTGGCTGTCCTTCAGGTATCTGAAAGGTCTCTTTCATTTATAACATTGCACACACCCTTCCTCCCCCACCTCCCAGCCCACTGTCAGCTCTTGGAGGTCCAGCCACCTGCTTTCAATACCTAAATGCAAGCTCCAACCCCAGGCAGCTGTCCTCAGAAGAAAAGGAAGCAAAGGAAGTAAGTTGATCACCATCTATGAGACCCTAAGTGAACTTCTTATCACCTTACAAATCCCAATTTTAGCAAGCTTCTTCATTGCCCTCATAGTCTATCCTTTGCATTTCCCCTTCCCTAGTTACTTTTAAGCTCTAGTCCATCAGAAAAATATTTCAAACATCTATGAAAAGGTATACTGCCCCTCCTTTTTTAAAGAAAAAAAATATCCATCTCTGAGAAGCCTGCTAGTGACTCTCACCTGCTTGCTTTGCTCCCTGACTCCACCTCTTACAGTTGGTAAACAGCCAGAATAAGTCACAGCATGGCCTCATTTACCTATTGCCTCATAAACACAGCAAAATCATTTTTGCAGACACACATGATGTTCCATAATACCAACTCAACAAAAACCTCCTCTATGTTTCCATTGACAGACATTGGACTATGGGAGCTTCAGGGTGAAAGCAGAAAAGGGCTCCCACATGGTCACCCCAAGTTTTTCCCTGAGACAGTGCATTTCTAATGCCTCTTTCTTGGAGCTCAGTAGGCCAAGAAAGATCAGATTCTTGCAGAGGTTCCTTCTTCCCAGCTGCATCCCTTGAGGAGCACTAAAGGGCAAGATAGCGCTAAATTAGCATTCAGATGGGTGTGCAAAACAGATAAAACAATCTTGGCTTTTCAGAGCCAAGTCTGCTTTCAGAAATCTAGCTGGCTATTCACTCAGAAAGGGGAAGTGACTTATCCAATGCCTCCCTGTTAATGAGGGGCAGAGCTAGGTCAGGAACCTACATTTCCCAATTTGTGCATAATTTACCTTATGCAAGGAGCTAAATATAGCTAAAGAAAGGTTATCGGTTATCATATGAGTAGGAAACTGCTGTGACACAAGGAATTGGAACTGATGAGGTCAGTTATGGAGTCTGACATTGACTCTCTGAATCCATTTTCTCACCTGTGAAATGGCACGTTAATGTCTCACTTAAAGCCTTTGTACAGGATGAAGAGGGCATAATGCATGTAAGTGGCCTACTACTTATTGACATCCACGACATAAAGTTTTCTGTGTCTTTTGTTGTAATTTAGCCAGCCTCTGACATTAATTTCAGGTTTACTATCACCCCAAAGCCTACCAAAAATTACCTCAAATATTGGAAATACGAAGCTTAGCTGATTCTATGTGTAGCATTAAAGTCCTACTCTTGATAGTGAATGATTTTAAGGTTATTTTTCTGGATTGTCTGAGCTAGAGTCAAACAAGATTGAAGGAAAATTTCCAAGGCACTTGATGGCTCCTAACTGCTGTTAGAAGCAGCCAGGGTTTGTTTCTCACCTTTGAAGAAGATAGGGCCTCATAATTTTACATCTTATCAGGATATGAAAAACATTGGCATGTTGGCTAGTGGTAGTGCGCATGAAAAAATTCCTGGTTGAGGGACACCTCGACGGAAAACTTTTCTAAGATTCTCTTGCTTTCGTTTCCATTTTTAGAACATAAAGACCCTGCCAATATGGTGAAGGGATGGTCAAGAGAGAAAGAGAAGAAACCGCTGTGCCTTGTTGCCAGGAGGTAGGAAATGGTGGGAATCTGGGAGACCCACAGTCATTCGTTAGGTGGAATGAACAGGTCCAGAGCCCTGCCTGGGCTTGGGGATATTCCTGCTGGTTCCCCAGCAGAGTGGCTGAGCCGTGACTCAGAGAGGCAGGAGTCATGGTGGAGGTGAGGCCATCAGCTCATGACCCAATATGCCATCAGACAAGGCCAAGTAAGCGGCCTGCTCCCCTCCATGCCCCTCCCCCGTAAACACACAGCACACACATCCCCAAGCTGTAGCCTGTCTTCTTCGGACTTCCCCTTTAAGCTGCCTTGGTGCTCCTCATAACCTGATTTCACTTCTAAAAAACATGTTGTGGGGGAGGAAACACCCAGAGGAGTCTGGCCCAGCTCTGTAGCACCAACCCTGCTCACTCCAGATGGCTCTAGTTGTGAAATTTTACATACCTTCAGATATGTTTATATTCTGCCTTGAGAAGCTACTGTGCTCTTTCCCTAGTCCACTCAGGGGACCTCCTACTTATGCTGCTCTCTCAAGCATAGGGCTATTGACTTCACCTCAGCATCCTGCATACATTACCGCTTTTTAATCCTGACCTGAAGGAGCATGTACTATTATTCTAATTTTATGGAGGGAAAACAGACACTTGAGAGAGAGCACTCTCTTGGTACAGAATTCTTACCAAGTTTCTCTCTGTAACGTTGCTGATTCTATAATCATTTCTCCATAAACGGAATCCTCAATTAAAAGGAATTTTTTTGTTTTCTGTCTTAAGAAAATAAACTGAGGCCATGGATTTATTTTTAAAGCAGTGCAGTAACATTTGTGGCTGCCCATCCAAAAATATATTGCCATCTTCTATCTAATATAAGCCCAACTTTGTTTTATATACCACATAGCCCACCTCAAGTAGAGAAGCTGATCCCACCCACAGGTTCAGGATGGGACAGACTGGTATAAGAATGTCCCATACCTCTTGTCAGTGATTGGTTCAGAAATGGGCATGTGACCCAGTTCTGGCCAATAAGAGATGAGGTGACTTGATGGGGTTTTCAGAAAACTTTTCGTGTTCTTAAGAAAGACCTACATATAGTGACTCTATCCCAGTGAATGTGTAAAAGAATACGAACAGCCACAATTACTACTTGTACCCTTCCTGCCATAAAAGGAGTTTAGAATGGAGAGACAGTAACTGTGACTGTTGCAGGAGAGAGATGAAAATAAGACATCACTAAATGATATCACTAAGGTATTGAATCAAACAACACTGAAGGCAACCATCTACCTCTAGACTTCCTGCCTAACAAGCAACTAAATTTTCATCTTATGCTTTTCTATTCTTTACAGATAAAAGCATCTTTAATCAGTGCTGTGATCTGTCACACCTCCTGCATCCACATAACTAAGCACCTATCAGTCATATCTAGAAGGAGGGCTGAGAGGCACCAACATCACCGGTAGTCAACAAACCAAAACCAGGTTTGAACATGGCAAATGTGTGGTGCATTAAGGATGGCCACAAATCCTTTATCATTGGGAGGCCATAGAGAGATGAAATCACTTTCTCCTTTTCTTGAGTCTGGGCTGGTCTTGTGGCCAACAAAATGCAGTGGAAGTAACACTGGACAACCTCTGAGGCTGAGCCTTAAGAGGTTTGCAGCTTGCAACATGCCCCTTGAAACACTCCCTCTTAGAATCCATCCTGCCCTGTGACAACCAGCAGAGAGACATAGAGGAAAAGAGAGAACAGGAGGTGGGGAAGGAGGGGAGGGAAGCAACATCCGTGACACTAAGGTGCCAGACATTTGATTTAAAAAAAAAAAAAAGCCCTCCTCAATTGCATCCACGTAAACACCAGCACATGCCATAAAGATTTAAAGAATCACATAGCTGAGGCTACCCAACTTCAAGATTCACAAATAAAACACTGAACTCTGTGGGGGACTTTTATTCAGTCAGTAACAGAGACTGCTTTTCACAAGGTTCAACAACAGAAAGAAAAAGCCTTGGCTATCCAGAAACTTCATTCCTCAGGGCACTATACACCTCGTGTGCCTCAGCAAATCCTGATCGGAAGAAGGTGTGACCCAATAATAAGATGTGTGCATGTGGCATGTGAATGGGAGTTAGGATGATGTGGCTTTACCCCATTTCTTCCTGTTTTCTTCTACCCTAATCAGATCTTGGGATTTCACCAACATTTTCAAAAGACTAAAGAAAATGAATGAGAGAATGATAGAAAACTAAGGGGAGCCTACTTCTTTGGTCTCTTGCATATTACACACACACACACACACACACACACACACACTCACGCACGCACACACAAAAGGTCCCCCCCCCAGTGCCAGTTTTCCTTGGTTTTTACTCACTGTGCTTGGCTGGACTGAACAGCAATTATTCAAGACTTGTCCCATAAAAAGTCAATAGAATTTGAATTTAGCCACCAGTTTCTCTTTAAGCTGAGCTGACATTTTGAGTTAAATTTATTTTAACTAGGGATTTATGACAGGAAAGGAATACTTCTAATTAAATAAGTATTAGCCTCAAACAGTGTGAATAACGACCCGTTGGAAGTTTCTCAGTCTCCTAATAGCTAATTAACAGCTCATAACTGGAGTCCCTTTGTGTCCCAAGGCAAGTGTGAAAAAGAGGCCTTGACTGATTAATGAGATGGTCTCAAACAGGATTAAAAATGAAATTGACTCTAGACCCGCAAATCCAGTGAATGTGAAAAGAAAGGGTTATTTGTAAGGCATCCTAGACAATCACTGTGGGAACAGAGAATGCAGAGCCAAAGTTCTTGTGGCCTCTTGGTGACCCCTTCACAGCAGCCTGGACAGAGGACCAGACAGCCAGCTGCGAGGGAAATGGACTCCCCACATAGGGGCAAGGCCACATAGCCTTTGCAAAGACTTTCTTTTTCTTTGTCCTATTTGTATTTCAGATAAATATTAAGGCAGGCAGACAACACAGTAGAAGCCAATTTCCATCTCTGCAATTCCATAAGGAGTGTGAGAAACTCTTCTCCCTCCATCTGAGCTGACCACCAGCTCTTCATTATTTAAAGAGATTTGCTCAGCTCTCCTGAGGCAATAGTGAACCTGCACCATGCCACCTCCCACATTACACTTCCTCCAGCACTTAACAGAAGAGGCTTTCGTGCAGGGTGCAGGCAGTCATGGACTCTGGAAAAATGTTGCATGCGCTTTCAGAAGCCCCTCTCTGCTGGAGATAACCACATCCCCTCTGTGGAGCTGACAGTTGTGGTCACATTAGCTAAACCCTAGGCAGGCCTCTTCTTTTACCCCCACCCCTCCCTGGAAACATTAAAATAGTACATAGAGCCAATATCTGTTCACCCAATAGGAAGGAGTCCATTCAGTGTACAGGAATTGCTTTCTGTCGTGGTGGTGTAGTAGTGCTGGAGAGGGTTCACATGTTACAATGAAGTTCAGAGACTCTCAGAGCAGCCAGCCCACTCCTACCCTCCCCCAGCCCCCAACCATTGGAATTGAGAACATGCTCTAAAGGGTGGGCCAGAGAAAGGCCACAGTTACAAGGGCGCTGATTTGGGCTCACCCTGGAGCAGTATGGATCTGAATCACACAGCTGACCCACAAGCAACAGATTAAATATAGAGGGTGGAGGGTGGACAATTTCCTTTCTTTGTTTATAACTTTACGATCTGCCATAGTCAGGAAATGGGATGTTTTCTGTTCACCAAATAGATTGTCACCATTTAGAATGTAGGACTACATTGGATTGAATCTTTATTTGATGATGTTTTAAAAGACATTAGAGACGGTAGTGATTTCAGTTTTTCATAATAAACCTTCGCAAAAAGTAACTGAGAGCTAATTAATAGATCAAAAGATTGGGAGGCTGATTTCGCCAGCCTGAGTATACAAAGTATTATGTTTACCCTGCATCCTAAAAGAAGATTCCTTACCTTCCAGTATCTTTAGTTTCCTCCCTACTATCTTACATGGCCAGGATAGAAACTGGGGCAAGGCTACACAACTGTTTTCCCTCTCCTTTGGGAATATCTCCTCCAATCTGTGCTTCCTACTTTCTTCTATCTATATCAAAACCAAACCAAACAAACAAACAAACAAAATGGATCAGAAACCAAGAACTTTGCACTGGACCACACAAACACCAAATCCATAGCTTCACAAAAAAATTGTATGGAGAACCTCTAACTTTTGTCTAATCCTTGCCAGGCTTAATGGCAACTGAGTTGGTTTACTGCCAAGGAAGGTGTTAACTGTCAAGGGAGGTGGAGGCCCACTCGATATCAGTTCATTAACACTCCCCTGCAGTGAACAGAAGTGCTCTCCTAGGCTGGATAGAATCTCATTTTCTCCCTAACCTGTGACTTGGGACCTGACACATCAAAACTGTCAACAGTAATTTGGGGGAAGAGAAGGTTTCTCTTAGTTATTTTAATCAGCGGCATGTACTAAGCACACTTCGGTGTGGAGCTCTGTCGGCATAACTTCTGTGGGAAGATGAGAAATAACTGTTGTGTCTGCCCTTAGTCAGTGGATCAGTTTGTGTGGGGAGTGAGGAGCAGCACAGATTTCATTGTAAAGGATGCAGGGAAGTCCATGAAAAGTACTATTGCATTTGGGTAACTGTACGTGTATGAACTCAGAATGACTAAAGGATGATCATGGTTTACATTTAAGTTAGGGTCTTCAAGGATGAGGACATTTTAAAATACTGTATTGCAGAAAGTGGTGGATGAGGATGAACAGCAGAGGGGGGTGAGGAGGTAAACCTTAGATAAAGACTGGTCAGAAAATGTGATAGAGCAAGAACCATTAAGAAGTCCACAGTTTCAAAGAATTAACATCATTAAAATGTCCATGCTACCCAAAGTCATCTATATCGATGCAATCCCTATTAAAATACCAATGACATATTTCACATATCTAGAAAAAATTACTTCAAAAATTTATATGAAGCCAAAATGACCATGAATAGCCAGAGCAATCTTGAGAAAGAAGAACAAGGTAGAAGGAATCACAATACCAGCTATCAAATTATACTACAAGGCCACTGTAATCAAAATAGTCTGGGACTGGCATAAAAATAGACATATAGATCAATGGAACAGAATAGAGCACCTAGAAATAAACCCAGGACTCTATGGGCACTTAACATTTGACAAAGGGGGAACTAACATAAAATGGAGTAAAAATAGCCTCTTCAACAAGTGGTTTTGGAAGAACTGGACAGGGACATGCAAACAAATAAAGCTAGACTACCAACTTACACCATACACCATAATAAACTCAAGATGGATAAAGGACTTAAACATAAGCAGTGCCACCATTAAAGTCCTAGAGGGAAATATTGGAAGTAAAATTTCAGATATCCTACACAGAAATATTTTTACCAATACTTCTCCAAGGGCAAAGGAAATAAAGGAACAAATAAATGGGACTATACGAACTGAAAAGTTTCTATTCAGCTAAAGAAAACATCAACAAAATGAAAATGAAACCATATGGGAAAACATATTTGCCAATGATACCTCAGACAAGATTTGATTTCCAAAATATATTAAGAACTAATGTGACTCAACACAAGTGAGATAGGCAGCCCAATTAAAAAATGGGCAAAGGACCTGAATAGACAACTCTCTGAGGAGGACATACAAAGGGCCCAAAGGCATATGAAAGGATGCTCTACATCACTAGCCATCAGGGAGATGCAAATTAAAACCACAATGAGATACCACCTCACACCTGTCAGAATGGCAATCATCAGCAAATCAACAAACAACAAGTGCTGGTGAGGATGTGAAAGATAGGGAACCCTGGTGCATTGTTGGTGGGAATGCAGACTGGTACAACCACTGTGGAAAACAGCATGGAATTTCCTCAAAAAACTAAAAATGCCTTTTGACCCAGCAATTCCACTGCTAGCATTATACCTGAAGAACCCTGAAACACCAATTCAGAAGAACCTATGTACCCCTATGTTCATAGCAGCGCTATTTACAATAGCCAAGTGCTGGAAACAGCCTAAGTACCCATCATTGGATGAATGGATAAAAAAACTTAGGTACATTTACACAATGGAATACCACACAGCAGAAAGAAAAAGAAACTCTACCATTTGCAACAACATGGATGAAACTGGAGAGTATTACGCTTAGTGAAATAAGCCAGTCAGTGAAAGACAAATATATGATCTCACCCAATACAGGAAAGTAATGAACAAAATAAACAAACAAGCAAAACAGAACCAGATCATGGAAACAAGGGACATACTTTCAGTGTGCAGAGGGGAGGTGGGAGGGGAGAGGAGGAGTCAAAGAAGGGGAAGAGTTTAGTTAAGGAACTAGCATGGATGGCCCATGACATGGACAATATGTGGGATTGACTGTGTG
>PVIW01002250.1:38794-66146 GCA_004026585.1 Noctilio leporinus | reverse complement strand
AAGCTTCAGGTGTTCTTTCTATTTTATTCATGTTAAACAAATCTCAATATACTGTGCCTTGTGTCTGGCAATATATTTTGAAATCTTCACTTTTAGTTCACTTTGAAGGATTACTGGTTTGGGCCAGATCGTAAAATCAGATTCTTTCATTTGGCAAAAAATCAGGAGCTTTTCTGGGGGACTTGAAACTATTACCATTTAAAAAAAAATTTTTTTTAAAGATTTTATTTATTATTTTTAGAGAGACGGGAAGGGAGCTAGGCAGAGAAGGGGAGAAACATCAGTGTATGGTTGGTTGCCTCTCACCCTCCCCCAGCTGGAGACCTGGCTTGCAACCTGGCCATGTGCCCTGGCTGGGAATCGAACCAGCGACCTTTGGGTTCACAGGCCGGCGCCTTACCCACTGTACTACCAGCCAGGGCCCATTCTAAAATTCTTTATCCTAACTGTTAAAACACTAAATCCAAAGTGAACCGTAATTTTTTCATTTTCTCAAGATGTACAAAAAGTTGATCTGAAAATTGGTTTCTAATCATTTTCTTAGCTCCCTCCCTATTATATTCCCAGACGATTGAATTTTATTATATAAACATTCATTTTAAAGGTCATCTGGTCTGGGTCCCTCATTTTAAGAAGTAGCAAAATGGGGACCCAAGGGAGCTCAGTGACTTGCTGAAGGGCATGAATAAATTAGTAAACCTACCACTTTCAGGGGCGTTGGATACCTATAATTCTCTTTTATGGATCCCTTTCCCCTTAACCCTATGAAATCTAGGAAGAGAGTTCTTTAAGAACAGCAAAATATTACCTTCACCACAATAAAGAGGTGACTCATGTAACAAAATTTCCCCCCCACCCATCTCTTTTTATCTTAAAGCATCATTTTTATTCTGTGAAGAAAAAGCTGCTTTTAAGGGTCGACTATTCTTGTCAATCAGTATGCAAAGGGGGAGGTAAAAAGAGCTCTCCAAAGATAATCACCATGAGAACAAAAGCTTTTACAAATTATGCAACACGTTGTAATTATGCTATCAAATTGCTCTTCAGCTGGAGGTGTCAATGGAGAGCATTACTATTTTTAAATAGTTCTCTTCTTGAAGGGAATTCACACACTTTTGAGGTGTTCCTGTGTGCGTGTGTATGTATTTAGGCAAACCATGGGGCTGTAGGCATTCATCTAGAGCTCTGACATCTTTCCCCTGTAAGAAATTTTTAAAAAGAAGGAAGAAAAGAATTGTCTAGATGTGCACGCAGGCATTGCTCTTATGGTGTGATCCTTGAGGAAAAAGAACAATAGCTCTAACTGCAACACATCTGAAGATGTCTAGGGCTTCCCAAATCTGCTTGGTTTGAATGTAGCTGCTCAATACTGTCTGCAGATGAAGCCAGTGCAGAACAAGCAGTTGAATATGCTCCAAATGTAAGTGAAAAACAATGCTAGAAGCAAGGAAATCAAATAATAAACATCAACAGATTGATGTTATTTAAGTAGCTCTCTGAACATACATATAGCATTTGTGGAAGTATGGAAAAGCAAAGACTTATCTTAAGAGTTCAGGAAATCAATGGGTTTCACTACTGGCTCTTGCCATAAGAGTCACTATTTACAGAGATATCATTTCTAAGGGTTGTTCTGAGTTTCTAATTCCTACTTTAAGTTTTCCCATTTTTATTCCTTGAATAAACTTTTTTTAAACTTTGAATCAGCTGTTTGTTTTCTTTAATGTTTTTGTTCTATATATAATGGTTCCCAACCTGGCCTTGCATTAGAATCCCCTAAGGAATCTTTAAAAACAAAACAAAACAAAACTCATCCTGTTTAAGCCTGATTATATCAGAATCTCTTAAGTCAGGGCATCAGTATTTAGAAACGTTCCCTTGATGTGTCTAATGTGTAGCCCTGAGTGAGAATCCCTTTTGGTATAGGTAGCATACCAAGATCATTCTCTAGAAATTTCAGTTAAACTCATTTTTGCCTATTAAGTTAGTCAAAAGTTCTAGGTATGTGAACAGGCCACATGCAGGATGTGACACTAATGGTGCCTATTCCAAAACTGTAGATACCATTGGATGATACTAGGGTTTATAGAAAAGTCCAGAATTTAGTTATTTCATGTCTGGGACCATTTTCTGATATGGACAACGCACTGGGGTTTGAGCTACATTGCTACCTTATGTGATTTTGTAAGACAGTTTCTTATCAAAATCCTTTCCTACACCAACCACAAGCTCCCCCCATTTACGATGTCCCTGGAACTCTTCTTGCAAAATAGGCTGGCTCTAGCCAGGGGTATTAATAAGAGATATGGTGCATTCCTTCCCAGAGCCTAGGTTTTAGAAGTAGATAGACTTCAAGAAGAAGGGCTTAAACTTATGTGGTATCAATTGCTGCTCTCAGTAGTAGTTGTCTCCCCACCCTGACTCTGAAAACTGAGTCTGCACTAAGTGGAGGATGGGAAATTCTGAGGCCAGGTGAGGACAGAGAGCAAGAAGGACATTGCTTAGGACTAGGGGCAGCAGGATGTAATGGTGGCCAGTGAATGGCATTCTATGTGTGGAGTGGCCATGGACACATTTGCACTAGAATCTTTCTTTAGAATATAACTTCTTTAAATATGTGTATGTATGTATGTGTATATATTATATGTACACATGAAGGAGACTAGGTCTGCATCTTGCTATATATATATATATATATAATTCCTTGGGAAAATATATCAAGGTTCTTGGTCACTCTTAACAGAAAGTAATGTTACCTTAAAAAGGAAAAATAAATTTTTAGAAGAATATTAGGTATTTCAGAGAATTGGCATAAAAGATGAGAACCAGGCTCAGAAAATATAAGCAAGGCATGTTATCTATGGTGCTTTGCTGATGTACCACTTCTACACATTTGTTCATCACTGCTGGCCCCATCACTGGGTACTCACTGTTGTGATTGCTGGTAGAGCCTGGATTATCCCACACTCTGAATAACCCCAATGGTGCCCCCAGGAGTAGGTGCCTATGCCGAATGCAAGTAGGGATTGGGAGCATCAGTAGAAGCATAGGCAACAGATTGCAAACTCTTTGAACTCCAGGGACTTACCATGTCCATCTCTCCACCCTTAAAACACTGCCTTGCATAAAATGGTACTCCGTTAATACTTGTGAATTAAAACAACAAGAAGAAATGACTTAGCATGACCTGAGATGACAAGGAATGACAGCATGAAATACAGGCAACAAATGATAAGCAAAATATTATTATGAAATGTTTTCCGTAATTCTATGGAAAAACTTTTGCCTTAACTTCACATCTCAGGAGCATCAGACAATGGACAACCATTTACTTCACCTAGGCCTTCATTTTACCAGAGTAAAATAACCATAATAACCACCCTGCCCCTGTCATTTGGTGTTTTAAGACTAGAATAAGCACTTCAAAGGCAGAAGTGCCATGTTTTAAAAGATAGAACGCTATTGTGTGTAAATAATTTTCTGTTAAGAACTACAAGCCAGAGAGCCTCAAGCAACTCTCTCCACCCTAGCTCCTGGGCCCAACCTAGAAGACGTGGCCTGCCTTCAGTTAGTCTACACACTTACCACTTCCAACTGAGTGATGCAATGTTAAGTTCTTCATGAGGTTCTTAGCTGAGTTGATGTGGGCGCCATGAAAGAAGAGGAGTAAGAACTGGGACAATTTATAAGAGGTTTTTTTTTTCCCCCCTTCTATCTCAACAAATGTAATTCCTTTATACACGCTACAACTGGGACATCCAGCCTGGTAATCTGACTTCTACAGGAGCTGAGCATTAGGGAAACTATTTGGCCTACATATTCAATATTGAAGGACTGCAAGAGTCATGGATACAGAGAATTTTTCTTATAGGTGGGCATTTTTTCTCCCTAGCACCTTAAATAATTTCCAGCACATAAATATTTAATAAATGTTGCTGGGTTAACCAATGAATAAAGAATTAACCATGTGAATATATATGGAATGGTATGGTGTATTGCTTTAGCCCAGCTGCCAATGTGCTGGATAAGTAAATGAGCACACAAAAGTTGTTAAAGAAAGGGCTAATACATGGAGGATAAATAAGAAGACAAAGATTCAAGGAGGGTTCTTCCCTACCTCTTCCTGTATCATCTTCCATCCAGTCTAAAATGCCACCCTGAGCTAACACTATTTCTGTGTATTAAATCCACTGCCTAAATGCTGACTTAAAAGAAACCATTTCCCTGTGCATTTCGCCTCTTCCTGGAGACACCTTAAGCACTGCCTATTGTCCACGGTTATAAAAGCCAAACAATGGAGAATATTTGCAAAAGACAGAAAATTTGAGGGGGACAGAGGGGAGCAAAAAAGGGATGGATGTAATACAACAACAATAAAATTTTAAAAAAAAGTTCTGCAATAAAAAAAAAATAGAAAATTTGTTATGACATGCTACATTTGTATTACACCTTATACTTTTTTGAGCTTTATTTTTTAGGGCAGTTTCAGGTTCACAACAAATTTGGGAAGGTGAAGCGATCTGCCACATCCCCCTTCCTTTCACACAGGCACCGTCTCCCCAGTTATCACCATCCCCACCCAACTGGCACGTTTGTTAGAACTGATGAACCTACATTGACACAGCACAGCTTCCATTCAAGTTCACGCTTGGTGTTGTACACTAAATCAATTAGGACAAATGATTACTCGCGTACTTTGAATGCTTACTCATATACAAATGTATACCTTCTATTTTCTAAAATATATTCATGATACCGTTTCTCCGCAGTCCTCAAAACAAGTTATGAGGTGGGTAGGATTTTTATCTACATTGAAATATACAGACCATGAAGTGACTTATCTATCATTATGAGTAAAAAGACTCTGGACAAGGCCCCATGTCACCAGACTGAGGGGCTTTTCAACTGCTGTCAGTCATTACCTCCGACTTGACTGTAGACAGAAAAGGGCTCCACGAAGGTGCTCTCCATCACAGTATGGTACGTACCAGCTGTGAAAGCCCTTGCTAGGGGCTGATACTGAGACTGGGGCCTAGAAACATTACTTATAAATAGACTGCACAGAAAGTGCTATTTCTGAATAGCTCTCCCGGGGAAGAAAGTTAAACAAATTTTTTTAAAAATTTCATCAGGTGAGATATTCTGTACTGCACAAGGAACTGGGAGGAGAAGGGAATAGAGGAGACTGACAGAGTACAAGAATAGAACTGCTAATTAAAGCAATAAAAGGAGACATTTTCAGAGCTTTTAAGGGGGAGTATTCTTTCTTGAAAAAGAGATGCAAATTGGAAAATTCAGAGAGAAGCAACAAGAGTTGTTGGCGTAAAGGCCCCACTGGACAAACTGTGGCTTGTTTGCAGGTATCACATTAGAAATGCTGGCCACTCAAATAATCTTCAAACCTTGATTTCCCCTTGATTCAAACTTTATGAAAAAGATGACATAAATAAAGGAGGAAAGAGCCTATGCATGTTATCAATCCATCAGCAGAGCTTAAAAAACATGGTCATCTTGATTTTTAAAGGTTATTAATAATTTGACTAGGTGAGAAGCATGTGAATCATTTCAAGCCAACCAATAATAAGTGCTGTGAAATACAGATAGGAGAAGGGACTGTGATAGGGAGTGCTTATACCCTGCAGGGAGGGTGACTCTTCACCTGGAAGCTTTGTTAGAATCTGATTCCTGAGAAAAGAGTGGGAGTTTTACAAAGAGAAAGAGTTGATGGTGGCTGATCTATTTTTCAACAATTGTGACAACTGGATTTATCTGTTCTTACATGCAATGATTTATCACTTAGTAAAGACCAATATAACTTCTATAGGTTAATAAGTTTAATATTGCTCCCCAAAATTGGATAAATGTCATGAAGATGCCCTATAAGAAAATAGTAGGGCTGACACTCCTACCTCTCCTGGTAAAGGCTCTCAGCAGCTTCAATATGAGGTAAATGAGAGGATGAAATTTTCAGATCTGTCAGGGTATCAACAAATTTTTGAAGTTATTTTTTAAAAGCATTTAAAATGTAGATTTACATTTACTGTTATTAACAAGGAATCATGCCCCTAAGTGAATATTTTCTCTGGAGTTATAAGCTAATAATAACATGAAGACATCACGATTGGTATTATATTTTACAATAGTATTTTATTTTTATCTTACATTTTAAACTTTCTCTTATTTCTATCTAATTTTTTATAGGAGTTATGTTCATATGTTTTAAAGAATCATTAAATACATGCATTGGAAGATGTGCTCAAAAATGCTCTGCTGATAGGCATATGCAGTCAGAAAAGCAGAGGTCACTGATTTACTTACACATCAGAAATTCAGAGGGAGATAAGTCAGCAGGAGCTGAAGTCAGAGAGAGTTTCATAGAATTTGGATTGGTAAGAGGAAGGTGCATAGAGAAGGTGTATCCAGATGAAAGAAAAGTATCAACAAAGGCATAAATAAAAGAATGTTAAGCCCTGGTTGGTGGCACAATGGATAAGGTGCCAGCCTGAGAACCCAAAGGTCGCTGATTCGATTCCCCAGCCAGGGCGCATAACCAGGTTGCAAGCCAGGTCTCTAGCCAAGTCCGTAGCTGGAGGCAGGTGAAAGAGAAACATTGATGTCTCTCTCCCTCTCTGCCTCTCTCCCTTCCCCTCTCTCTGAAAAATAATAAATAAAATCTTTTTAAATAAAGAATAGAAAAGAATGTTGGATACTAGATATGAATGATCTAGAACTGGTATTGAAGATAATTAAAGGCACCACAGTTCAGTTTGGAACATACCTGTCTCCTAGTATCAGGAAGTCTGCTAGACTATTTGTTCCCGTCCTACCCTACACTCTTTCCCTCACCTCGGTCTTCCCATATCCCAGCCACCTTCTCTGTAAATGGCCCTACAGATGTATCATTCTCTCCAGGCCAACTTTTCCAGGTACCAGTTATCTCCTCAAACCTCCATGAATTCTCAGATATCACAAGTTCAAGAAACTGCATTAGACTGAAAGAACCTCCTCTCCATCTTCAAATAGCCTACCTTTTTGCATTTCCATCAAGTAGAGGGATCAGTTGCACAAGTATGTGTGAATTGTTCCAAAACTTACATTTTACATCTGCTTAAAAAAACTAAAAGCATTTAATCACTCAACAAATTATTTATTAAGCACCTACCATGTGCCAGGCATTGATAAAGGCACGTAGGATACATCAGTGGAATAAAACACACAGTGATTCCTGAGGCAGAGAAGCAAGGACATCAAAATACAAGAAAATAAATAAATCATCCTACAGGAGAATGAAATATCAAGTCCTCCAATCGACTTCCCTTAGAGAAAGACTTGTCCAAGCTCTTGAGCAGCACCATCTTTTACTTGACAGGGCAGTATATTTCTTCGTGGAGGCAAGTTCATCTGGGTTCAAATATCAGCTCTGTCACATAAACTAATCCTTAGGCAAGTTATCTGGAGCTTGCTTTCTCTTCTGCAGAGTGGGCATAAAAACACAACATTGAGATGTTGCAGGTGTCTATGAAATATTTATAATGCTGGCTTCACTGAGAAATGGCATGTGTGTATATGTGACATATAAACAAGTCACATTAAAAGTGTAACTTGGGATGGGGGAATTGAGGGAAGAAGTCCCACAAAACTGTTGCTGCATCCTCTATGGAAGCCTCTTGACTTTGTCGGAATTCATTTTTTCTGGACCCTTGGCATTATTTATATTTACTGTGATGATTTTTATATCTCCATCTCTATACTTTTCAAGGTCGTATCTTGTCATACCCCATGTCCCTTTACTCAAAATAGTACCAACCACAAATACAGACCTCACTGAATTTGGGGAGCAATCAAACACAACAGGGAAATACCTGTTAATTTGGCCCAGCAAGACCTTCTGTGTGACTAGAGGAGAGAATCCAGGCATGGGTTCTGCATTAGCCAGCTTGGGCTATTATATCAAAAATGCCAGAAACTTAACCATGGCCTTTCCTCTGAGCATGTGCAGAGAGCTCTCTTTCTCTTATAAGAACATCAGTCTCGTAGCATTAGGGCCACCCTTATGATCCCCTTTGACCTTAAATATCTCCCTAAAGACTCTGTCTCCAAACACAACCACATTGGTTTAGGGCTTCAAAATATGAATCTCAGGGATGGCAGGGAGAAGACACAATTGAGTTAATCATGTATTTCTTGCTTGACTTCTGTCTACAAAGAGAAAGGTTCATTCAAGAAAGAGATTTGTGGTCCCTGCTCTCATGAAACTTGCATCTATTTTTATCTATCAAGACTTGATGATAGAACTAGAATTGAAGAGAAAGGCAGAAAATGATGAGGAGCCCCTGATTCTACCAATTTGCGAATTGTGCTTTATTACCGAAGCAGAACCTAATCTATCCTGCCTGATAAAGACAACTATCATTTTTGACCCCTTCCCACATTCTTACAATCTCTTGAAGGATTCAGTCTCTTTATCAAAGACACTATAGTCCCACACACATGGTTGTTCCAGCATACACCACTACATTTTACAACAGAGAACAGACTCTCGAGATTATTTAAAACACACATGTTTATATAACTCAGTTGCCCGGATTCAAATTTAAAGTGCTAAAAGGTTCCATAATTTGAGGGCCCATGTTCTAGGCCTGCACCATGGTAGCCTAGTTCCCACATGCTACTGAGCATTTGAAATGTATATAGTCAGTACAAGCAAAGAACCACATTTTTTATTTAATCTAAGTTAATTCAACATTAAAATTAGTGTAAAATATCTCAAATATTACTCATACCCTTTTAAATGTGACTACTAGAAAATGCAAACATACATGGCTCACATTATACTTCCATTAAACAGAACTGGTTTGGAACCTAATCTTCATGTTGCAGTTTTTTATTCAAATTCTGCTTCTATCATCTAGGCTCATGTAAAACTATACTGTCACCACCCTTCAGTTTCCAGAGAAGTAAGCTTTCCCTCTATGACCCTAGAAATGCCTAACTGACTAGGAATTGAAAGGAATGTGTCCCTGTTCACTACGTCCTAAAAAACTTGCCCCTATGAACTCTAAGGCACGGTTCTCTTCCCTGAGGTGTGTCCTCCCAGTCTTGTGCTGCCCGCCCAGCCTTTCCACATCATTTCCTCCTTGGAGTACAGCTGTTGGTTTCCTGCTTCCCTATATGCCCATTTCTCAGAACTGTCCATTTGCATGCTGATTCCATCACTCTGAGGCATCACCAAAATCTCCTGGAACAAGGAAATATGAAAGACCCTGTATTTATTTGTGTTTAATCCTGGGCTTCTTGTGTAATGTGGAGGAAGAGTGCATATCAGTTCACCATTGGGTTTTAATCGACTCTTACCTTCTTACGAGGAACGTTGACTCAATCTATTTAAAAGATTTTATTTATTATTTTTAGAGAGAGGGAGAGAGGGAGAGAAAAATCAATATATGGTTGCCTTTCGCCTGCCTCCAGCTAGGGACTTGGCTGAAGACCTCGCTTGCAACCTGGTTTTGTGCCCTGGCTGGGAATCAAACCAGCAACCTTTGGGTTCGAGGGCTGCTGCCAATCCACTGTGCCACCAGCCAGGGTTCAATCTATGTTTTTAATAAGTCCCAGAAAATAGTTTTCTCTTGTATCCTTTTTCCCTGATAGAATGGCTAGTTGGAGAGTTAAAGATTTCTGTTGGTCCATCTTAACCCTCAGTGAAGTAATTCAAGCAGATTTCTCCTGAAGTTCTGACAGTCTCCTGCTTTCGACAATTAGAGGTTTTCAAAGATCTTGAATGGTTTAAAGCCAGGTCATTAAAGCAAGCTTATAGAATCTGCTGGAGCCTGGAGAGGAGCTAGCATGATGAAGGCTTTCACACCTTCCATTACCTTTCTTTGCATCAGATATTTATCTGGCCTGTGGTGCTTAGTTCCCCTTTGGAGCTGCCCCTCTAAATGCCAGATAGCTGACCCAGTGTCACAGTCTTCAAAGATAGGTAACAAGTCTCCCCTTATGGCCTGTCACCTACCTAAGCTACTTATTATTTTCAGAGCTTGCAAAGATCAAACAAGTCTGCTGCTACTCAGACAGCCACAGAAAAACTCCACCTCCCTCCCCAACCTAACTTCCTGACCCCAAAACCCAGAGTATAATCACTTAGCCAATAGCTTTAAGTTGGGGGTTTTGACAGATATAGACAGCCAGGCTGCAAGAAGGTGGCTTCCAGAAAAGGGTAGGAGAGGATGCCAGAGATGTCCTGCAGGTTTACTTCCTTGGTCTTAATCTGCTGGTTCTTCTGGTCTACATGCTACTTTGCACATCTTTTCAGTTTGAGTTCCTTTTCCTTCCAATCCTTGAAGTTAATTAGTTTCAGGGATGAAAGGCAGGGAGGTGTCTATCTTACAAATTAATCAGCAGGGCAAGACCTGAATGTACCTTGCACGGTCTGTTCCAAACCAGAGGTCCCTGGGTACAAGGCTGACACAGGGCAGAGCTTCAGATCCAAATAAGTTGCACTGGACGTTGGGCCAAAGAAAATGTTGAATGTGCATAAGGGAATGAAATGGATGAATATTTTTATGTTGAGTGGTATCACCATGTTTCTGAGCTGAGCTCAAAGATCTGACTTCACGCTACTTAAAACCACAAAGCTTAGAGGCTGGAGCTACCCAGCATGCCTTGGATTAATGGGCTAGACTGCCTAGGCCTTGATCATTGCATGTACACGCAAGCTGCCCTCAAATCAAAGGTCCTTTGCTTTTCTCCAGGGGAGTGGAGCAGCACAGCCTACCTAACAGTGAGAGTTCTATGCACATTTTAGGTGCATTTTGAGGTGCAAACTGCTGTATTTTTGCATATAGGGTCGGTAGCCCCTCATATGATAGGTTTTAGAATCCAGAGCATACCCTCTTCTCATACTATCTCCCACTGATGAATCACTGATTCCCGAAATGCCCCACTAAGTAATTTGGCTTAAGGATAAAAATAATCCCAGAAGGGATGATACATTAAAGTTCATTAATTATCTATATTATAGGTGATTCTACAGTATCTTTTATACCATAGTGTAAGTGCATTTTATCAAACCCTCTCTAAGAGCTCTTTTGAGAGAAGAAAGAAATTTAAGGTGCTTGGGGAAGTATTGGGTTGGCCACAAAGTCTACTACATTTTTTCCAATAAGTGAAAGACATATTTTTCATTTTCACCAATAGCTTTAGTGAACTGGATATTTTGAGTAGATCAGCTATCTTCCACCATTGCCTTCTAGTAGGTAGAGTTCAAGGGTGCTGCTAAACATCTTCCAACCCGTAAGACAGCCCCACAGCAAAGAATTGTTTAGCTAAAATGTCAATAGTACCAAGAAACTTCACAAACCACGTTTGGAATGTTCAATCAGTCACAGCACCTTCTCCATACACTGCACAAATCTTTGTATTTATGTTTCGGTTCTATTTTGACCTTTCTTGAAATAAGAGCAAAATGTGCCAAAAATGTTGCGTATTTTCTTCCATCTTCAATATTAGAAATGGCTGTACAAAAGTTCACCAGTTTTGATAAGTTTTTTTTTTTTTTTTTAACGCATGCTGAGATGACAGCTGTCACAATACAGTCGAACAAAATTATTTTGAATGAAGTTAAAGACAACAATGCAGTGATTGCTGGGGATGGGGGGGAGGAGTGTAAGGGGACTAAAGGGTAATGGAAAAAATACAATAAAGATTAAACGTGTGGGGAGGGGGACAGAGGGGAGCAAAAAGGGGATGGATGTAATACAACAACAATAAAATTTAAAAAAAAAAGATTAAATGTAAACAGAAAGCAGTGAAAGACAACTAAGCAATACTAGGGCCATCGTACAGAAAAAAACATGACGGACTTTTCAGCCAGTCCAATATTTGAGAGAGAAAAAGCGGTGTTGCAGATTCCCTTAGCACCTCTGCACTGGGCCAGCCCTGGGTGGAGACAGAATTGGAGAGGCAGGGAGAGAGGTGCAGGAGGGGATGACCCTCAGTTCTGCTTTCTCGTCACCACCCAGTCGCCCTTCACTTCAGCTTGCTTGTTGCTGGAGTGGCGAGGTCAGGCCAGACGAGGTTTTATCTTTCTCACCTGGGAGGGAAGGAGATGTGGTTGTATTTTAACTTTAGCTTCCTTTGCTTCTTGGGTGCAGCTCTCAAGCGCTAACTTGCTCTGCTTGTGAGGGTGGAGTCGCTTGCTACCTGAGCCCCTGTATTTTGGCAGAGGGAGGAAAAAAGAAAACAAATTCTTTGAAGCAAAGGTGGGTGAAAAAGAAAGCCACATTAAACAAGCAGCCAATGTTAAATTTGTAAGAAGTTTAAAAATACCCTAGGCCATTTTCTGCTCTTGCACCTTCTTATTTAGTAACGAGTCCCGTTTCCAAGCAGCCCTGTGTAAAGACATGTCCTTTGACTCTTACACGTGATGAGAGCTTTGATAGCAGTTGTCTAAAGGCTCGGAGCTCTAGAATCTACTGTTAGGGGCTTGAAGGCTCTGACTCCAACTAGGGAAGAAAATCTGAATTCAAACATAACAAACAATAATGAAGAGCTATTCATCCTGCCCCACCCACCCGACACACACCCCAATTAAACCAACCTAAACCCACACTAGAGGGGTGTGTCCCCTGACAGCCTTTACTCAAAGCTAAGTTGATTTCATTGGTGTGAGAAAACTGTGGCATGCTCTTGCTTGATGCGGGGTGGGGGTTTACACCTCAAGAGAGTGTCCGATTAGCCTCTGATAATTGAGCGAGTTATGGAGCCATGGATCCAGCTCTTGCGAGGAAAAACATCTTTCTTTGTCCTATGGGATCAAGTTCTTAAACACTGTGCTCAAAATGAAAACACAAATGGGAACAGACATCAGTAAAAAGTGAGTTAAATATAATAGGGTGTAACCATAAGTGGAAAACTGAAGAGTTGCCAAAAAAAATATGAGGAAGCTCTTTGGGCACTGATATGGAACAATCACCAAGAGATATTATTCAGTGATAAAAAGCAAAGTACAAAACAATGTGGACAGTCTGCTACTACTATAAAAATGCCTCCTTATTTTTGTGCACACATAAATGATGTAGAATCCATGCACAGAGAAGGGTATCCTGTCCTTTCTCCCAGAGCTCCAGGATTCAAGTCCCAAACTCCCAAGGGGGCTAATCTATTGAGTGTCTACTATGTGCCAGGCACTTTCTAGAACAAATAAAATCTAGATGCATTCAACATTACAAAAAATAACACAATAAACACAGCTACAACAGTCATTGTCCTTCTTAGTTAATCTATAGTGCTATCCATTGCTGTATCATCAGCCCTGAATATACACATACTTAGGATTATTCCTAAAGAAATCACAGATGTCATTTCACCCATAAAGATTTTTAGTATAAACTTTAAAAAAATGTAAGGACTAAGTTTTTAAACTTAACCACACAATTGGTTACACCCCTCCAAGTTAACAATAATTCTTCAAAATCATCAAATATCCAGACCATGTTCATTTCTCATAGGATGACCAGGCAATTTTGAACACTAACTGATATGCACATTTTTTAAATTTTAGAGTCTATTTGTTTGCATCAGAATCTAAATAGGGTACATTGGCATTTGGTTGATATTATATCTATTTTCATCTACATGGTTCTTTTTGTTGCTGTTGAATAAACTGGGTTATTTGACCTGTGGGAATGCTCACCTTCTGGATTTGGTGATTACCTTCTCATAGTTTTGTTGTCTTGTCCATTCAACTTCCTTTGTAAATTGATGTTCTATCTAGAAGCTTAGTTTGATTAAGATTTAATCTTTTTTACAAGGATATTTCATAGGTGGTGGTGTGTACACCTTTCAGGAGGCAAATAATGTCTGGTTGGCTCTCTCTTAGTGACATTGGTAGCGATTGACGGTCATTACCTAGATCTGTTATTTCAACTAGAAGTGCAAACTAGTGCTATCTCAATTCTATCATTCTTTTTTCAAAACATTTTATTTTTCTATCTTTAAAGAGAGGGTAGAGGGAAAGAACCATTGATTGACTGCCTCTCACATGCCCCAGCTGCGGACCTGGCCTGAAATCCAGACATATGCGCTGATTGGGAACTGAAGTGGTGACCTTTTGGTCTGCAAGCTGTCACTCAGTCCAGTGAACAACACCACAACCAAGACTCATTCTTTCTTTTAGCTGGAATATGCCTATAGAAAGAAAAACTTTCTTATTAACTATTGGGTTACCCTGAGATAGAGTTATCACATGAAACTTAACCTTTTCCCTTATAATTCAGGACAGTAAGCTGGTCCTCCAGCATCCTCCAAAGATGACAAGTTCGCTTTTTTGTATCTTTATGAATTCACAGAGTTTTACCATTTCTCCCATTCATTGTGATTTTATCTTTCCTGATGCTCAGATGGCGCTATCTGGCCAATGGGAAGCTCTTCAAGTTGGCTTCTGAAAAATATGACGTAGGCTTAAGAGCCTTTGATAACTTCCTTTCACTCTGGCAGAATATTCAGGCTCCTATTGTCCATGTCTGCCATCAGACCTGTAAAATTTATCCTCCTCCCCACCCAAATCACTGGTTCCAATTACTGGAAATGTTATTTAGGTGCTATAATTTGGTACAAGGGATGCTTATTGCTAATGGATTGACTGATAAGGAGAAATCTAAAAAGAAGTTTTGTTTTGTTTTTAAAGGGTTTGTTTTTTTTTTTTTTTTTTAAAGATTTTATTTCATTATTTCTAGAAAGAGGGGAAGGGAGAGAGGCAGAGAGGGAGAGAGACAACAATGTATGGTTGCCTTTCACCTGACTCCAGCCACAGATCTGACTGGAGACCTGGCTTGTAACCTTGTTATGTGCCCTGGCTGGGGAATCGTACCTGCAACCTTTGGGTTCGCAGGCCAACGCCTTATCCACTGTGCTACCAGCCAGGGCATATTTTTTTTTAATACATCATAAGTTCATACTAATATTATTCAACTTTAGGAATACATGGTTATACTTTTTAATTTTAGAGTTTGTTTGTGATTGTTAAATATAGTTTATTGATTATGCAATTACAGTTGTCTCCATTTTTCCTCCTTTGCCCCCTCTGCCTGATACCCCCATTCTCAGAAATCCCCCCCACTTAGTTCATGTCCATGGGTTGTACGTGTAAATTCTTTGGCTTCTCCATTCCCTATACTGTTCTTAATATCCCCCTGTCTATTTTAGACTTACCATGATTCTTTTTTTTTCTTTTTTTTAGATGTTTTGAAATTCATTATTTTCAGAGAGAAGGGCAGATAGGAAGGAAGAAAGGGAGCAAAGCATCCATGTATGATTGCCTTTCACCTGCCTCCAGCTATGGACCTGACTGGAGACCTGGCTTACAACCTAGTTGTGTGCCCTGACTGGGGAATCAAACCAGTGACCTTTGGTTTCGCAGGTCAGCGCCAATCCACTGACCCACACAAGCCAGGGTTACCAACTATGATTCTTAATCCCTATACCTTTTTCCCCATTCTCTCCCTTCCCTCTCCCAGCTGATAATCCTCCAAATGATCTCCATGTTTATGATTCTGTTCCTGTTCTGCCTGTTTGCTTAGTTTTTTTTTAGATTCAGTTTTTGATAGTTTTGAATTTGTTATCATTTTAATATTTGTAGTTTTGACTTTCTTCTTTTTCTTAAATAAAACCCTTTAACATTTCATGTAATAATGGCTAGGTAATGATGAACTACTTCAGCTTTACCTTGTCTGGGAAGCACTTTATCTGTTCTTCCATTCTAAATGATAGCTTTGCTGGGTAAAGTAATCTTGGTAGTAGGTCCTACAACCAAGTTTTCTTCACTTGGAATACTTGCCAGTACCTTCTTGCCTGCAAAATTTCTTTTAAGAAATCAACTGATAGCCTACAACTCCATTGTAGGTAACTATCTGCTTTTCTTTTGCTGTTTTTAAGATTCTCTCTTTATCTTTAGCCTTTGGCATTTTAATTATGATGCATCTTGATGTGGTCTGATTTGGGTCTAACATATTTGGGACTCTCTGGCTCCTGGACTTGTACGTCTATTGCCTTCACCAAATTAGGAAAGTTTACTTGCATTATTTTTTCAAGTACGTTTTCAATATCTTGCTGTTCCTTTTCTTCTTCTGGTACCCCTGTGATTCAGATGTTTGGAGATGTCCCAGAAGCACCTTACGTTATCCTTGTTTTATTTTTTTAAATTCTGTTTTCTTCTAGTTGTTCTGGTTGAATGTTTATTTCTTCTTTATGTTCCAATCATTAATTTGAATCCCAGCTTCATCTGCTTCACTGTTGATTCCCTGTAGATTTTTCTTTATTTCACTTAATGTAACCTTCCTTTCTTCCTGGGTCATTTTTATGTTGTTGCCATACTCAATGAGTTCTTTGAGCACTCTGATCACCAGTGTTTTGAACTCTGCTTCTGGTAGGTTGGTTATCTCCATTTCATAACATTCTTTTTCTTGAGTTTTATTCTGTTATTTCATATTTCTTTGTCCCCTCAATTTGGCAGCCTCCCTATGTTTGTTTTTGTGTATTAGGTAGAGCTGCGTTGACTCCCTGTCTTAGTAGCATAGCCTATTGTAGAAAAGGCACCTATAAATTACGTAGAGCAGAACCTTAGGTAATTGCCAACGTGGGGCAACTCATTTCACCACTTTGTGGTTCTGTGGGGGAGAGGAGGGAGGGCTTGGAGAGGGGATGGTGCTGCTGCCTGACCTCTGGAGGTTTGCCTGGCACTCACCTCGTGTAACTGGTGCCCTTCTAGCTGTTGCCCTTCTAGCTGTTGCCCTGCTGCTGAATCCCAGAAGGGTGGGTCTGTGTACATTTTAATTCTAAGCAGGCCCTTTAAGTAGAATCTCCTAAAAACCTGGCAGTATCTTTTAATACCCCAACCCCCACAATTTCTTATAGCCAGAAGTTATGGGGATTTATCTTCCTGGTGCTGGAACCCTAGGCTGTGTGGTCTGATGGTGCTAAGATTGCTAGCTCCCAAGGTATCAGTTCTGATGTTTATATACCACACATGAATGTAGGACTGCCCATTCTGCTGCCACCACCTCTCCATTCTACACCACACCTTTGCACCTCTCTGCCTGTCTCCACATCTCCACCTCTCCTACCTGTGTGGATGAATGTGGCTTCTTTAAGTCCTTGGTTGTCAGACTTCTATATAGCTCAATTTTTGACAGTTCTAGATGTTATTTATTCTGAGGTCTAGTTGTAATTCTTTCTGGATTGTTTGAGGAGGTGAAGCACATTTATCTTTGCCTCCATCTTGACTGCAAGGCCTCTGGTTATGTGACTTTTGTATTTTTTTTCCCTCTTACATCAAAAAATCTTAGGTTCTATTATCTTCAACATAATCAGTTATTTCCTTATACTATTATATTTATAATCATTTCAGGTAACAATACAAAGAGAACCATCATTAAGTGTTTTGATTATTGTTGTTGTTTGCAATTTTTTCATCTTCACAGTTTACTACACTAGGACTATATAGTCACATGACTGTTTTAAATCACTTGTTTTTTATTTTTAAGAATTACTTTAATTTTTATTTAATTTTTAATAATTATATAAGACATTTATACCAATCACTCCATGGAAATGTGTAGAGATAGCCCTATTCCTATTTATAGCTGCGTAGTATTCTACTGGGAAGATATTCCATAGTTTATTTAAATAGTTTCCAATCTGCTATCATAATAGCAAATAAACAATACAATAAACAATTCTGCAATCATGTATATAAGTTTTTTGTACTTTTACAACATAAATTTCTAGAAGTTGAATTACTAGGTCAAAGGATAGTTGTATATAGTATAATAGTACTAGATATGGCAAATTCCCAGCCATGAGGTTTGTACCATTTTGCATTCCCACTGACAATGTATGTTCTTGTTTATTTCTCCACAAACTCACCAACAAAATATGATATCAATCTTCTAGATACTTGTTAATCGATAGGTGAAAAAAATTGTATTCAGTGAAGCTGTCATGTGTATTTCTGTTATTATAAGTAACATTGAATATCTTCTCATATGCTTAAGGGCCATTTTTTCTTTCTTTTTCTTTGAACTGTCTGCACATATTCCCAGCTTACATTTTCATATGTGCACTGGTCTTGGTTTTCTACATTTTTAGAAGTTCTTTTATATTACTCTATGAGCTTTTTATGATGTAAATAAGTTGCAAATATTTCTTTTCAGTTGTAATACCACTTTAGAACATATATTTTGATATCATCAAATAAAAATACTAAAGCATAAAAGAGTTAAAGATGCTACCTGCCATAAGTTATGCATTTTATTGACAACAAAGTATAGATGAACCAAGTAGTTAATTATAAGAGGTATATCTCTAAACACTGGTTATCCATGTCCAGTTTTGGATAGCAGCACATTTAGATTCAAAGTATCAGATTTTAGACGTGCCTGGATAACCTGAAATATTTCATCTCAGTGCTTGGTATTTTTGGTTTCTCTTTCTGTAAAACACCTAGCAGGCACCTGTTTCCATTTCTATCAAGTTCATTTACTCAACAAGCATTTCTAGACATGCTTTATTTGGAGTGTGGTGGTAGGAAGGTCTCTCTGAGGAGGTGATATTTAAACTGAGATGTGAAAGGAGAGGCAAGCCATTGTTAAGGTCTAGGGAACAAATTCCCAGACAAAGGGAACACCAAGTGCTAAGTTGCTCCTGGAGAAAAAGCTTGAAATGTTTGAACAACAGCTGGAATATGAGCATGGGCGAAGCATCATGAATTTGGGACAAGTGTGGTGGATGAGTTTGCTAGCTGGGGCCAGGCTGCATAGGCCCTTCTAGGTTGGGGTTAGAAATGTGGGTTCTAATCAACTTCTACTCTTGCCTCTGGATGAGTTCAATTTTCTTTGTCTGTTTCCCTCATGAGTTCATTATTTTCAATCTCTCTGTCTCACCTTTTCCAACATTGGCACTCTCTTTCTCTCTCCTACCATTTTCTGCCCATTCTCTGCCGTGGCCTCTGGGATTTGGGGCATTGGCCTCTTTTTCAGGGAGCTTCCCAGCTCTTCCTCCTGGGGAAGAAAAGCAGAGTGAGTGTTGCCAGTTTGCATATAGAAGCACTTTATCTAGCACAGTTACACAAGACACAATTTGTTTTCTACACAGAAGGAAAGTGCATGTTCACACACGCTGACACTCATACCGAGTCTTCGCCCAATGCAAATCAATTCCAATCCCTCATATGCATGCAAGTGGCTTCTTATGCAAAGTTTCTCCAGGTACTTTATAAGCTTCTGGTGGGAGTATTATTTATCTTTTGCACTCTCTGCAAATTCCTCTGCAAATTCTTGGAACATTATCACATATTTAACAAACATCAGTGGCTGCTTTTTTATTAATTAACTTTCCTTGCAGTGCAGCTATTAAGAAGTCCTATTTTAGCAGATAGTAAGAACAGTTAGAGAAGCTAAGAAAACTATTCAAAATAAACATTTCCCATGCTTCATCACCCACCAGTCCCTCTCCCCTCCAGTCCTCTACTGCTAATAATAAATGAGTCTCTCCTGATGTTAGGAAAACCTGTAGAATCTAGAAAGAGCAATGAAGAGCTAAATAAATAATCCTAAATCAGATTATACAGCCTGAAAGAGTACAAGAGACCTAGGACAGAATTTCGGATGTTGACTTTTTAAAAATGGGATGCTTGTTTAATTTGGGATATTAAATATTTATTCTGCTTGAGAACTGTGTTCTCTAATCAAGTTTTATCTTTGCTGCAGATGATATACCTGTTCTTCTTGATGACTACATCTAACTTGGTCATTTAATTTTCATTTCAACAGACACTTATTCTTACACACAGTGGAAGTATTTAAAAAGAACCCTAAAATATAGATGTCTTACTTAGATCCAATTCATGTTTAATTGGAACACACTAGATTCCTGGTGTGTTCACAAACTATTAAACTTTCTCCTAGAGTAGCTTTTGTCTTTTAATAAACTTTTGTTAAGCACTTATAAGTGCCAGCACCATGCCAAATGTTGGGGATATATATCAGTCAGATGGACTTGCTTGGTGTGGTAATAAACAATCCCACATCATAGTGATTTAAAACACAGTTTATTTTGTACTCACCCTGTGTGCTGTATACCATGGGTTGGCTGGGGATCTGCTTGCTACCTTTATCATCCTCACTATGAGTTGGAGGTTAACAGCAGTCTGCTACTTGTACATTGCTGGTCAGCCAAGGGAACAGCCAGTCTACAGGGTCTATCCCCAAGCCGGTAACCTCTCTAGTACCGTCCTGACACAAATCGCATTCACACATACTCATGGCCTGAACTCATCTCATAACTTCAGGGGTCAGGAAGTGTAATCCTGCCACGGGCCCAGAAGCAGAGAGCTAGAAATAGTGACTGGCAACAGACAATTAAAATGATATGGAGGTCCATGGCCAGGCCGCACAGTGGATGCCCAGCCCAGCCCACTGCTGCCCAAATCATAAAATGACATGGTTCTTGTCTCTTCTGGAGGAGTCAATCCAGTTGGGGAGACAGACACATAACAGAAATTTTCAAATTGTGCCAAGTGTCAAAATGGAAGCCTGCAAAGTAGCCATAGGAACACAGAGTGTGAGTGGCAAATCCTAGATGGGAGATATGGAAGGTGGCAAAGGGCAGCTAATCAAGTAACTGGTAAGTGAATAGTGAGGATAGATAGGGTCTAGCAAGTGAAAGGGGCAGGGAAGGGATTAGCCCTTCAGACAGCTGGAGCCAAGGCAGAGGCCAGAGAGCTCAGTGTGCATGGAAAAAAGCAGGGTGTTGGTGCCGCACTGCTGAGGGTACAGTGCTAGAGCAGAAGGGACAATGATGAGACTATAGATACAGGCAGAAGCCAGGCCATGCGGGGAGCCTGAGCCTTAGCCCAGGAGACAGGGAGCTATTGAAGAATTTTACAGTCATTGTGTCATCTCTTGGGATATGCAGTTCAGTGTTTTCCTCTTATAGTCTTTCAAAATAAAACAGTAAGAAAGTACTTAGAGAAGTACTGTGAAAGCAATCCAAATTAGATCAAAACCATAAAGAGAGAATGCTTTTTGCCCTGGTTGGATGGCTTAATTAGTTGGAGCATCATCCCATACACCAAAATGTTGTGGGTTCAACCCTTAGTTAGGGCACATACCTAGGTTGTAGTTTCCATCCCTAGTTGGAGTGCATATGGCAGGCAATCATTCAATGTTTCTCTCCCATGTTGATGTTTCTCTCTCTCTCTCTCTCTCCCTCCTCCCTTCTCTCTCTCTAAATCAATAAACATATCCTCAGTTGAGATTTTTTTTTTTTTAAAGAGAGAGTATGCCTCTCAAGCCTTAGCTAACTGAAACCTCTACAAACCCATTTAAAGATATTTGGGAGTAGAGGGAATGGGGGTGGTTGTCTGGAAAGTCTTGAAAGCCTAAAAATTATATTCACCAATCAAATACAGACTCTGCTCATCCAGCTCTATCTAGAGTCAAGAAAAAATTCTCAAATGGACTTTAAGAATCTCCAATCTCAATGCCAAGATCAATCCAGATATGTAACAGCTGTCTCAGGTGTCGTCAGAGCCTAAAGGTGTTAAACAAAATCAAAATCATAGCTTAAACAATGCCATTTAATCCAAGTCAGTGCTGACTAAGTGAACTTCTCCTTAGGATTTTTCTTTCAACATTATACAAGCCTGTAAAGTTGTCCACCAAGCAGGAATACTTAGGTCCCTTTTACAGTTTTCTCACTGTGAATAGATTTTCTGACAAACTTAAATTTTGGGCGTGAAAGATCTAGGTTCTTGGTGGAATCACCAAGATAATGTCACTCTGTGAAATCTAATAAGAAGAAATGTGTTCCTTCACTGTTCAACAGATACACTACATTGCCCAATGGATATGAGATCTAACTAATCTATGAATGTATTTTTTGTTTAATTTTTTTTTAATATAAAGTATTTCAAATATACCAAAGTATAAGCAGCTATCTACATATCAGATTTTAGCATTTCACTTCTTTGCTATATTTGATTTATTTTTTAGAAATAACAACTATTGTTCTATGTTTTCTACCAACATATAGTATATGCTCTTTTTATAACTAACCCTTATTTCCTTGACATTATTTACAACAGGTGTATCCATATCAATGTATGAAAATATAGCTCATTCATTTTTAATTGCTATGTTACAGTGGTTTTCCATCCTGATGTGCATTGAAACAAAAACTGATCTCTGAGATCCCCAAGTCGAGTCAATCCAAGTGGTCAATTTTGGTAAGTGCTACAATTGCCCTTAATGTTAACATGTATTTTCTAACTTATGGGTACAGGGTTTTATAAACATTCATTACATCTACACTAATTGTATTAGTCAAAATTCCTTCGTTCTTACTTGTTGTATTATCTTTCTGATCCATCAATTTCTAAGCAATATATGTGATAAAATTTCCTACTGTGGTTGCTGATTTCTCAGAGTCTCCTTGGCCTCTATATACTTCAAAAATGTGTTGGCAGTGATACCTCAGACAAGGATTTGATCTCCAAAATATATAAAGAACTAATGCAACTCAAAACCAGGGAGACAGACAGCCCAATTAAAAAATGGGCAAAGGACCTGAACAGACAACTCACTGAGGAAGACATACAAAGGGCCCAGAGGCATATGAAAGAATGCTCAACATCACTAGTCATCAGAGAGATGCAAATTAAAACCACAATAAGATACCACCTCACACCTGTCAGAATGGCAACCATCAACAAATCAACAAACAAGTGTTGGCAAGGATGTAGGGCAAAGGGAACCCTTGTGCACTGTTGGTGGGAATGCAGGCTGGTGCAGCCACTGTGGAAAACAGTATGGGGTTTCCTTAAAAAACTAAAAATGGAACTGCCTTTTGATCCAGCAATTTCACTACTTGGACTATACCCAAAGAACCCTGGAACACCAATTCATAAGAACCTATGTACACCTATGTTCATAGCAGCACTATTTACAATAGCCAAGTGCTAGAAACAGAATAAGTGCCTATCAGTGGATGATTGGATCAAAAAACTTTGGTACATTTACACAATGGAATTCTATACAGCAGAAAGAAAGAAGGAACCCATACCCTTTGCAACAACATGGATGGAACTGGAGAGTATTATGCTTAGTGAAATAAGCCAGTCAGTGAAGGACAAATATCATATGTTCTCACCCATTATGGGACAATAATGAACAAAACTAACAACAAGCAAAACAGAACCAAATATATGAATACAGTGAATAGGCCTTCATTGGTCAGGGGGTAAGGGGGGAGGGGGGAGGGGGGAGGCAGAGGCAAGAAAGGGGAGCAGTTTAGATAAGAACCTAGTATAAAGGAACCATGGACATGGACAACAGGTGGGATTGACTTTGGGGGGAATGGGTGGGTGGGGAGGGGGACAGAGGGGAGCAAAAAGGGAATGGATGTAATACAACAACAATAAAATTTTTAAAAAAATTTTTCAAAGTTAAAAATGTGTTGGAATCTTCCTTAAACATTGCTGCTTTTTATTCTAATATTCACCCATGATGTTTCTGTTTTAAAATTTGTTTTATTTGCTATTAAGGTAGTTATCCTAGGTTTCTTTGTATTGCTGTTTTTATGGTATCGCTTTATCAGCATTTTATTTTCAACTTTTTGTGACATTATACTTTACTTAGGTATTTTTAAACCACAATATATCTAGTTTATAAGGTTGTAAGGTATTTTAAATATAATCTGAGCCTCAGTATTTGAACTTTTAAATTTAACCCATTTACATGTATCATTATTGCTGACATATCTAGCTGAATTTATTTCTATAATTTTATTTGGTGCTTTCTATTTATCCTTTTTCACTGATTTTTTTCTTATATTCTATTGATTCATCATGTTTTCTATTCTGCTCTCTTCTGATTTTGAAGTTACATATTTTATTCATTTATTAATTTTTAAAGATTTTATTATTTTTAGAGAGAAGGGCAGGGAGGGAGGAAGAAAGGGAGAGGAACATCAATGTATGGTTGAAGTTATATATTTTATTTCTATATTTTGAGGATTATCCTTAAATTCTGCATATGTGATTAATCAAAAAAAAATCTAAATTTAACCAATATTTCTAACTTTCTCACACATAATAGAAGAGTACTAGAACTTTTTTAAATTAGTAAGTTCTCTGCAATCTTACATTACTTTCTTCTACTTTAATTTCACTTTAAAATCACAAGAATGATCATTTTGTTGGTGCTGTTATTGTTTATATCTTTGCTTATCAATTTATCAGTAAGTTTCATATCACATATTATGAATGTTGAATCCCTGAACCATATAGGCAATATAAATTTGGATATCAAGTCCATGCAGGGCATAGGTCTGTTGGTATTATATTCTTAGGTCAGACCTTTTTTTTTTTTTTCCACTAAGAGCCATAAAGAAACAGAGAGGTTTCCTTTTTGAGTCTTTGGAGGCACTGTGTAGACCTTTTTTCACTATGTCCCTTCACTGAGAACATGGCCTCAGGCTCTGGATGGCTTGGTTTTTGCAGACACCTTAGATTCACTCACTGCATCATGTAAATCCTAGCCCCTGATTTCACACACTGGGGTCCCTCATGCGAGGCCTAGTGGCAGGAACTCAGACCCCCCCACACACCAAGGGCAGCCAGCGTCAGTTTGCAGGCTTACTGATCTGACTTTCGGTTCCTTCTTTTTCACTTCTGGGATCTAGGGAGTTCCCTTTTTTTCTTGTAGACTCAGCTATTAATTTCAAAGAATTTTAAAACATTTTATTTAGCTTTTCTCAGAATTTGTAGTGGGAGAGTTTCAGCTTCTCCTAGTCTTTTTTTTTTTTTTTTGTCAGACACCACTAGTTTTCTATGTAGTTGTGTGTGTATGTTTATTTTATATATCCATAATGTATTTGTATGTTTTCCATGTACTTTTATCTATGTTCTATTTATTCAAAATATTTATATATATATATATATATATATATATATATATTTATATATATAGTGTGGTTTTAGATATAAAAACATAAAAATGACATATATACCCAACTACAACAATTGCACATAAACTCCCACAATTATATATGATCAAATTTCTACAAGAAATTCTTTTTTTTATGACTTAATGATGTAGAATTTCTCATAGTGATTTCTGCTTCAACTAATACAAAAATATTTTTACTGGATTGGTTGCTTATAAATGTGCTATAGGACTTAGAGAAAGGAAATGATGAAATCAGGACTTTAAATTCCCAGCTTAAGATCTGCATAAGGGGCCTAAAGTATATGACTTTCTCATAGAAACCTTTATCTCCTACAGCCTTAGAGCCAAGATTTCCAAAAACACACTTAATGTGTCTACTCTTGTAGGTGGTTAAATTACAATTCAAATTGATTTCCGATTTCCCTGCCTTATAGAGTTTCCCATGTTAAAGTTAAGAGTATTAATTGGCAGAGTGGGAACCTGAATATTGCAATGGGGATTTATGACCAAGTTCCAATGAAGCTGGGCAACTTGAACCCCTAAACTCTACTAAACCTCTTCTGACAAACAGAAGCAGCCCTTCCTGCCTTGTCTAAGCAGGTTAGTCTCCTTTTGTCTGAAGAACCTGTAATTACCTCCCCTGACATATTTTGCCTTGCAAAAAAATTGCTGATCTTTCTTTAAACTTAGTCTCCCTATCTGTACTGCTCCTATAACTAGACTCAAGTCCCAACAGACCCAAGAGGAGAAGGTACAAAGTATGACTCATAAGGAAACACAATAAAGACTAAAGGAATCAAATGACTTTACCAATTTATATCAAAAGCAATCTAAATAACAACCAAACCTCTGGTATATGGACTAGTTTATATATCAGAACTCCTTGAATAAAGAAAGGTCCCCTTGTGTAAGGATACTGCTACACAAACAAAAATTTTATATTGCATATTGTCCTCCTAACTGTCCCCAAAGGCACCTATGGCCAGTATCAAAATGACTATGCATTGGACAAGAGAAAAATAATTAGACTTCTCAGGGACTGTTGGACACTCACTAATTTCCAGAGACCTAAAGCATCACTGCGTGCACTTGTCAGAGTAGGACTTTATGGCAGTTGGGTGATGAATGAAGTTTCGGATCAAGTCTATCTCCTAAGTGTCACAGTGGGTACCCTAGCCTCCAACAAAATCATTGAATGCCACTGAGATTTTGTGTTTGTTCACTCTGCAACATTAGTGTAGTATGGTAACAAACAGCTGACATAATTGATTTAAGAAAATTTAGGGGAGGTTAAATTCAAAGGATTTAATGATTTTTAGATGTGACACTGATATTAGTCCTATTTACAGATAGTAAGACTGAAGGATAAAGAAAAACTAATTTACTTGTCCAAGGTCACAAAGGATAATATTAGAAGGTGTCCAGTTGTTATTCTCTGTTGTGATGGCATGTGAAAGTAAGATGTGTTCTTCGCAAAGAGGTTGTCATGCCCCATTTTACTAATAGACATCTGCAAAGTAGATGGTAAGCAATTAAAAATTATGTTCTTTTTTTTACATTTTACTATAAGCTAACTACCATTTTGCCATCATTGTTAACTGGTGCCTATTTCTATTTCTACTTCTCTGCCCAATATCTCAAACATACTACTAATTTATAGCAAAACATGCCCCAGCCTAGTAGTCACCTTTTCCATTAAGATGAAGTAGTAGGGTCCAAGCTCAGCTGCATGTGCAAAAGTAATGTACCGGCAACAAAATATGATACTCAATAGCACAAGAAAGTCAACTGGTCTTAACTCACTGAGGAAGATATACAAAGGGCCCAGAGGCATATGAAAGAATGCTCAACATCGCTAGTCATCAGAGAGATGCAAATTAAAACTGCATTAAGATACCACCTCACACCTGTCAGAATGGCAATCATCAGCAAATCAACAAACAACAAGTGTTGGCGAGGATGCGGGGCAAAGGGAGCCCTCATACACTGTTGGTGGGAATGTAGGCTGGTGCAGCCACTGTGGAAAACAGTATGTGGTTTCCTTAAAAAACTAAAAATGGAACTGCCTTTTGATCCAGCAATTCCACTACTTGGACTATACCCAAAGAATCCTGAAACACCAATTCATAAGAATCTATGCACACCTATATTCATAGCGGCACTATTTACAATAGCCAAGTGCTGGAAACAGCCTAAGTGCCCATCAGTGGATGATTGGATCAAAAAACTTTGGTACATTTACACAATGGAATTCTATGTAGCAGAAAGAAAGAAGGAACTTGTACCCTTTGCAACAACATGGATGGAACTGGAGAGTATTATGCTTAGTGAAATAAGCCAGTCAGTGA